>VZSC01000249.1:427411-558017 GCA_013398225.1 Steatornis caripensis | reverse complement strand
AGAGGGCCCTTCCAACCCCTACCATGCTGTGATTCTGTGAGACCTGTCACCCACTGTACTCTCCTGGGTGACAGGAGATGCATACTACATTGAATTAATGCAGAATAGTGATATTGAGGAACAAGCCAGGGTTTTGCTCGTTTGCCTGGAGCTGGGAAGTTGGGGATTGCTCCCTGCTGGCTGGGAAGCCCTGCCCCTGCAAAGAGGAACAGGCATGGCGGTGGTGCTGGCTCGCCTCTGTGTGACTGACACCCATCCACCAGAGACCAGAAACCTCCTCTTCTCCTTTCCTCCTCCCACCACACCTACCGCCGCTCGTGGCAGGATCCCACACAGCCTCCGGCACACTGAGGGAGCGATCTGAGCCATTCCACTTCATTAACAACATTCCCGACGTGGCTGGAGCCCTTCCTTTCGAAGTGCTTGGAAGCACTGCAGAAATATGGGTGCTGGTTGGGAAATTTTGGGTGGGGGACCCTCCTTAGCCCAGCTGTGAATCCCCCCATCCCTTCTTCATGAGACGTGGAGGGGTTCCATACTCCATGGCCGTGCTGGCCACAGTGAGGGCTTGGCATTGCTAACTGCCATCGGTCCGTGAGCCCTCTGCTCCGGACAGCTCTGGCTGAAAGCTGTCAGGCAGAGGAAGGCCTTTTCTTGATATTTTTAATTCTCTGCGCCCCCTGCCCCACGTGGGTTGTGGTTTTGGTTTGGTTGGGGTTTTTTTCCATTTTTTTGATGTAAACTCCCCGGTAGTAGTTGTCCTGTGTTGGCAATAGGGAAATGATGAAGATTTTTAAAGACATGCCAAGACAATGCTTTGCTGGGACCATGTGGTGAAAAGGTTCGTGACCTGATGACTTGAGCTGTCGTTCCTTGGTGACTTTCCCCTGTGTTTATATGGTTTTGTGAACAGCTGGGCAAAAAGCAAGAAAATAATAAAAAAGGTCAGGACTGGAAGATATTTTCAGGTCAAGAAGAAATGCATGTGCTTGAAAACCAAGTGAGTTTTTATTTAAAACAAAACAAAACAACCACAGTTTATTTACAGGGTTTCTTTTTCTAACAAGTGAAACAGGTTAGGTATTGGTAACTTGTAAGACTGGTAAGGGATCATACCTTGTGAACACTGTTCTCAATTTTTATGACACTACTGTAATAGTATTATGATAACAAATGTCCTTTCCTCTCCAAAAGAGCCCCATTCTCTAAGTAGCCTGTACATAAAAGACGGTCTGTGACTCAGGTGCATCCCCAACCAGTTTGTGATTTCATGTTTAATGATACCATCTGGGTAGGGCAACTCAGTCCTTGGTGGCCACTTCGAACTCGGGAAAGCACTGGATCAAGGTTGCTAACATGGGATGGCAGTTCTGGCCCACACGAGATGGGTGTACCAGAAAAAAAGTCCTAGAACCTTTTCCTAACAAACAGGTGACCGTTTTATTCTCATTGGCCTCGTCGTCAAGAGACTTTGTGGTATGTCAACTAGAACAGAGGATGGTTCCCCACAGAGCACTAGGGGTTTGATTGTACCAAAACGAAGGCAAATGGGTTTGAAGGAGTTTGTACGATGACTGCTCGCTGTTTCTTCTGTTTCTGAATTTATTGTTCACCAGAATTAAATTCATACAAATGCGTAAATTGCAGATGGAGAAGTAATAGGGGAAATGCATCATTAGAATATGTGCAACTGACTTCAAGAAGGAATAAAGCCATTAAGTGGAGAAGATATTAAATGTTCAAGAGCTTTTTGTGGGCGAGAAGAACCTTAAGTATTTCACTATTTGAGTGATAAGACAGGAAGATTTGTGGCTGACTGTGCAGCCATTTAATAGTAGGCTGGGATATTGATCTAGTATTGTATCACGTTTTCTTAAGATATAGGATAATAATGGTACATTATCTTTCACTTTGGGAAATAATGTCTTAAAAGGTATGTGAGCAAAGAGGCTGTAGACTGTAGAAATAAAATGAAGTGGAAGTTAGATGAAACTGGCTGGAAGGGATCCTGAAATTTAAAAGGGCTGTTGTAAAGCAGGTATTGGCACTTTTTCAGTGAGGGTGTGCCACCCTGTAGCGTTTTTTTCCTAAATTAGAGGTTGCACGTGCCAGTAGAAATTGAGCGGAAGCTGGAGCTACTGCCTTTTGCAAAGTCCTTAGGATGCTGTAAGGTCCAGCTTTGGGCATCTGCTGGACTGTTTGGGATCTGTCCTGGGAGGTTTGTGCTGCACGCTTTGGTTGTGCAAAACTCTGTGGTGCACAAAACATACTGACTAGGGAATAAATGACTGTCTCTCCATGGATTAGTCTTCATGAAGTGGATGAGCCATGTGTCATGTCTTTGGCTGTTACTGACATGATCTAAATTTTATGCCTGTTCTGTTTCAGATAAGACATTACCAAGGAAGACTGAAAAGGTTGTGCATTGACTCCAGGGTACTTTGAGCCCTCTTAGGGTGACATCACTCATCCACCATGACGGCATTTATCTGAATGTATTTCTGGTGTAGTAAACAAGTTATGGGAGATCTGTTATTCGCACCTTGTAAATCCCAAGGACAGCTGAACACAGCCTTTTACAGGCTATCATAAAGTAGTCTGCTGTTCACAAAAATGTGAAAATTATTGTTTTGAATGTAGACTTCCTTACTGAAAAACAAGTTTCTGGTTTGGTAAATGTCATTATTTTAATCAGATTAAGCTTCCCTTACAGTGTTTGCAATCAGCTCTTAAGAAAAAGCCACCTTTATTAAGCATTCTTTCTTAATACTTTCTTAATCTTCATGGCCCAGAGCACAGCTGGGGGGGAACAAGAGAAGGGAGTTAAAAGTAGACACTTTATCCTGACTATTACACTTTTCTTTTTAAAAACTTTTAATGAGAAGCCTTCAGTTTTCAATAGCAAACCGGGTCTTTCATTTTTCTGCATTCGGTTCTCCTGGCCAAAGTGTGCCATTAAAGAATAATGAATGTTCATGGCATTCTGTGTATTTTTAAATGCAAAGAAATGGCTGGAGTCAGGAATAGCATGATTGTAATGCTTTGTCTCTCTTTGTAGGTGCACATGCATTCAAAAATACAAAGTCTGAACTATACGTACAGCTTTCTTGTTTCAGATGGCAGTCCCTTTGAAGCGGCACTTGTCGTTTCTCTTTTACTTTGCTTGCCTGTGCCTGCAGGCAGTATGTATTAAAAATAATAAATACTTCCACTAATGCCTGATGGGACAGCTTAGTAGTTTAGGCATCAGATTTAGAAATATCTGGCATTTTCAAAACTTAGAGTTCCAACACCTCTCTGGGTCTGGCGCCTTCTCAATACTGGCGTTATTGTTTCTTTACGTTGGGATTTCTCCTGCAGGATACGAGTCCCAATCAGTCCATGAGCTTTCAACACCAGGTTTCAAAGCAATTCTAAGTCTTGTGGAAATGTTGGCCAGGCTTTCTTCACTGGAACGAGCACGTGATTTCTGCACTTCGTGGCTTAGGAGATGGTAAGGAAGATGCCTACGCAGGAGCTCTAGGCTTTCTGCCATCTCATTTTACAGCAGCTCGCAAAGCAAACATTCGGTAGAAACAAATGAATTGATCTCAGCCAGCCAGGGAATTGGCTACTAAAAAAAAGGAAAAAAAAAAAAAAGGAGGGGAAAAGCTCCTCCCTTACACTCTTGCCTTTTGAGAGGGTTGCCAAGGAAAAAGCTGGAACTTATAGATGTTTTTGGCTGGAGGACAGGAGGAAGAACAAGGACTGTCAGGAGAGCTCGATCCCTTGTAAAGCAAGAATCGGAGAGGTGAAAGGCTCTTCCTGGCCATGGGTCAGACCTTGAAGGCTCTGGGAAGTGAGAACGAGAGGTGGTGCCAGGGCACAGGAGTTCTGCAGCCTCTAATGGGCAGCCCGGGGCTATTCCAGCCCCAAGGCTGGTCTGGTGGTGACAAGTGCATAACTTCATTTTCAGGTAACTGTCTGTTCTCCCACTATGTTTTTAATTATGTGCATCACATCTGTTCTGGATCACTTCCTCTCCGTGCCTGGTGCTGGTCCTCGCCACAGGAGGCATAGAGAAGAGGCAAGGGAGGTGCTGCATATGGGTAAAGATTATGTCCATGGAGAGTTTGGGGATAAGGAGGAATGTTAACGGTCAGCTCCTGTAGATCAGCTGCCGTAGTTGGTGCTGGGATACTCAGTGGGAGGTTTGAAATTGGCATTTTCCATCTTGCGTGATACCTGCAAGAAGAAGAATTAAAAAGAAAAAGAAAGAAGAAAAGACAGATTTTGGTATTAGTCCTGTGTCAATAAATGACATGTCATACTAAGTTTCAAATATTGATGATTATTTTCTTTGACTGATTCTTGATGTCCGTTTGCCGAAGTTGAGACAGACAGGAGAGCGGAACTGCCAAGAATTTCTTTTTTTATCTTCATTTTCCTCCTCTGAGAAAGTTAATTGAATCTCTTTCTGAACCACTTAATTCAATGCCTGTCATGCTCTTCTCTCTCAGTGTAAACTTCCTTGGGGCTATCACCATAGTCCCAGCAGAGGAGGAAATTAGGGTCTCTAACAGAAATAACCTACAGCTTACATAGCATAAACAAATCTTGGAAAGCAAACACTGACAGGTTGGAGAAAAATGTTTTTAAAAAAGGGAAAGTAATAAAAAAGAAAAGATTAAATGCAAACATACTGCCCTGCAGTGTTTAAAACACTTCCTTATAGTCTGTCAAGCTACATGTTCAGGACCTTTGATCAGGATGGAGGTTGTTTATTTCCTGTACAAACCAGCTTGTGCATTGATCAATGTCTTGTTGATACAGTGAAGGTATTCCCTTTACTGGTCTCTTTGAGAGGCCTCGGACTTGACAACAATATTGTGAGCACTAACATGGGTATCTGAGTTGTGGAGAAAATGCAAAGAGAAACAAGAGGACAGGGTTGATAATAACTTGATCCCCTGTTTAAAGGAGGAATGCCTGGAGGGGTTTCTGTGGAAAGAAGCACTATGGATGAAGGTTGTTCACACTTTAGAAGAAACCATTTGGGAACCGTTGGCCTAAATAAGCACTTTCCTTAGGTTACTGTACTAGGAGGACCTGTTGCAGGATTCTTCCTGTGATGGGAGTCCTTCCTGACTGGTCATACCCTGTAGAAGGGGGAAGACATTAATACTTTACTGTATTAAAAAAACCCAAAACCCACCCATAAAAATGTACCATTTGTCTTAAAACATTGCTGTATTTTTTGATCAGAATTTAGCATTTTCTGCAGGGTGGATCTGAATGCAAACTTATGCGAAGAATAACCTTAACTTTGTATACACAGTAATGGGATCTAAAATAACTGTTATCAGAAAGGAAAACTTGTGTAGCTGGAAAGCGAAGGATTATTTACTCTTTGTCCCAGCTGTTTCAAGTCTGAGGCATCAGGCTTAAAATGACCTGATGGAAATCTGTAATGAAACTGTGCAGGTCGCTGCCACCGGACCTTGTGAATGCCAGAAGTTTTCGTGCCAACAGACAGCATCTGTACAAATTCATGGAAGAGAAATCCATCAAATGCTCTTAAAAAGAGAGAAATCCCCTCTGGCTCCTGAAATGTGGGAGCTACAGATCGTGACATTGCTGTGTAGAGTTATTGCAATGTATTTTTTGCCTGTTTTTACTCCTCTGTACGCATCTGTTGCGGCCCACTATCGGGCAGGATATCGGGCTAGGGAAACCTTTGGCCTGACCTGTGTCAGTCATTCCTGTGACTCACGGAGCAAAGGTTAATGGCAAACCACACTTTGTGAGCCTCTAATCTCCGCGCATTTGAAGCAGAGTGCTAATTCAATAATATTATGATTATTTAGACTACGACTGGGTGGGATGAATTCAGTTTTCCTTCGCAGCCCACACGTTTCCTTTGTCACATAAAGTTCTTTTCTGTCTCTGTGAAGCACTGTGTAAAAGGGGAGTGATGCGTCTTTTCTGCACATCCGTGTTGTTTCGTCTGAGTAAAACAGGCCCCCACGATGTATTTGAGCGCTGCTTCAGGGGTAGTCAGCATTAAGTATCGTTGATATTATCCTGCCAACAGGAGCAGGAGGTGAAAGCCCCTCGTCCATCCTCTTCCCTGGAACGAGTGATGCAGAGAAGGAGCCTCCTGTTTGCGGAGAGGGCAAGCTGTTATCTGTTAATATGGCAGCATTTCGTCAAATGATTAGACTGTCAGAATTATAGCAATTTGAACACGCTGAGCAAGCTTTTATGTACACAGGAACAAGATGCCGGCGTTGGATTACTGAAGAGGAATAACACGCACTGGAGACTGACAAGTGCTTGGCAAGCCCGCGTTCCTGGGGCTCATCAGTCATTCACGGCTCCTATGCGGTGCTGGTGAAGAACATACTCAAGTAGCTGTATCATAGCCTGGGTGACATCTGGTGACATGCAGTTAGGCCTGTTGTGTTTTTCTGGGATGAATTCATTTTCACAATATTTGAAAGGAATCCATTTATGCAGAGTGGAAATATTCTGGCATATGCAAGAGACTTACAAGACAGTAATATTTTTGGTCCATCTTGTATTTGGTGACAAAAGCATAATTAGCCGCACTTAGCCACGTGCGATTTTATGGAGTGGTTTTCTGGATTTCTGTGCTTCCTGCTGGCTCTGCTCCTCCTCTGCCCCCTCCTGATGCAGGTAGCTGTGACTGTTGGGAGGAGTAGGAGGAGGGAGCACAGGTATACTTGAAACTTTCCTGTGGTCCTAGCTGGGGCTCCTACACAAATGCATCTGCTGGCAAGAGCTGCCTTTTCTCTCCCTGTAGCAGCTGGAGGGTTTATGTTGCACTAAACAGAGGCTTGGGCCTTAAGTGATTTTTGATCCTCTGATATGCTCTGCTTTGGTAGTAGAGTATATTATTGTTTCTCTACCAAGTTAGTTAGTTGTTCTGCTTTGGTGTTGCTGAATGTAAGTGTTGGGAAGTGCGTGGTTTAGGTTTCATTTTTTTCCTTGACCCCTCAGAGGATGCCTGTGGGCTTGATTTAGCATTGCATCTGAGCTGAACTCAGGTTTGGAATGGGATCTTGGCTCTGTTGGGAGTTCAGATTTAGCTTGTTCTTCAGCTGTCTGAAACAGAGGTGTGCAGAAAATAGGATTTCGTTGTATAGAAAAAGTTTTTATGTTAAAAATCAAACTGTAAACAGTACATTTTGCTTTTCAAGCACTGTTCTCCCTAACAGACATCAGAGTTTCTGTGGAGACCAAATGCTGGGAAATGTGTATTTGGGATAAAAATCCAGTTTTACCTGAAAAGATGCTTTTGAAGCAAAATTTTGGACTAGGTCTGTTAAAAAATGCCCTTTCAGAAACCTTTGTGCAGTGGAAGCCCTGCAAGCCCTCTGGTGCACTGAGGTGCAATGCAGAACTGTGTGTGGTGGACCACCACGAGTCCACGAGGTGCTCTTGTGCGAGGGAATGGGTCAGTGCCAGGCATGCCGTCTTTAGGCTGGATCGGCAGCAAAGTGTGACCCTTATTGCGACACTGCTACTCATAAATAAGAAGGACAAGCTTGAATACATGTTAGCTTGCTGCCTGACACAGATTTGGCCCACAGCAGCTAGCGCTCTCCTGCATTGCATGGGCCGTAGGCTATGGGGTGACAGCATCAAGGCTAAATCCCTGCTGATGACTTCGTACCCTGGGACTCTCCTGCAGCCTCCTCCAGGATGTGACGGTGCCTCTCTGATGAACGACGGCGATAAAACACTTGGATAGTTTCAGACTTCTGATCTGAAAGCCGTGTGCCAGACAGTGGTTATATCCTAGCGCTTCATACAGGGCCAAAGTATTATGTAGCTGGACACAGTCAGGCTGTGCCACGCGACCTAGGGTTGGGGGAATGCTCCTTGGCCCCGTTTTATTGATTGGTGGAGTGTAACCTGTGTGCCTCTGATAATATTAATGGAGAAATCCTTATGGAGCAAACTCATGCAAAAGTGTGTGGTCCTCGGAGTAGGTGAGATGTGAGTTGTACCAGGAGTACAGTAAGGCAAATCCACTTTGACGTTTTGTCCTGCTCTCTGTAGGAGCAGCCTCAGGCCGCTGATGTGAAACACGCGTTTAGCAGCCTGGGTAGGGGTAAATCTGCTTTCTGTAGTTGTAGTCATACCCAAGTGCTAGTGAGAGTCGTTTTGCTGAGAGGAGTCTTTGTGTGTCCAGCTGTTGAGAACAGGGTGAACAAAGGGGTAGAACGCTAAAATATGGTTTCCAAATGTTCTTATGCAGGTTGTGCCTCTGAGTCTTAAGGCATGCTCTGGCTTGGGCTCTGTTTAGGAGCTCCCCCTTGGAGGCAGGCTGGCGGGACTGGGGTGTAGCTTGGACATCCCAGGGCAAACTCACTTCAGGTTAGCCTAATTCAGCATGCCAGGTGAAGAAATCTTGTGAAACTCTGTTTTTGCTGTTTGCTTCTGTGTCTTTGGGAGAAAGGCATTCTTCTGGCTTACTTTGTAAATGCTGTCTGGTTGCAGTCTTCCAGCCTGGTGTTTCTTGTATGTAAAACCTCGTTTCTTTTGCAGTACAGTACTGTTACGATTTAAAAAAAAAAAAAAAAGCGCCTTCTAAACTTCCAAAGTGCCTATCACACGGTAAGGATAAAAAAAGTTTCTCATTGTTAAAATGGGCATTTTGAGAGTGTCATCAAGGCATTTTGGAGAGTAGAGGTATTTTATTTTTAATGAGAAGAACTAAAGAATAAAAAATGGTGGCCTTAGAGAATTGGAGATCAAAGGTTTCTTCATTGTAAAACAAATGAAAGGTCTCAGTCCTAGAAATGATGAATAAATTGATAAATTTTTAATAGTAAGAATAGGCTATAAATGGTAATTTTATTCTTTGGAGGAGAGAATCATTTAAGCACTGTTTAAAAAGTCCAGATTTTTTTGTGTGTGAAGATGATAATGGTAACTAAGGGGACGACTGGGAAAGCGCACAGTTCGGGCGAGGCTGTTGTGCACAATGTACCTCTGTACATTGCCGGGGATGTTTGGGAATGTGGGATTGAAAATGAACCCTGATGGAAGGAAAAGATTGCCCACGAGTGCTAGGAGGGCGGGGTGGAGGGGCTGGTGGTGTCAGGTTGGGGCAGTACAGGGCAGGCAGGGGGCTGGGGCAGAAGGGGCATAGCTGGGAGAGGAGGACCGTGGCCTTCATGGAGGGACAGGAGCATTAACAAGCGTAGGCTGGGGAAGGGGCGTTTCATTGCATTCACCTAGGGCAGCACACTGCTACTGGGCTGACAGGCTGATGGGTGCTGCCAAATTTGCATAATGACACCACTAATAAAGGCCTCGGGGTCGTGCTGGTCGCTCCTCTGTCGCTCGCTGCTGTGGTGGCGTTGGGCTTGTCCTCCTCTCTGTAGCCGTGACCCACTTTTCACACTCAAAACCCGATTTTATTTGTCAGTTGTGGGGCAGCCTGGCCTGGCAATGCGAGAAAACCTTGTCAGCTCCTATGAGGTGCCCCCATGTGCCGCAGCATGCCCAGTGGCTGGCACCGCGACCCATCGCCGTGTCCCTGCCTGGGCTCTGCGCTGGCACATCGTATGGGCTGCCAGCTTCCCAGTTTGCGTCTTCCAGCGATGCTGTCACGCTCAGTAACTCATCTCACTTCTCGCCTTCCTTCTATTGGCAGTGTTTTTAAAGTTAAAATAAAGAAAAATAGAGGGAAAAGGGAAAATCTTTGCCTCCTGCTGGACATTAATTCTCTGATTCTAATTTTTATTCATTTTTCCATCCCCCATCAATTTTCTCCCCTTGCTTTCACATCACGCCTCTCGTGAGCCCCCTGGGTGGCGAAGCTCCACCACAGCCACGGTGTGTGTGGGTGGACTGGCTTCGCAGGCCCAGGTGGCCCAGCTGTGCCTCGTGCCCCCGGATGGCAGCTATCTGGGAGAGAAAAACATGCTGCTGCTCGCACTAGCGGTTGAATTCTGATGTCTCGCTGGCCTTATAGCAATGCAGGAAGCAACATTAGTCATATTTGCAAAGTTCAGAACAGAGTTGAGCTGGTTTGCAAGTGGCTGTGTCTCTACCACAGATGAGTATCTTTATATAGAATTTTTTAAACTAAAAAAAGACTAAAAAGCCCACTTTGACTAAAAAAAAAAGCCCGTTCTCTAAGAAAAGATAATGTTTTTGGCCACTGTAACGTTCTCAGATCAGTTTATGCTGGAGAGGCTTAGAAGGCATGATGGGACTTGTTAGTCATGGGCATAATTTTTTGCTCTGCTTTTTGCTTACTGGGAGCCCGAAATGTATGTCTGCATTCAGACCTTTGCTGTGTCACTGGATTCCTGATGATATGCCTAAGCTCTAACAGCTGGTCACGGTGACAAAAAGCTCCAGACTGAGAAGCGGAGTTGGGCTTTCTAACTTTAACCCTGTGGGGACTGCAGATGGGCAGTGACAATACTGTGAGAAATTTTAAGAGTTTTATTTGTAGCTTAAATAGCAGCACTGTCACCCCAGATAAGGTAAGGTGTGCCTATAAGGTCCCATCATTTAATTTCTTAGCCTGTATCAACTTCAGGTGGCAAATGGATCATTCGATGTTATCACTAAGAGTGTCACTAATGTCGATCCCACTCTGCTGACAGTGCTTTTATTTTTTGGCTCTGCAGAGGTTTGGCAAAACGTTTGTTTCAGGTGGATTCTCCCATCCCTTTTCAGTACCTGGGAGCTCTGCAGATTTACTTTGTATGGCTGATCCAAATGGCTGTTGCTAGCCTAACATCAAACATAATCTTAAAGAACGTTAAATGATAATATTTAGAGGTTGCATTGGTACGAAAGGGGTTCACCTTGGGAAATCCATATCTATATCTAACTCACTGTTCTCTTTAAGAGCTTATGGGTCTGATTCAGCTCCGTGTTTATTTTGCAGCATTGCTTTGGGTAGAGCTGTTGCTGGTTTTTCACTGATATGTGAGATCAGAGCAATGCCTTGCAGTGTTTAACCCTTTGCGCTCACAGCAACAAGCTTCTGAAAGCTCTGTGAGCCCATTTTCAGCAAAGCAATATTTACTGCACCCGTTTTTCCCCTGCCTTTTTGGCAGGGCAGCAGTGGGGACTTAACCTCAGGGGACATGGCTGTGAATGCTCAGGAGGAGTCCGGACTTCGCGGTGTAGACTTTTTATCAAACAGACTTGTATGAATCCATGTATTTGTGGAAATTTTATTCAGTTTTAACCCAGTGAAAGGTTTGGCTTCAGCAGAGAAATAAACCATTTAAGTCTGGTCAGCTCGGATCTTGCAACAGTGCTAGTGCACGCAAACCTGAAAGTCACACTGAGTGTGTGTTTTCCCCCTCTCCCAGTAGCCTGGCTGAGAGAAATGTGCAGAGTAAACCGGCACGGAGAGTATTGAAAGACTTCGTACAGTGTGTGTGAGGACATTATTATCTCAAATATATTTTAACTTGACTCTTCCCCACCCCTCCCCCCATGATTTTTAATTATTTTTAACATCTGCGTGTTAACACTGTGTGTTGCCTGAAAGGTTTCTTTGTCTGGCATTGTAGAAATACCTGAGTTCAGATGATTATGCATGTAATTTGCTGGCCCTCAAGTACTTGCCTTCTCTAACACTGCACTCTAGTGACTTGCACCATTGTGTTTGCTGTGCTCACCCTTATCTTCCAGATTTGTGTGTGTCTAGGTATTGCTTGTTCAGCTGTTGCTGTTCAGCTTAGCTCAGAGCTTTTTAAATTCTGGTTTCCTGTCCATGCTTCAGCCCTGTGCTCATACCAGAGGCTCAGCTCCTGCACTTCTCCCTCTACCTGTTAGACCTGTCCAAGAGGCTCGTGGACGTACCTGTGCTGAATGGGTGGCTTTGATGGCAAAACTGCTCATGTCCCTTCTTCATTAGCAGTGATGGCTAAGTCATAACTGTAGAATTGCACAGTCAATGCTGGACCGAGCATCGTTTAGTGATGTGAAAGGCATTTTCAGACTCAGCTGGAAGTTGAAGCGGCTTCCATAGCTAGCTCTCCTACACTTGTAAAGGGCTGCATGGTTTATTTCCTTTATTGTGGCATTGTTTTTTAATAACTTTACATGAGTTTAAAGCTTGGGAAATGGAGGAAATAGGGAAATGTAGGTAGTGTGACAGTCAATAGGATGACGTGTAGAAATAAAGATTGACAGGAAAAGGGGTCACAGCCATCAGCACTACTATAGCAATGTGCAGAGAGACATCCAGAATCCATGTTGCAAACCTGTTCCTTTGATTGGAAAATGGAGAATTTCTTGGCACAACACTTCATGTGTTGGATATATAAGGTATGTAAAAAAAAAAAAGGTGTTTTTCTTCTGGATGTACTCGTCTATTGCTAGCAAATATGCAATACAATCACTTAAGACTTCTGTGCATTTAAAATGACACTTTTTTATCAGTTCTAGTACATTTCAGTATATATTACGACCTAAGTTTCCAAAACCAACTTCTTTATTTGTATAGCTGAAATTAGCTTAGATTTTCTATTCAGCTTTAACACAGTTGGTAATGTTCATGGAAACACAGAATGGTTTGGTTTGGAAGGGACCTTCAAGATCATTTAGTTCCAACCCCCCTGCCACGGGTAGGGACACCTTCCACTGGACCAGGTTGCTCAAAGCCCCATCCAACCTGGCCTTGAACACTTCCAGGGAGGGAGCATCCACAACTTCTCTGGGCAACTTATGCTGGCGTCTCACCACCCTCACAGTGAAGAATTTCTTTATGATATCTCACCTAAATCTACCCTCTTTCAGCTTAAAACTGCTACCCCTGATCCTATCTTTCCATGCCCTTGTAAAAAGTTCCTCTCCAGCTCTCTTGTAGGCTCCTTGTTTGAATGGTTGTGCTTAATATTCAGAGAGCGACAGAGCGGCTG
This sequence comes from Steatornis caripensis, assembly GCA_013398225.1. Taxonomy (NCBI): domain Eukaryota; kingdom Metazoa; phylum Chordata; class Aves; order Caprimulgiformes; family Steatornithidae; genus Steatornis; species Steatornis caripensis. The sequence continues at coordinate 545,106 of VZSC01000249.1, read as the reverse complement.
AGGTGGGAAGGCACTTCTGGAGGTCGTCTAGTCAGAGCAAGGTCAGTGACAGCAGATTGCTCAGGGCTGTGTCCAGTTGGGCTTTGAATATGTGCAAGGATGGAGACTCCACAGCCTCTCTGAGTAACCTGTGCCAGTGCCTGACCACCCTCACGGTGGAAAATGTTCTCTTTTTTTTATGCTTAAAAAGAATTGTCTGTATTTCAATTTGTGCCCGTTGCCTCTTGGTTATAATATTCTTCATAAGAATAATTTGTATTAAATCTCTCATCAAATTACATTGGTTCAATCGTGCTTGTAATTTCCTGAAATATTAAGCTTTTTTAATAGGTTGAATCATGCTAGAAATAATTTTGTTTGCAGAAATTACAATGTGAAGTTAAGTTTTTAAAAACTAGGATATATCATTGAATAAGAACTCTTACCCTTTTTTTTCCCTATTTTTATATGTGAAGAGGTTGCTGATTTTTTCTTTTTTCTCCCTCCTCAGTTAAGTGTTATATTTATGACAAAAGAATATCTTATCAGATCTTTGTTGTAAGATGTCGCTTTAGTGAATGTATTATGTCATAAAATTGAGTAGATACAAGATCAGATTTCTGATTTTTTTAAGACTGTCATAAAAAGACTTCTGTGGGTAAAAAGGAAATGCAGAAACAGCAGTAAGACCTCAAGCCTCTTTCCCCACTTTCATCATCCTTAATTAACTTAAAATCGCACTGGACAATCCTCAAGTAATGTGCAAAAGTAGCGTTTAATAGATGGAAATTATTAAGAAACTTTCAGCTGTCCTCTGGGACTATGCCTCAGTGCTTCTGTGTACTTAAGGCTGCCAAAAATATCCCCGGTAATTCTCAAACTCTTTTGGCAGATGAAGGCAGAATGACTGGTTTTACAACAATCAAGATCAGATGGTGGCAGATCTAGCATACACTCTTCTATATTAAGAAATACGTACACTGGGAAATAAGCCGTGATCATATGTTCTTTCTCTTTCTGTCGATTTGTTGCTAGTTAGTTAGTGATACCATTAGCATCTTTAAAAGATGGAAGACAGTAAAAGTTCAAATCATTCGGTTGCTCTACGTGCTTTTTATTTCAAATATTCTTAATGCGGTTTCATTGCTGTCTTGGGGAAAAAAGCTCAGTTTTCTCTTTCACCTGCCTAATAACGAGCAACTGTCAGGCCCACTTTGATACTTCTGTGGCTTGGAGAATACAAAAAATACACCTTTTTCTGCTAAGTCTGTTTTTTCAATGAGATGAGCTAATACACTGTTGGCAAGAGATACTGCCTTTGTCCTGCTAAGATGTATCATTTTAGCTGTGGATGAGTCTTGGAAAACAAAAGAATTTAATTTTCTATCCAGCCAGGTAATCTGTGTGAAAAACCATGGCTAACACTGTAGAGCATTTTGGCTGCATTTGCAGGAACAACCTTGGCTCTTTTTGTATTTGCCTGTTTCTTTTGAGGAATTCCTACACCTTTTGTTGTTGTTGTTTTCCTGAGGGTTTTGTTCTTAGAAAGTACTCTAGAGTTTTCTTATCGTTAGCTTTATCTTCAGGCTGTTTCCTAGTCCACCAGGAGCAATTGCAAGTTGCTTCTGCATAAACTTTAAGTAAGCCTTATATATCCCTGTAAAATCGTATCTCCATTCACGCTGGAAATGCACAACGTTCGCTTTTCAGGCTGTGCATTCAGTCTGGCTGGTGTTTGCTGTGGTCACAGTGATGTGAGCCATCTCCTATTGAAAGATGTGATTTGACCAGCTGAAATGGACAGTAGCGATGTACATACAACCTTAATTCAGGACGACCCTTATTTTCCTCCCGTGTCTCGAGCCAGGCTCCACCTCCATTCAGACATCCTCTAGCCCAAAATAGATGCATTGGTACAGATCTGAAAAAGTTTCAGTTCGGTTTCAGATCTCAAAAAGATTGCGTGTGAGGCGTCATCCTAGTCTCAGTTCCTTTAGGTAGTTTGTTCTAGTGCTACAGTTCAAAGCTTGAAGCTTTGCTTATCAGCCATGTTTTGAAGTCTACACAGAAGTGAATAAAAGGATTAAAAAATTCCTCTTCCTTTTGGACGCTGCTGTGTAATATAAGCTATAATTACTTTCCTCTGAGATAAAGAACCCAGGTCTGGATTCAGGAAACGGGGATGCTGCGAGAACACAGATGTTTGATGGCTTATAATAATTATTCAGGAGTCCGTTGATGAGAATGCCTGCCCTGACGTTCCCAGTGTCTGGCCTCTGTCAGGCTGAGGGAGAATCTCCATCCTTTTTTTTCCTTGTTTTCTTTTTTTCCTTCTCATGCAGAGGATACCCACAGGAGGATGCCTCCCTGGCTCTCGGCCGAACCCCAGAGCGGTGCCGCTTTCTCGGTTCCCCCACACGATTTGCAAGCCTTCACTCTGCCATCTCCTTAGCAACTCGGAGCACACCAGCAGCAGAGCCACACGGCCCCCGGGGGCTGCAGCTCTCTATTTATAGGCCGTCAAGCCTGGATGAAAATTTCCAGAGAGCTCTGGTGAGGCCTCTACAGGAGCTAAAAAACTTATGGGTCCTGCTAGAGGATCCGGCTTTGTGCCATATCTCAAAGCCCTGTCCTTCGCAGGATGCTCAGCCTTTGCAGTAAAACACGTTCACTCCAATACAGAGCAAGGATTTGCTGTTTACGTAGCTGCTAATTAACCTTTCAAGGATCATCTCTCTGTAACCCAGGTTAGGAAGTGAAATGCAGGTGCAAAAACAACAGCCAGGGGTAATAATCGTGTTGTAACAGGCAAAGTCTGAAGGATGATGCCATGTCTGTGTTTTTTTTTATTTCAGTGCCTTGGTGAAATCTTAGAAAACAAGAGAGGAAAATATTTTTTCTGAGCTTTGTGGTTAGTTTTTTTTAATTATGTTTCTTCAGGCTGAATTCTACATTGAAAACAAGATTTAATCACTGGTTATATTGGTTAGTGTTGCTCTGCAAAGGTTTATTGATTGAGAATTTCCCTTAGTCATGTGGCTGAGAAATGAAGTAAAGGATGTTTGGTGGTGCTGAGAGCGACTCTGAATATAAAAGAAAGAAATGATAATCCATTAAAATGGAGTGAATGGTGACCCTGAGCAGGGCACCTGTTTTCCTGAACTCTTTATGTATACTGAGCTAAAACTGTGAGGCGCCCATGAGGAATTCAGTATTTGTTGGGAGATAATACCTTTTAGGTGAATATGAGGAGCTTTTTGGAGATCCTACAGTTAGCTTATCTAGTTCTCTGCCAACTTTGTAGTTTTTTAGCTGGGCAAAATCATAATTAAAGACTTCCACAGGGCAGTGGGTTTTTTCTTCTCCTTAATCCTTCTATCTGGACCTTGTATAACGGTGTAGGAGAATTTTGTGTCCTGATCCTAGGGCTTCGCTCCCAGATTTCCCTCATACCCTGCATTCCCTGCCCATGACTGCTAATGGGAAAAGCCTTGGAGGAAATGTCATTCTGCTTTTAAAATACTCTTTGATGTCTCAGAGTCATCACTGGAATTGTTCTCCTGGAGGCCATGGTGAGAAAATAATGTCTCTCTGAGACTGAAGGAGCAAGGGAAGTCCAAAGCAACATTTAACCTACTCCAGTTGATAGGAATGTGGGAATTACATGCTTTTGTGTGTGCTCGTGGGGGGAGAAGGAGCCTCTGCTTGCAGGGAGAACATGGGGAGGTGAAGACATGCACTGGATAGGCAGGCTGATTGACAGCCCAGCTGGTGCAGATCAGTAATTGGAAATTCATTGCACATAAATCTTCTAGTACTTATCGTGAGACATGGGAAGGAGAATATCTTAGCTCTGAAGCAGTTAACTCTTTCAGGGCCATCTGGGAAGATGTTCAGCCTTCAAAGTAGCAAGACTGACTGTGTATTTCTCTTTAAAGACTTCATTTTTTTGTTGTAGCGAGAAGAATGCTGGTGGAGGAAAAAGCCACCATGTGCTCCAAGCAATAGCTTCTAGATGAACGGCCTTAAATATTTAATGTTTATTTCTTTTACAGTGCAGCTTCAGATTGTCTTGGAAAATTCATCTTCGTATTTGGTGGCAAACACATTTTTGCCTTTACAAAACGCATCTTGCGCATGTTGCCTGCCAATTTCATGTCTGATTTACCTGATTTGTGTCTCCACATTGGTGGGCTTATTGTATGTTTGTCCATGTGCCAGCAGACTCTGCAACTGTATTTTAAGAGGTCTGTTCATGTCTAAATATTTATATTCTTTTCCATGAGGCTGAGACTGATTGTATGTGCTAGCAACTTCATCCCTGCACCCCCCTTCTTCCCCCAGTCCAAGTGTGTTTTTGGTACGTTTTCCTCCTCACTTGATTTCAACACTCCGGTGGTTTCCACTGTGCAGTTTTGAATGTATAATTGGGTTCTGGTGACCACATTTTTTCTCATTTATTTTGGTCTGCCTCTGTTCTGTTGCACACATATTTGTCTCTCCATTAATGTCAACGTGAATTACAGATGAAAAGCTAAGTGTGGATGAATTAGTAACCACGCGAAACGGAAGGCAGCATTTAACTTTCTGAATTATTTGTGTGGGCACAGGACAGCTAACGAATACCTGAGGCTCTGAACAAATGAGCAGTGCCAGGATGCAGGGCTCTGCTGTCGACGTGGTCTGCAGTGCGGTGGCTGGGGAACGTGGGGGGCTGTAGCGGGGCACTGCAACTGTACTGAGTTTTAACGCCCACTTTTCTGGCAAGTGCTGTGAGTGGATGGAAGTGCTGGTTGTGGTTTTGGAGCCAAAAATCATGCTTGCCTCTAAGGGAGCAGTTGTCTATGTATAATAAATAGAAGGCTGGATAGTCTGCATCTCAGTCCACAAGGTACTGAGACTTCTCTCAACCCTTAAAATGGTGTAAAGCAGTCCAGGATGGTGTTTCTTGCTGTAAAATTACAGTGCTTGAATGAAAGCCTTCCTTCAAGATGAACCATGTTCTCTGCTTCACTGCCCGTGGTAACACTTCATTCATTTATGTCAGGAGAAAACCTTTTGTCTTCAGCTGAACAACTTCTGCTTCGCTTGTGGTGCCCTGCAGAAGCATTACAAGAGGTTTCCTTAAAGGGAAGCACTTGGCTGTTTTCTAAGCTCACTTTCAAAGTACTCTGAATTAATTATAAATGAGTAAAGCTGTCTGGCTCTTGATTACACAATTGCCTATCCTGGATTCCCTGTAATGAAATGTAAGCTGGCCCAATCGTAGTAAAACGGGAGGTGCTTTTTCTCCCTCTCTATCTTATGATCGGAGCTATTCTCAGATCTACTGTACTGATTTCTTTCAGGCTGCAATTCTGTCAGCCTTACATTTCCTCCTCTCTCTCCCTGCTACCCGATTTTCATTAGGCTTTTCTTTTGGCTGCACTTATGCCCATATCCTGTTATAATTTCCATTGAAAGTAGTTAACATGCTTTGTTACAGTGCCTTTTGCACTGAACTAACCCAATGCATTTTATTTATTTAAAGGATTAAAAGTGCCTGTAGTGTCTAAGTGTTTGACAAACACATAAAAATACACAGAAGTCAAGCACTTAGCTGCCCTGAGAGGATGGGTTCCCCTCTGTCTCTGCCAGGAACATCCATAAACCAAATTACTTACGTAGAACGTAGTTTAGTAACAATTAAACTGAAGTCTGTGCTTTCTATATGGTGAACCCTGATCTCTTGTCTCCGTCATTTGCCACAACGTGAACCTCACAGGATATGCCAAGTGTTATCCCATTACTCTGTCTTCTTCTGTCCTTGTTTTTGTGTAGCGCTGGATATTGTGGGCAGCAGTTCTTCTAGCTTTTGTCACGTTTTTGCTGGGTTTTACTGACTTCAGATGGGATGGGAGCTGGCTCAGAGCCAGAGTGATGTGGATGTCCTTTGCTCTGATGTTTTTATTCTGGGTAAAAGAGCAGGAACGTTGTTAAGGAGCCATAAAATCTTGGTATGGACTGTAATAGCAGTGTATAAGCTAAAGACCCCATCCTGAGTTTTGGAGTAAAGACCGTGGAGCTCTAGTGCACTCGAGCCATGGCATGTGTGGTGGAGGTAGTGCTGCTCCTTTCTCTGTCCATTTGGGCTGTCCTGTAGCAGATGTCCCAGCTCTGCTCTTGGCCTTTCTACTTCCTGAGGAAGGATGGGTTCAGAGTGGCTTAGAACAACAGTAGCCATCTTTCCCAAGATGCAACAAGGGCAACATAATTTTATCCACTCCTGCTCTGCTTCTTTCTTCCTTGTGTTTGTTTAGGGAGTTGAAGATGTGCTAGGGAAATGGATAAAGCTATAGATTTTCATCTCTTCTTATAATAATAATATGGGATTGTATAAGGATAATGGATTCTTCTGGACTTTGATTTTACATCTGCCTGGAAATGGTAAGCCAACAGTATGGAAGTCCTCGAGGTTGTTGGCTGAGGGTCGCCTTGAGAAGTAGACTGTATCCTCTGAGTTACCATCCTATCTGCCTGTGGGATTTGAGGCCCATGTTGATGAATGCTGTCTAGTCCTAGAATTACTGTGGAGTTGATACCTGTCTAACACTGTGCCAAACTTGAAGTCACAGAGTCACAGCATGGCAGGGGTTGGAAGGGCCCTCTGGAGATCATCCAGTCCAACCCCCCCGCTAAAGCAGGTGCCCCCAGAGCAGGGTGCACAGGAACATGTCCAGGTGGGGTTTGAATCTCTCCAGAGAAGGAGACTCCACAGCCTCTCTGGGCAGCCTGGGCCAGTGCTCTGTCACCCTCACAGGAAAGAAGTTCTCCCTCACGTTCAGGTGGAACTGCCTGTGTTCCAATTTGTGCCCATTGCCCCTTGTCCTGTCGCTGGGCACCACTGAAAAGAGTCTGGCCCCATCCTCTTGACACCCACCCTTTAGATATTTGTAAGCGTTGATGACTTCCCCTCTCAGAGTCATCTCTATTGAAATTAATTTGGAAAAGGATACATGATTCTTTATTATTTTCCCCCTTTACCAGGCAGTTCCTCAATCCTACCAATCCACCAAGATTAGACAATCCCACTTGCCTTTTTCTATCAAGGTGCTGCATTTTCTTGCCTGCTCCCTTCTGGCTCCCTTTGCCAGGACCTCTAGCCCTGAAGTTGCCTTTGTGGAGCCTCCACAGCCAGTGCTTGGCTTTGATAAAGACATCAGCCCTGCCACGTTTAACCTCCAGCAACCATGGCAACCAGCCTTGCAGCCTTTGAAGGAGTAGTCCTAAGCACAAGTCTCTTTAAAGACCTATGCAGCTGGCTTCAGGAGTGCTCCCCGAAATGGATGGGAATTGTCACTTGATAGCATTTAGCAAATAGGGCAAAACATGGAGAACATCTGTTCTGAAGATGACAGAAACTGTCAAAACTGTAAGGCAATTACACTAATCCACCCTGTTCTGATAGCAGGCCCATCAGTCTGGCTATGCTGGAGAACTGTTAGAAATATATGGTCTTTCAGAGTGGTTTCTCTATTTATTTTCTCTTCCTTCCTCTCTAGGGGTAACTGAGCCCTGCATAGGCAAATTATAGAATATGAAGTATTTATATGGAGGGGGAAAAAGGAAAAGGGGGGGGGGAGAAGCTGTGGTAAGAAAAGCGATACCAAACCAATGGAAAAGAAGGCTTCAAAGGAGTTATCATTTTGCCTATTTAAGTCTGGGGCTCATATATGTGATCTACAGCTTGACCTGCAGAGATGCCCCTGAAATGGGAAGGTGAGCTCAATAGCATGAGAAGTCATCCCCTCCTGGTGTGCCTGAAGACTCCCTGCAAGTTGTGTCTTACCAGAAGGAGATTCTCAGAGCAGTTGTCTGCATGTAACGGGGAGTGCTTTCAACTACTCTGATCCAATGTATATTCTGAAAATGTGAGCTGGTGAGGATTTTGACTGCTTGACCACAGCGACGGGGTTGTGGTGGTGGGATGTGCCAAGACATTTCATGCTGGGCTGAGCTGGCTCGCAAAAGATGCTCAGAAAAGTTACTACTAAAATAAAACTGGAGAAGGAGTAAAGTATGCAAGCTTGCAGTGAGCGGGAGACAGAAATCTCAGGCATTTGCAATCTCTTGCCAAATCCATCCTTCTCTTTTCCCACATTCGCTCTCCATTTCTGAAGAATGATGCTTAGCAGTTACTTTCTGTCTTCAAAAGTAATAGATGTGAGCAGCTGTGACATAGCAGGGTTTTACATTTAAACTGTTATTAGCATGTGTTGGAGGTATATATTTAAGGAAAGTGACAGTTAAAATATATTCCTTGTTGTATGCCGATATCCTTTAGAAAGGCCTGACGTATCAGTAACCAAAATGAGCTGTGGAGCCATATCATCATACAAGCTGGATTTTTCTCTGTGGAATCACAGACCACTACATGGCAATTTACGTGGGTGCTTGTAATGCTTTTATTCATACTTATTTTCCTTCGTCACTGTCTGGGCCCACATTGCTCGTTTTCCATCAGACGGTCACTGGTGTGCCCTCACCAACATGGGGGTTCTTTTGGCTACGTGTTACGATACAAGTCTCTCTCTGCCTTTGAGCCAGCTTCATCCCAAAGCTGCCAACCTGGAGTAATAGGGGAAGGTTTCCTTGCTGCAGAGGAGGAACCCGAGCATGCTAACTCGGTCTGCGCTGGGAGAAGTGACTGGAGGTGTATAGAATAGCTGTTTGAGGAGAGCTGTCCTGCACGTTTGAGCAGGATCGAGGGGAGGGGTGGAACGTATATCATGTAACCCTAAACACGTGGTAGAGTGGGCTGCATCAAGCTGGCAGCAGCGTTGTCCCAGGCTGGCTGTGCACGCAGTGGGGCCAGGCAGATGACGTGGGAGCCGTCCCGCACTGCCTGCGGCTGCCTTGGGAACCACAATCAAGCACTTAAAGTCAATTTTGCTTGTTTGTTTGTTTGTTTGTTCGAATTTCAGTTCATTCTGGAAGGAGCTCCTTCCTCCCCAGTAAATTACAGATATTTCTAATGCTACAGCCAGGAGCATGAAAAGTGTCGCAGCCAGCTTTAACCAAGTTTGCCTGGCTGGTTGTGGCTGCCACGAAGCCATGGTAACAGATGCTTTATCATGGTATGGTCAGTAATCAGAGTCTCCTGGATCCTGATTAGATTTATGTGGTCTGTGCTGATATTTGTAGCTTCACTGGTGTGAACAGCAATGCTGTTCAGTCTAGTTTAAAATTAGTTTAGCTTAGCTTATCTGTGCTGCAGTCAGGTTTTGGGTACAGCATCAACACCTTACTAGTACAGAGCAAGAGCATCTCTGGTGGGAATGGTGAGAAATAGCTATTGCTTTTTAAATTTGTGCTCTACCGTATTTCACAGTACCTTTCTAAGGAAGGTCTTTTTTGTACCCACTGACTAAGGAGTTAAAAGATGACAAAACTAGATCCAGCACGATTGTTTGGTCAGTTGAAATAAAGTGCCTTTGTAGTTAGCAGTGAAAATCAGGCACCCTAAAAAGATGTCAGGAAAGCTTCAGGAACAAGATACGGGTGCTGGTGGCTGGAGGGACCTGATGTGCACCATGTACATCCCTGCTGGCCCAAGCGCTTTGTCAGTGCAGAATTCTGCCAGGGTCTGGTTTCACGCTACAAAACTCGCTTCTGCATATTTCACCTTTGGAGAATTTGTTGGCAGCGGGAGGGTTTAAACGAGATTTCTCAAATCCCAGTTCACCTGGCTGAGGACTGCTTTGGGAGCGTGGTCGCTTTGTCGCAGGGTGCAGTGAGCCCTTCGTGCCTTGGTGTGGGGTACGGACACCTACCAGAGAGCTCAGGCATGGAAGTGGATGTGATGGGTACCGCGGCTCCTTTCAGGTTTTCTGGGCGTCTGTGATGGATGCTCCCATGGAGGTAATCACCCGGCCCCACAGACTGGTGCCTGCACGTTACTGAAACCCCATTTTCAAATAGGAAATTGGCCTTTTATCTTTGGTACTCGCCACATAATGGTGCAGAGCCTTAGTCAGCTGAACCTCACCATGCTTTATTGTGCAGTTGTAAATGATAATTGGCTGCCTAACCTTCTCTGATGTTAAGTGCCTTAAAAGGTTGTTTTTCCTTTATTTTATTTTATTTTTTGTTTCTGGCTTTATGTGTTCTTTCTGTTTATTCTGCTACTAAAATGTAATTGGAAATTAAAAAGAACAAAGCAAAACCTCCAACCCTACTGATGTAGATTAACATGAATCATCATCTCTTCAAAGTGTGAGTAATCCAGAGCTCTGCAACCTGATATACATCCCCTTCATTTGGTAAATATTTAAAATACCCGAAGACATTTTTTCACATTCTTAAGCAAAGACCACGTCACCATGTGTTCACCCTTGTTTCTGTTTTGAAGTATCGATGTTTTTAAAGCCAGTGTTTATTTAGTTAAATGCTTGTCTTTTGTAATTTCTGGTATTTATTGGACTGTATGAAACCAGATATAAAGGAAGAGAGAACCTACCAATTTATTTGCCTTTTAAGGATCAAAATGAGCCTATTAAAAAGAAAATGTAAGGAACTTTAAATAGCACCGAATGCTGTAGTCTTGGAGAACAGTTGAGTTGGAAGGTTTAGACAATGAACAGAGCTGACGATGCCTGTAATAAAGTGGATTAGCTGTTACAAATTGTGTTACACCATGTATCTTTACATAGCTAATCTCCCATGATTGCGATTTCGGTCACAGGTTCTTGGGGAGCACCCAGATAGATTATAGTTCTCCCCAGAGTGTTGTAAATGCTGACACTTCCCAATATAGTTTTTAAAGGAGAAAAGAGNATTAGCTGTTACAAATTGTGTTACACCATGTATCTTTACATAGCTAATCTCCCATGATTGCGATTTCGGTCACAGGTTCTTGGGGAGCACCCAGATAGATTATAGTTCTCCCCAGAGTGTTGTAAATGCTGGCACTTCCCAATATAGTTTTTAAAGGAAAAAAGAGAAAAAAATCTTCATAGCTTTTCCTCTGGGTTGTATGGCAGTGCCCCATTAGCAGTCATTAGTTCCTCCTCTCGAGTAGTAAATACTGACTTCTTTCTCTTTTCGTAGCAGCTCTTTCTCTTTGATATATGTTTCCAGCTTGGACTTTTGTTAGATACTCTCTACAGCTTCCATAGAGTTGGCTTTCCTGTGGATAATGCAAATTCTGAGAACAATGCAAACGTATGTTCTTCCTCCAAATTATACTAAGCTAAAAATGTGCTGTTCTGTGGAACATGTTTTTGGTATCATCAGGGCACCAGCTCTGATGGTGGCAACACTGATGGGCTCGTGTGTTGGAAGATGCTGATCTCCGAGGATCATTTGTGCCGGGTAGGGTGTGCAAAGGGTGTCACGGCAAAGGGGGAGCTCCGGGCAGCACAGGCAGCCTGGCAGGGCGGCCGTGTGTGGGAGACCCTTTGTGGGAGCCTCTGGGCCAGGTCAAGGCAGGCAATCATCCCTCCTTCCTTGCCTTCAGCAGCAGCAAGGGTTTTTCTGCTGGTAGCTAGGGACAGGGACTTTCACTGTGTCACTCAAGATTCTTCCCTCTAACCAGACGTTAACCAATAACCTGGTCTGATACTGGTGTACTTGCTTATTTTGACAAATGTGTTCTATCCGTTTTCCTTCACGCATATGAGGTGTCCTTCTGTACAACTCCCCACTGGCTTGAAACGTCCTACCAAACTGGAACTATAATTCTAATTGTAGAATGAATTTTGAATTATTTTCTGATAAAACAATGTGAATTATGAATTTTTATTTGGAATAAAACTTGTCACTGTATACACATGTGAATTCCTTAAGCAGCACCGGAGCTCCTTAAATACTATCGACTGTGCTTTGAGTCATACTTAAGAGTAGACTAGAACGATGCTGATATTTTTTTTTTAAGGAGCAAATAGCTTGACTTTCAAAATATGTCAAATTCAGTTGCTTGTGTTTGAAACAAGAACAGTCTTCACAGTTCAGCGAAGAAAAGCCTGGAATCAGTTCCCTGCTATTCTCCAGCACTTCTTGCATCTCCTTGGGGAGGCAGTTTAGGCTTTCAGTGTTCAAATCATCATCTCTAAAATGGGGATAATAAAGACTTTCCTAGTGCTTAGGGGTGTTGAGATGACAGATCAACTGATGGATCATTTATGGGTTCCAAGAGCACTTATGATCCCCTCTGCAGCTGTAAGCCTACGCCTTTCCTAAAATGCTGCTACCCACCGGACGTCTTCAGCCTGGATGTATCCAGTGGATTACAGCCTTATTACAATGTTTTTCTGTGTAAATAATTTGATGGCCAGGATGAGTTTCCCCTGCCTTTTGTCAGATGGGGCTTGAAGTCATTGATAGCTCATGAGTGTAGTTGTGGGGAAGAGGGCCGTTGCTGGGCGCCCTTTGAAGGTGTTTCCCNCATTTATGGGTTCCAAGAGCACTTATGATCCCCTCTGCAGCTGTAAGCCTACGCCTTTCCTAAAATGCTGCTACCCACCGGACGTCTTCAGCCTGGATGTATCCAGTGGATTACAGCCTTATTACAATGTTTTTCTGTGTAAATAATTTGATGGCCAGGATGAGTTTCCCCTGCCTTTTGTCAGATGGGGCTTGAAGTCATTGATAGCTCATGACTGTAGTTGTGGGGAAGAGGGCCATTGCCGGGCGCCCTTTGAAGGTGTTTCCCTTTTTTTTTTTCCGCAAGACTTTCCTGGAGCCCCTCAGCTGTCCTGGCTGGAGCTTGGCTTTGTGTCACACGCTTCATGGAAGGTGGGTACCTTTTTGGTGGCAGATGGAACGTATATGTTCTTTTGCTCAGTTGGAATCCCAAAGCACTTGTCAACTGCTTTGATCCCCTTGCATAGAAAAGCGTTCTGACAAGGTTGAGGCCACTTTCAGGGACACTTTAACCGATTCACATTGCCCCCTAGTTTGGAGTATGGGACTGAAAGGGGAACGGAATTTTGCAGACTCTGGGCCATCAGGTTGGTATTATCGGTGATCTCTGTATCTCATTTCAAATCCAGTATGGTTGCCATGTTGCAGTGCTGTGTTAATAACGACTATGAAGCATGAAGATCTGCATCATTTTCAGTGATTTCCTATGAATGTTTTTGTGTTTTGCCCTCATTCGAATTCCAACCCAGCATTGTGTTACTCAAGGCTACTTCTTCCCTGACCATTCTTGCACAAAAAAACCCCCATGTCAGCTAGATTATGCTTGTGGATTCAATACATGTAATGTGCAGCATCTTCATCAGGTGTACAGGAGTCTGGAATTACTGTAGCTCAGGAAACATGGACTTAATGTGCATAAGCAGTTTCCCTGTGCCCTTTGGTGTCTTCCCATGTAAATAAGCCTTTTGTTTGTGGTATCTGTTGGGGTGGTTGACCACTGCTCGGGTTTTCTGCATGCTCCACATTTACCTAACTGTGAAGGATCTCACTAGGCATCATAAAGAATTTGTGAAAAACAGTGTGGCATTTGGAGCTACTACTAGCAGTCACTAACTAGTAGTATTTTTTCCTGCTGTTGGGTTTTTTCCTCCCTCGGATAGAGGGAGTGTCATCACCTTAACATTATTTAATTTGAGGCTTTTTGAGTTAATTAATTTAACTCCTCACTGCCTTTAGTAGCATGGTTTTACGAGTATTTTTAATTGATCTTATTTGTATGGAAATGCAATCTCGCATTAATTTAACAAGATGGATTCAAGTCACTGGTCAACCCAGCTGTTCAATCAAGGATCTTGCTCGGTGCTATTTATTTGGTTTGATTTTAAGATTATGGCCACCCCGGAAACAAAAAAAAGAAAAAGCAACTGCTGGTGATGAAATCCTGTATTTATAGGCAGGTTCACTGATGGGTGTTGTTAGCTTGGAATTGTCCTGGCCCCAGCAAATAAATACGGTTTTCTTTTCTTTCCACTGAGTTTCACAAACACAACTAGAAATATGGAAGGGGAAGGGAAGCTCTTAACCTGAGAATTTCAGAGCAGTTGGATTTAAGCAAACCACTCATTTATACTTAGATTAATGGCTTGCAGGCAGACTATCAGTTGTGGACTGTATTGTATAAATTCGCAATGGCAAGAGTTAATGCTAGTAATTGCTTTTCCTCTATAGAGAGAGCCTGTAGTAGATTGTTTTTACATGGCTATCTGTGATTGATAGATCGGGGAAGACAGGACCAAAGAAGGTTACTGCCTCCCAACCACTTCCCCCTTCAAATTAAAATAATTTGCAATTTGTAGGGCGCCTTGGCGCACGTGCCGCGGGAATGGAGCGATAAACATACTAGGCTGCATTCCCTTAGAGCAGTGAACCTCTTACGGCATTTCTTTCACCAAACCAAACGAGCCACGTTGTTGGGAGTCCATTGAAAACAAGTGTGCTGGTGAAACAGCCCCCAGACCCCTTCAGCAAACTTCCTGTATGGTCAGGCAGCGGACCTGATGAAAGAGCCTGTTTGTGAACCTTTGGATTCCTTCCATTGATTTGTAAATCCACTTTAATAAAGTACCTCCGAAGCTAGTGAAATGAGCAACCGATGTTCGGCTTCCATCAAGTTTCTAACAAATATCTGATGCAGCTTGTGTCGCTGGCGCTGGCATGTGCTTTTTAGATTTTTTTTCCCCTGCTTTGGATCATTTAGAGACTGGGGGAGTGGGGAAGTAGGGGGGAAAAAGCGCACAGCCTCCGTCAGCCACACGTTACATGGCTGCTTTATTTTTCAGTGCTGCTGAAACTCAGCTTATTTAATATCGATCATACCAAGGAGCCAGCAAAGTACAGTGTTAATTGGGTCCACTGGAATTCTTGTCCCCTGGGAGGGAGAGCTTCCTAGGCAGGGAGGGCGGAGGGAAGGAGGGAGGGAGGGAAGCAGGGAGGGAGGGAAGGAGGGAGGCAGGCGGGGAGGAGGGGACCCACTGTGCACCGCATAAAATGTAAGTGCACTAGACATCAAGGCTTCTGCGTGCATCGCTGGAAAGCAATCGTGGCGTTTCCCACCCCCCCCCCCTTTCAGAAATTAGGCAACTCTTTTTTTTTTTTTTCGTCTGGTAGTTCTTGAATTAACAGCTCCTTTCTTGTCTATAATTTTTCTTTCTTTTTTTTCCCCCCCCTTAGCGGAGGGCTTTTTTTTTTTTATTTTTATTGTTTTCTTCTCCTTTCTGCAAAGCTGCAAAAGCTCTGCTTTGAAAACTGCTGCCCCAGAGTGCAGTTGCTTAGCTGTCCTGTCAGCATTGTTCTAATGCTCATTCCATATGTATGTCACATAGGAGCAGTACCCTCCTCCTCTCCCTTCCCCCCATCCATGCATTTGATGTTTTTTCCCTAAAGATTGTTTGGAGGTTTTTTTTTTTTATTTTTCCCAAGGAGCTTGCAAACAGGGAAATTCAAACTGAATGATTCTGTGCTGTGGTTACTTCTACAGCCAAGACCAGATTTCTCTTAGAAGAAGTGTTTGCTCTGTTCCTTCTTTTCCCCACTCCCTCTTTTTCTTCCGTATAAACACAAAGACTTTAAAAACTAAGATCTGTAGTTCTTTTGCTTTTTCACGTTACCGTGACAGCATGTATCTCTCTTGCTGAAGAATGAAGCAGGCAGGCTGGAGTTTTTTTATGTTCAGTGCTTTTGGGACCACTAAAGAGAAGTCCGCAGAGAAATATGTACAGCAACTGTGCCAGCTGAGTTTCTCGTGCCTGTTATGTGTCACTTCTTCTGACTAAAAGGTAAGGGATTCTTTAAGATTTTTTGTTAAAGTCTTTGTGCATTGTTTGTGCGGTGTCATTTGACATGTGCAAGTAACTGGCTCGGGAGGGAGGTGGGTTGTGAAGATTTTTGTGTTAAGGTATTATAGGTCGCCCAAGCAAAGCTCTTAGCAGCCGGAACAGAAAAGAAATCTTGTTTCTTGGAATTTTGTCCCTTTTCATCTCAAGTGGTTCCTCCAGCTTTACTTGCTACTGATTGAGACGTAAAGCCGGGGCGTTATTGCTGCTGCTCATCTTTCCTGGTCCTCTTTCTCTACCTAGGAAGCACACGCACCCAGTCTGTGTGTGCATGCGCGTGTGTGGGGTAAAGCATATCCCCTTTACGTGGGAAATACTTGGCAACATGCACGTTCTCGTCTTTTACTGTAACTAAACGTCTTCAAGCACTCTTTGCAAGGTAAGAATGCCTTAGTTCAGCACACTGCAGCTTATGCCTGTTTAAAATTATTACTTGGATTACGGTGCATACTGTGGAAAGTTATTAGTTTCCACAGAGACCGATTTAATTGGGGGTATGCGTGCAGTGGTTCTGTTTTGTGCTTTACATACGCTGCTTATGGGAGAGTATGAAATGTTTTTCTTTTTTTTCCCTTAATTCTTGGGAAGGGTGAAGTTTACACTGTCAGGCATAACAAATGAAGTTATAGCTGAAATCGATTAAAGCTGCGGAGAAGCATAGCCTTACAAGGCTTTTCAACTTAGCCCTGAGAGTCGGAAGATAGTTTATTAAAATATTTTTTGCACTGAATCCTAATATGCAGTAATGTTAGCGGGAAGGCATCCTCACCAAGCAGAAGTAGCAGCAAACGATGCCTGGGCTGGATCATTATATTGTTTATGTGTTAGAAAAACTGTTTAATCCACAACCTTGGTGTGCACTGCTTTTTTATGTGTGTGTGCTGGATGCGTCTTTCAACAGCCTCTTAGTTCAAGAGGGCTTTGTTGTATAAAATGTGTTCCAGCTTTGCAGGCAGGAGAAGTGCACTCTGTAAGTGTCCCCTGAGCTGTGACATGGTCCGTTATTTGGCGTTTTGGAAGAGGCTGATTTTCAGGGCTTCCTTTGGTTTCTTTCGCAGGTATTTGTGTTCTTACTTCTTAGCTGTTAGTTCTCTGCATAGAAAATGCATCTTAAGGGTGTGCATTTCTCACGCTTTGAAATGATCAGTGGCTGAGACAGCTGAGCAACCTCATTTAATAGTATCACTTTACCTTGAATGTTGCATTGCATATTTGAATAACTAGGAATGCCACCCAAAGTGTAATTATTTTAAAAACAGTGTAGAAATGCGAAGTGTGAAGGAAGAGAGAAATGTCCTGTCTGCAGGCATTAATTTCTTTCTTTACTGTAGCTGTTTATAATGTCATTTCAAAATCAGATATTTCCTAACACATGCTCTGTGACTCTATTTTCTCATGATTGTTGCTTTATATCAGCACTGAGAAAACAGTCATTTAGATAACAGGTTTTCATTGACATCCTCTTTATAATATAGGAAGAAAGAAGCAGTAATAAGTTAAACTGGCATCTGCTAATTATGCTGAATACAGATTGTGAGCTCTGCAAGTCGTCCCTTGCCTTAATGCTGTTAGCATATTTTAGCACTGGCAACCAAAGGAAAGAAACTTGAATGTTCTTGCTTGTTTTTTTAGAAAAAAAAAAAAAGATGACTTGTGAAGAAATGTGAAGTTTGGGGGTTTTTTAATGTTTGTATGCTGGTTTTCAGCAGGAGAGCATCACACACAGTTTGGTAGTGCTTGGTAAAATTGATTAGAGATTGTTGAGAGAGTGACTTGTCTGGTGATCACTAGAATTAATTTTGACCCTTGGTGACAAAACCGTTGTTGTCCGACATAAAACTTGGTTTTTAGGTAGGAAAAGTTTGAGTGTTCCATCGTCACTAAATACCCAATTCTTTCGAGTCTCTGAGAAATAATAATAAAGAGATTGTGTTCTGAACTTAGCTGTGGTTCTTCATATTAAATTTTGCTCACCTCATCTCAAAACCGGGAGTCTTGGACTCGCATGGAAGCAGAAGAGCTGTGCATCTGCCCAGATGTGCACATTTCTGCCTTGTGCATTTTCCTTCTGCAACAACATCCCTGCCTGGCCGTGGCACGGAGCCCGCACTCGGGAGACGCAGAAGCTCAGCTGGTGGTGGCTTTGCCAAGGGACACGCTCCAGCCCTTCGCTCCCTTGGCAGCGGCAGCAGAAGACTTGCAGGCGGTTGTGGTGGGTGAGCCACTAGAGGGGAGACAAGAGCTGCGTTATGTCAATGTCTCTTGCCGCGGAGTAGCAGATGCGATGATGTCTACGTAGGGGTTTGCAGCGTGCAGTGGAAATACCTGACCAAACCTGCATCTTCTGGATGCTAGGAGCATCCAGCGGTGGTCGTGTAGGGCGTAGCATGGGCTAATACAGGTCCTCTTCCTCAAGGAATGCCATGCTTCTGGGGTGAATGGCGCCCCATTGCAACTTTAGATATAGCAGAAATGTGTCTATGCTTTGTCTGCGCTGGAGGGTCTGTGGTTTTCTGCGTGCGGACCTGCCCGAGTGTCGCTGTGCACAACCTCCCTCTTGCCTGGCTTGGATGGGAGCGGAGCCAGCCCTAGTGCAGGCGTCCACATTCACTCTCGTCTCCCTGTGGTGGAGCTTTTTGCTGTGAACTTGACAAAAACAGGAGGCCATAAGTTTTTTGTATGCTTCTCACATCTGTACATGGCTGCAGTATGCTCATAGATTGCTTTAATTAGAGTTGAATGGTGACAGGTGGCTGGTAGGCATTGGCTCGAGACCTCAAAAGTTGAAGGAGGTGTCCTTCCTCTCTTCTTGGTTGCTTGCATCTTCTTCTGTATGATCCTATACAAAATTTTTACTGGCAATGATCATTTGGCGCGTAGATTTACCATAAGTTGTTTCATCCTTCTCTAGAGGACGGATATCTTGAACTTAAAGCATTGCCCTGCGTGGTGGGGATGGGCACACTGGGAAGTATCCTGTGCAGAGAGGTGTGGGGCTGAGTGGAGGTGGGAGAGCTCCCAGCCAGCGAGTCCTCCAGGTCAAGGTGAGGTTTCCAGGGAACGGGCAACGCAGGAACCATGTGCTTTGGATATTGGTGTGCTTGTGTTATGGCGGTGCTGCAGCTCTTGTATTCATGTGAGCCTAATTTTGCTAAAAGTGGTGTCACAGTCTTTTTAATAAGGCATTATGATTATGGCTTCAATTTTGGGTTTTGTTGCTCTCTTACGTGCATGTGTGAAATGCAAAGCATATTTAATGAGCGAATACTTCAAATGCTTCGAAATTAATTAAAAACAGTTCCACATCTGGAATAAATCCAGTACCTTTCATGGACGGCTTCAACTTCATGGTTTTCCCTGTTGTGAGAAGCCCTGTGAATATCCCCGTGCAGATAGATGCTTGTGAAAGTCAGAGTGGCAGAATCCAGGCTTAGTTTACAAAAGAAAGAGGTCTGAAGCCCACGGAGATCAATGAGATCTCGGCCTTCATTTCAGCAGACTTTGGATAATACCTAATAATATATATAATTCTATAATACGGTATCCCTGTGCACGGTCTGATATTTTCAGGGTAGCCTGTCTTGAAGGTAGCTGTGCGAGTCTTAATTAAATTGTGTTGTTTCTCATGGTCCAACTGCTGTTTAAATTCATGCAGATTTCAGTGGGGCTTGAATTAGGCACCACAGACAAAAAAAAAAAAAGGCGTTTTTATAGTGAACTTTTTTCTTCTGCCTTCTCTGTCCCCAAAAGTAAATAAAATTATCAGATTTTTCTCTATGGGAATGTTGTGATTTAAACTGACACAACTAAGTGACCTAAAGATAGGCTTACTGCATAGATAAAAAATGCAGGGTTGGGTTGTTTGAACTGCATTAGCATCAGAATAAGAAACGCAGGGCAAGTTGGCCGAGGTGGTCATGCAGAACTGGGGAGAATTATTCTTTGGAAAGCCTCCGAGCTGGGAATTCTTTTTTGAGCCATAAATAAATAAATCTGTGTCCTGAGCAATTAATGAATACAGAAGTCTGGGCAACTTTAAGCTGTTTGGGATATTTAAAAAACCCATATGGTGCTTTTGTTAGCGTGGCTGATTTCCATTTTTCCCCTGTTATTTCAATTTTACGTGGGCACTTTTTTGAGTTGCTTTATTTTTGCTGAAAGATGCTGATGAGAATGTTTTTGCTAGCGGTCTTCTGTAAAACCGCTGTTAGCTCCCACATCAGTTCCAGCATGTGTTGCACCAAAATGCTGCCGCTGAAACTTTTGATCCTCCAGATACAGATCAAGTTTGCAGACAGCTTAGTGCTTATAGTACCTCGTCTTTGGAGTTGTCCTCTGGCTGCTCGTGCTGGTTACTCTGGGGATGCCCAGAAAATTATTTTGCGGGCATCCGACTGTGAATGCATACACAGCTTTTCCGGGGGATCTCAGTGTGTTTTACAGACCAAAACTAATTAAGCCTCACGACATTCACGGCAAGCAGATAGGCATGAACCACAATACGTAAGCTAAAACAGAGAGAGGTGAACAGCTAAACTTTGCCATGGTAGTGAACAGTGACATTCCCATTGAATGGAGTTATAGGTCCCTTGTACCTCTGGAGACGAGGCCACTGGTGACTTCGCTGGGAGAGCTACCCTTTTGGAGATGGACTTTGTGGAGGCAGTTAATATTTGCAGTTTTGCATCCAGCACTTGCCTTCTAGAGATCAAATTAGAACAGATCCCCTCCATGCTTCCTTGCTGGTGAGTTCTCGGAGAGTCTGCATAAGCAGCAGCATCTTGGAACGTTGTTGAAATGTCCCCTTGCGCTTCCATACTTGAGTTTTCTGAATTAAACAGCTTTGGTTGGAATCGTAACTTCTAAGTGTTATTTTGCATTAAGCAGAAAGCGCCTGAACAAGGTTCACCAGCTCTCTCATCGCTGACAAGTTTTGACCATTGCTGGGTTTTGATTTCTCACTGGTGTAGTGTTTCTAGTAATTCCATCTCTGATGCAGCTTTTGAGAGAGGATTGATATTCTCGAGATTACTGCATGTGGTCGCTGTTGGTTGTAGGCAAAAGGAAAAAAAAAAAATGGTGCTGGTGGAGTGGATGAGCCAGCGACACGGCAAAATGGAGTGAGAATGAGAAAGTTCACTTGCTTAACTGCTTTGAGTGCGTAACTGCTTCAAGTACTAGAGTACAAGGCAATGCCTTTAGAAAATAAAGTTTGTAGCCAGTCTGGTAACCTGTTTATAAAATTACAGAAGGGGTTTGAAGAAAGCAATCTAAAGAGAGATCTAGGGAAGCATCAGCTAATTATGGTACTGTAAACCAGATCTGTGGATATACTGATACAATGCAGACATTGCCATTAAGGCATGCTGTACAACTGGGATATATTGACAAAGAGAGAGAAAAAAGGAGTAGTGAGGGAAAGCCACGGCCCTGATTTCTATAGGCTTTTAAGAAAGCGTCTTAGGCATACGAGCCAGCTAAAAAGGTTAATTGGGCAAGATCAGTTATTGTGGTGTGTGAAAGTGAGCTTCAGAGCTTGAGAGGAGAAAGCACCAGACAAAGCAGCGAGGTGTTTCATGAGACGAAGCTGTTTGTGGTGGTGAGAAATGAGGATCAGCCCCATGCTGGTCTGGAAGAGGAGAGGTGTAAGAAAAGCGACAGAATTTACTGAAGATGTGAATGTTGTTTCAGTGATGCAAGACCCCCCAAAGCATTGCGGGTGGAAAGAGAAGGGCAGAGAAGTGCCCTTTGGATCTGCATACAGAGGAAATGAGGGTTACAGCAGGAAAGGAGTAAAGTTTGTGAAAACCAAAGAGACAAGGCACAGAAGAGGAGGCAGCAGGAAGACGATGGAGCCCTTTTTACCAAATCAGCATGATGCCTGACAGCATCCCAAAAAGCGACAGAGATGTATGACTGTATGTGCCGTTGCGCAGGAGCTGGCAGTCGGGTTATTCTAGCACTTGGCTATCTCTGCCTGAGGCCACATCGGAAATACTGTGTGTAGCTTAGGCTATCTGCTTATATAAAGGGTGTTACAGTCATGGAAAAGAATGAGCCAAAGGGAATGTAAAGGTCAAAGAGAAAGATTACAGAGGCATCTGATGGAAGAAGCAGGGATGTTGAGGTATGTGCTCCTATAAAGCTGTCACACGTACTGGAAGGGAGGAATTACCAAAGTTCATCCACAGAGTAACAGGGTGGTTGAACGTGGCTGGCGCTGCTTTATATTCAGTGGTTGTTGGGTGGAATAAGCTGCCACAGAAATCGGGGGAATAAATGAATGCGGGCTGAAATTGAGCCTAAAAACTAGGGATTTGGCATGGTGATCTAAGTGCTAACACCAAAAAGCAGGGGTTAATTTTGCATTGGCTTCCCAGCTGTAGACCTGCTTGTTTTCCTGGGAAATATCCCTGAGAATGAGCTGTAGATACTGGAGCATAAATATTCATTTTAAAGTTAATTTTAATAATGTGGGCGTAAGTCAGTTTGTGTTAGCGCATGGTGCTAATGAAATGGATTTCAGACCAACAGGCTCCGGAGAAGAGTGGAGTTTCAGTATTTCTCCTATTGCACATTTCGGTTTGCTGAGAAGTTGGAGCAAAGGACAAGCATCTCTGCTTCATTTGTTGCTGGTTATGCAGTTCAATTAGTGCCCATCGTTACAGATTTCTGAACAACTCTCATGAAGGTGAATACGGGCTTAGAGAAATCTGCAATTCTGCAGAGGAACTCTGTGAGTAGATGCTAAGAAGGGGCGGTTCATGCAGGGCAGACAAAAGGGTCCTTTATGCAAAAGTAGCTTGTTAGCTTTTTGTTTTTAAGCTGCAGCATGTCTAAGCGATCAGGGTGTCACACACTAATAAACTGGCCAGTCCCTCTGGAGTAGACATTCTTGATGGTGATTTAGAAGGGGCATTTATACAGTAGTCCCCAACTTCATTACTACTCCGTTTCCTTGGATACTGAGCATTTTGCATACAATTACGAGAGGGACGTTAACAATGCTTGATGATTCTAATGATTTTAATAAAGTTTTTCATATTACTTGGTTAGTGATTATCTTTTTTCCGTTAATTTTCTGTATCAGAGAGGAAAAACAAAAGGAAGTTATTTTTGTCAGCTAATTTGCACAACTTCTTTTGAGCCAAGAACAGGTTTTATTTCATAAAGTGTGGAAATCCTGCGTGCTATTTGTGGAATTATGTTGCTGAATGGGTTGTAAATAGGAGTTGAAGTGCTACTATTCATTGCAACATCAAATTCACACTGTTTGGGAACAATCTTACAATAGTAAAGAAAAAGCTGTTTAAATGCTGGGCAGTAAACAAAATTTGTTATGGGTGTGAAAGCATTTAAATACTTCATGTGTCTATTTAAGACTTGGGTATTTTGATAGTGTTCAGTATGTTTCTTGAAGGTACTTTCTGCTCTTTACACACCATCTTGGTTGCCTCAACTCCGGCTGTTGTTTGACAAACAGTTTGAGCTGCCATGGACATGGAAAGGATCCCTCCCGCCTGCCCCAGCCACCCGTTCAGTCTCCCTCCCTCTCTTTTGTTTGCAGGCATATTTGCAATAGGGCAGCTCAATCCCTACTGAGAACAAAATCAACAAAAAAAAAAAAAAAGGAGGGGAAAAAAAAAGGGGTGGTGGTGGCATGAGCCTGGGACAGCTGCTTTGGTGGCCACAGTGGCTTATCCTGCCACCAAGCTGTGGCATGAAATGACTGTGCCTAGATATAATTTTGTTTATATTTGTGCAGCGTGTCTACAACTGTTGTGAAGAAGTTGGTAAGAGTGTCAGGCTGTGATGCCCGCGCTCGTACGATGATGCACGGTGATGCACTGCGCGTTGTGACCCATCGCTGATCGTGCACGTGAGCGTGCAGCTCTGTGCGCGTCACCTCCACGGTGTCCGGCACGTCTTCTTGTTCCACTTGCTGCAAAGGATGCGTTTGTATGCACTTGAGGAGTGTCTGTTTGGGAGCAATATTTTTGCATGTAAAAAAAAAAAAAAAGCTTTTGCGTTCTCTGAGACCTCACTGGATCTTAGGATATCCCCTAGGAGCACAGCAACAAGGTTTTAAACTCTTAAATGACTGTAACTGTCGCAGGCTGTGTATTTCCATGAGGTGTGAAGGTGGCTGAGCGTGGTGAACTGGGTTGTACGTGTGTGTGTGTGTGTACCACCCCCCTCACTAGAAGTGTGCTTAACGAAAAGCGTTTTTAAAGTTTGAACCATTTTTTTTGTGTTAAAAGAACGACTTGATGTTCCCACCGATACGTTTTCTTCAGAGAAACAATATGTTGTGTAGTTCATTTAATAAAATAAAATCATTTTCCAAAAGCCACAGAATACAGAATTTAATACAGTAGGATTTGAACATAAATTCTAGGGATGCGTGTGTAATGGCTTTTTTACAGTACACTCAATTTCATTACAGTCCTCATAGTGGCTTTCATATGCCAAAAGTTATGGAGAGCCTTTTCTTATGAAAGTGGTATAGAAATGTATTACAGCCACAGACATTTCTCCGTATCCATAATAGTTTCACAAGTGAGACATGCTTTTTTTCCCTCTTCTGTATGGATTTGTAATTTTGCTGGGTTTGTTTTGGGAAGCTGATGCATTGCTATTTCATAACTCTTACTTTTTAGCTCTCTGCTTTCATCATAAAGATACAGAGGAAACAGATAGTGGAGCTTCAAATCGGGCAAAGTTATTCCTGATGACTTTGATCTTTGACCTGATGCTCTCTGACACAGCTTTTTCTTTTTTTTTTTTACCTTGCTGAAGATTTGCAGAGGTCAGATTGAAATGGCAGCTGACTTTCAATTGGTGCATAGAAGAGTTTGAGAAACAAGAACTACATGCGAGTAACACCTTGCTTTGTGGAACTTCATTTTAAATTGAGATTTTAAATGCAGCAGCAGTGAACCTCACTGGGCATGAGCTAACAGTTATTATTTAGGCTAGGAGTCCTTTTATTTCAGGTGAGCGGCTTTCACCATCTCTTGCCAGAAGAAAAAAGTGGGGAAAACGGTGAGTGTGTGGCTGGGAGGCATGTGGTGTGAATTTGCTTCTGCAGAATGCAGTAAGAGAGAACATCCACGTGCCTTTGCGCAGGGGCAGTCCCTGGGAGCTGCGCACCAGCACAGCACCTTTGGCATGGGGCAGGAGTGGCGGAGCAGCTCGGCGCAGCCACACCTGGGTTTTGGAGGCACAGAGGGGTATCTGGTGGGGTGATCCGGGGTTGCCGGCACCGCTTCCTCCCCTCTCGGCGCAGAAACAGAAGACATGGAGCCAGTGGCTGGTTGTGTTTCCAGGACGTGGATCAGCAGTTTGAGGAGATGTGATCTGCCCCGATTGCATTGTCGAGTGCTAAGTTGGATGTGCAGCATCGTGTGATGTGAAGTGTCCACCTTGCTAACAACTTCTCTGCTTGTCAAAAGTGTGTAAGGGATGGGGTGGCTCCCATTAGGAAGATTTATCTGCTGGGGCTGTGGGGAATTGATGTGGCACCACTGTGTGGGCTCCCAGCAAGCGGGGACAAGCCCAGACCAAGGAGGCAGGCAGCAAACTGGGGTGAGACATGATGAAAGCACAGTCAGAGGGACCGAGCCTGACCCTGTTTTACGTGTTTAGGGGATTTACAACAATCAGTGTTTGGTGTGCAAGTGGCATTTGCTTTCTGTCCAGAATTTGAGAGAAAAGATTTGCAACTTGGCTTTGGGTTGCAGATCATCCTGACTCCAGGAGAGCAAAAGGAGAAGGGTGAAACACTGAGATATGAGCGTATTCGTCCTGATGGCTACCATTTTCAACAACATAATGGCATCTTGACACTGTTGTTGTTATTATTACTCCTGCCTTACTGGTCTCCATTTCATGATCAGTGTCTCCAATTAACTTTTCAAGACCTAGATGTAGTTTTGAAGACTGAACCCAAATTCCTCAACTGTGAATAAATGATGAGTTTTGAATGGTAGCCGCTGCAGTGGCGGTGAGAAACATAGCTGTATGACCCCCTGCTTTGGAAATTTAGGCCGGTAACACTGGTGAGCATTGCTTTGTAGGGAAACCTTCCTGCCCTAAATCGTGCAGGTACAGAGGGCAGCACGGGGGGACGGTGAGAGCTGGCGGCTGGAGTACATAGCAGGGCATCCTATGTGGCCTGGAGCAAGGAGCTCGACCTGCTGTGACTGTTTCCTATTCTGGAAATGGGCTGAGTGTGTGCACTTACCCGGCATGCAAATATGCATGAAAATTGGGGAAGTCAGGGCGGCTGTAGGCACTTTGCAGTCGAAGCTTTTCTGACAGCCAGTGGGTGTAGGTGCTTCAGGGAAGTCCTGTGCCTGTAAGGATTTCAGGAGGTAGGCAGCAGGCTGCTGTCGAGTTACTACTGCTTCCCAGGGCAGCCGGCGGTGAGGCTTTCCATGCAGCCTCGGCTGCTGGGCTTGTTTAAAATGCCTCTCGTGAAAAGAGGGCAGATTGTAGCTCTGTAAAGCTGTTTTCCCTAGTTTTCCATGCAAGGCTTCTGTAGGTATTTGAGGGAACATGTTTATCCCGAGGGAAGCATGGAGCTCTGTTAGTGAAGAGGGCTAAAACAGCCCCGCAACTCCCTTTTTTTTTAATTTTAAATTTTGCATGATTTTGACATATGAAGCTGACTCATAAGTGAAATCACCCTCTTTCTGAGGTTCTGCCTCTAATGCCAGATATTTAAAAGGCACTTTTCCAAGGTGATTATCAAAACTCTGTATTAAGAGATACCTCATTTAATCTAGCATATGCTGATTGCCATGAAGATATTTTCAACAGATACTGTGCAGTGGTGTCTGTCATTCTCCAGGACATAAACAACTTCTGGGCTGTAGATTACTGTGCGGCTAACTGGCGGCTTATGGATACACTCTTTTCTGGCACTGAAATAATGGGTTGTTTGTTCCTCCAGCTGAAATCCTGATGTGTTTTGATGTTTCTGATTTACATTTTCAGCGCTGGTCCTGATACCATTCAGTGTTCTGGGAATGGTCTTTAAACTTGGTGTTTATTTTGGAGCGTTGAGTTTTCCAGCAAACAAATATCTGATTATCAATTAATGGTTTTGCTATAAATAAACAAAAGCAAACAGTTCAGCTTTAAATAGTGATCTCTGCTCTGTGTAGCTTTTAATTGGGCTGTGCCTGCAAAGTTGAACCTTTCCAAACACGCAACAGGCTTTGAGCGACTCCCAGCTGTGGCAACTGAACTGCCCGAGTTGGAAAGCTGAAGCCATAGTGGTTTGAGTTAATGTCTGGTTAGCTAAGAAGTGGTTATCATCTCAGATATCTGTGCATGAGCCAACCATTGGAGGAGGGCAGAAGCGTGTGTGGTTTCAGTATGGGTAACCCGTTTGAATGCGGTGGGAGTTTCGGCATACAGAAGACTTTCAGTGCTGTGCCTTTCCCTTGGTGGCTGCTCGCTGGGCTGTGGGTGCCTAGTGGCGGTGGTACTGGAGGTTCTTCTGTGCAGCCATGGCAGATCTGTCTGCCTGAGTGCCACCAGCACTCCCCTGCGTGTATTGAAAACACCGTGTTACAATATCCGTTCAAAATAATTGGATTCAACACCTTGTATGGGTTCTGGTATTTCTAATGTGGATAGCGATACAAGGCTGGCTTTGATGAAAAACTTTCTTCCTTACAGTGAGTGGATCTTAACACATGGGCTGGAAAGGAAATTTCTGTGTTTCTGTCATAACTTTGTTCTGTTTAGGACTGACTCCATCTACTTTTCTCTTTCCCACACGATGTCTACAGCGTGTATTCCACTTATCTGAGAGAAACTGTGATGTATTTGACCTGATGTGTCTCTGCGTTGCATCTTACTTAGGCAGGTTAACCGATTTCCATGGCCTGAGCTGGATGTAATTTTGAAAAGTAATAGCAATAGCCCTTGCTCTAAATGCTGCCTGTTTGAACAAATGACAACCTTTCTGATTTTTTGTGCAGGAAGATTTAGAAAGCAGCCACTGTATTTATCAACGATCGTTTTTCTTTGGGTTGTTTTGTGAACAGCTGTGGACTTAGGGTTGGTCCAAGGCTGCTTTCTCAGAGGGCCAGCGGGAGACTGGTTTTTGGGAGTTGTCTTTTGGAAACGTGGTTGCTCTGCAGTGCCTGGGAGTCAGACCCATGTAGACATCTCTAGTTGGTTGCAGAGAACTTGAGTGGGTTGCTGCAGAAGCGGAAGAAGCTCTGTGTTATGCCTGCAGCATAGCAGCGGGTGCCAGCACCCTGCAGATTCCTGCTAAATCTAGGTTTCATTCTCAAATCTCAAACTTGTTGAGAATCTCAATCAAAATATTTGCTCCTTGCACTTCAAGCGTGATCCCTCTCTGTTGCTATGTGTCACAGCCATCTCAAAGAGAAATGCCACTGCAAAACCAATAATCCAGTTCCTAGCCTCAAGAAAGAAATGTTTTTCTTTCTTTTTTATCCTCTAGAACCATAAGATTTAGGCATTTCTCAAGTGGTTATTCTATTTAGTTGTGAGGTTTTTTTCCCTTAATGACACCTGGATGCATCCGTGTGTCTTCTGAGACTTCTTCCTGGATTGCTCAGGCAATGCCATCTTCTCAGGTCACCTTGCGCATTGCTCCTGCATGGACCAAATACCATCAAGTTATGGTAGAAACTGGAGGATCAGCAACCCTGACTGAACTTTTGGACAACTAGCCTGGTGTGCCGTGGGCAAGAACACACGTCTGCCTCTGTGCGTGGTAAATGGCCCTGTTCAGGTTAGGGGAACGTGTCCCTCAGCGCTACTCACCAGCCCTCCCGGCTCACCTCACTCACCAGGTCCCATGCTCTGTCTCTGCTCATCCTTCTCCTGACTGTTCCTTCTTGTTCCTATTGACTTTGTCTATACCTGCCTTTTCAGCACTAACTGCTGCTGCAGGAGGCAATCCCAAAGACTCCACCTTGCTGTCACTCAGGAAATCATTTTGGGGCAAACCTGAAGTTGGGCTTATCCCAAGGTGTGGCTTGGAGTGAAATGCTTTATCCCACAGTCCCTCTGTAAAATCCTTGCTGGACTGTCGTTATTTTGACTTGTCATCTCATAATCATAGAATTGTGGAATGGTTCAAGTTGGAAGCAACCTTTAAAGATCGTCTAGTCCAACTCATCCATTTTTTTCCCTTGGTTTCCATTTTATGTTGTGTTTTGTTACATGGAGCTGTCGACTCGGAAGAAGCTTTTATGTATTCGTCTCTTTTTCAACCACCTTACTTTTGCCTGTACGTAAAGGTCTGCTGCCCTACCTCTACACACAGAGTGTCTAAGGGAAATACTACCTATTTTTTTCTTTTGAGAGTAACAGCTTACACCAGTCCTTACACCTACATACCTATTATGGCCCTGAAAACAGTAGTTGTAAATCTCATAGACTTCTTTCTTACTATAAACTATATCCAAATAGTTTATACAAGCCTGTGCAAGCTGTCAGAAGGAGTATGTGCAGTATCCTGAACACAGAGCAGACCGGCAGCAGCAACCGGCAGCGCCTGGGACTAGTGGGAGTGGGTTTGCAGGAAAACTACCACGGGAGAGAGTGCAGGGTGGGAACTGAGCCTTGTGCAGGAAAGGTGGAAGATGCTTTCTCAGCTGCGGGGACACCACATTCGCATTGGTGCTGCGCTGTGGCTCTTGTAGCGCTTATTCCATTGCTGCGTTTCACTGGGCATTGTAGACAGTAGAGATCAGGTTGTTGTAGGGTTTTGTACGAAAGACTCTGATCTCAATTGTATTTATTACTTGCGTAGTTCACAAAGAGCCCAGTCGAATTACGGCTCAGGTCCCAGTGTACGCAGCTGGGAGGTGCTGCATGGCAGGGGTGCGATCCTGCCTGCCGGTCCTCGGCAGCCCTGCCAGTGCGTAGTGTGTTTCATAAGGAAGCACATAGCCGCCATGAAAACAACTGGCTCGTTCTGAAACAGCCCCAAAGCTTCCCCCCATTTTACGGTGATTAAGAAGCAGGAGCCTGGGGGGATTGGGGATACACAAAGCATGAAAACTGGATATCAGCCTTTGTTTCCCTGGGGGCAGACCACCAAGGGACAAGCTCAAATCCCTTGTAAGGTGGCTCCCAGGAATTCCCTTTCGACACATCTCACATGGTGGCAAATTATTCCTCCTCTCTCCCCCGCTACCATTTCCCCAAGCCGTGTTTCATCCTCGAGGGGGAAGGGAGAGTCCGACAGACCCTTTGCACCCTCTCCCTGGGAAGACGAACGACACCTGACTCCTGCTCACAAGTGGAAGCTTTTGCTGATGAACTGATACTTGGCAAAAATTGGTATTGTATGGAAAAATTCCCCAGCACCTGCTAGCAAAACAGTTATTCATCACATACGGTTGGGTGGCTAAATCTTCGCTTCCTAGGGACGTCCTGGAATTACACTTGCTACATGCTGAGCAGCCTTTCTCCTGTGTGAAATTATATGCAGGCGGCGGGCGGATTTGCGGCTCTAAGGAAGGTTAGGATTTATAGCACTGTTTCTTGCAAGGGCTTACTCTGCAGAAATGGTCATTTTGTCTTCATCTTCTCTTTTGGGGAGATAGAATCATATATATATATATCATGATATAATCATATATATGGAAAATCATATCTTTGTGCTCATCGGGGAGCAGGTAGCCCCATGAATATATTCCCTGTTGTAAATCTGTCGGTGTCAATCAGGTTTTTTTCCCTCCTGCCTTGAGCTGAATGCACATTTTTAATTCATTTCTGTATGACACAAATTCTAACTTCTTCTTCTATATTCTGATTTCTTTTCCTGGCCAGTAAATTGTGAGCCTGTCCTAGCTGGGTAAGTTATTGTGGAGTGCAGCTCAAGAAAGATGTCTGGCAAGAGGAAGTGCTGTTTAAATGTGCTTTTTTCCCTATTGTCATTTGACAACATGCTAGTGGTACTGCAGTGAGGGGAGAGTATAAAATCCATGGCTGTCTTTAGTCTGTGCCAGAGGTTTGCTGGCAGAATGATGCCTTAGTCTTTAAACTCCTAGACTGGTATCTTCCATGTGCTTTAAATAGAATTTCTATGAGTTTTGAAAAGTTTTCCATAGTTCTGCTCTGTGGAAGAGGCTCCTTCCAGGAGAGGGCACTGACGTACATGGGCTCCCACCTCCTTGTGGCAATATCGACAACAGATTGTGAAAAACTTCTCCTATCACTGATGCAGCTTGATGTAAGCCTTAAATAAGTAAACAACTACAAAGCAATCAAGATGCTTTGTAACCTTCATTGCATCCTTTTTGCAGGTCCTCATGGCCTGGTCTCATAGGAGTTTTTGTGTAGGCAGATTGCTGTTGGTGATAGAAAATAGCACTGCGAATAAGAGGCTCCATTCAGGTGGATGGATTTGCCTGTGTGACAGGCTTGTAGGCTGGGTGTTTTGATGATCGGACCATAAGAATAGATAGGCTACTGCTGATATTGATGTTGAGTGAAAGGAAGGAGTTACTGGTAAGATTGAGGTCACTTCTGATAAAATCAAGAACTGCTGTTCCTGCTGCAGATGTGGCGCTTCACTACGTACTGTTTAGACTTCACGTTCACATGGAGTTAATGTTCTTCTGCCTCCTAGAAAAGACCTTTGCATTTTCAAATATACCTTTTTGCTGTAAAGCTGTTTATTTAATTACATTAATTATATATTAATTAATATATAGCTGCCTTCTGAAAGAGAATTGTGACAACTCTCCTGAGAAAGGAGTAATAATTCCAAATTGTAGTCTTTTTTTCATACCATGAGGCCACCATTCCTGTGCTGTGTGAGGAGGTGCCATACCTTTCCCAGCTTCTCCAGGAGAAATAACAATCAAGATAAAAACCTTTAGGCCAAGGTTTCTTGTCCCTTTTTCCGATGCACACAGCTGCATAAATACCTTGATTCTCAGAAATTTGCCAACCGAAGTTGGGAAACTGCTTTTTTCTCCTCCCAGCATACTGAAGCTTGGAGGACCATTTAGTTAAGAGCTTCATTGGGTCCTTGTGCAGGTAGAAGCTGAAGTACAGGTTGGTTTCTTCTCTCTTCTCTTTCAAAGGAGTTGTAGAAATCTTAAGTAGTTGTACTGTTTTAAATTGGCTATTCACATTGTTAAAGTTAATTTACCTGGAGGTCAACTAGAAAAATCTTTATCTCATAGGGTGTAATTGGGAGGAGAAGACTCTTTTCTCTTCTCTGTTGTGGCCTGCTAAAAGGGCATTCTTCCTGCTTGCTGAAGAAGTTTACCTGCTGTATTCCTTATATTCTCAAAAAGTGCTTTTGCCACTTGTTTCATATTTTCAGAGTTTACACAAGAGTATATGCATTGTTTTCTTTTTCAGATATTTTATGGTATGGAGATCTTTGGGATTCAAAGATTAGCCAAGGGAGAGGGACTCAAACAAAGGATCACACAGCACTTGTTTCATATCTGCACATTGAATTAGAGCCATGATTC
The DNA here is from genome assembly GCA_013398225.1 of Steatornis caripensis. NCBI lineage: Eukaryota > Metazoa > Chordata > Aves > Caprimulgiformes > Steatornithidae > Steatornis > Steatornis caripensis. Next base: position 512,840 of record VZSC01000249.1, on the reverse strand, counting down.
TGATGTGCAGGAATCCTGGCAGTTCCTGGGACTTCAGTCTTCTTTCCCGGTCTGGTGGGGTGTTATGTTTGGATGCAGCCCAGGCTGGAGGCTGCCAGAGCCAAGATGAGAAAAAAGAATGACACTCATACCTCTCGATTCCTCTGAGGAACAACAGCCACCTACAGGTCCTCTATGAGGTGTGGCTACTCTGGGTCACGTAGTTAATCTTTGTTCACAGAGTGAAGGAAAGTGGCTGACTGGAGAACTGAATGTGAAATTATTGAGTTCTCCATGATGTTCAAGTTTGTTTTAAAGAGTATTAAGAATCAAGATGCACCATTCTATTTCTTCATTCATTCCTTCCCACTTCAAAGCCAGAGGATTTAGTGTGAGCTAGAGTGAAAAGATGGTGAACTCCTACTTTGTGTTATCTTGTCACCTCCTCAGCTAGTTAGAAGGAGGTTTTTTCTTTTAGTCTCTGCTCTTGTTAGAGCTGTTTCTTTTTTTTCAGACTAATGATGTTGAGCAGTACCAGGGGATGTTATTATTGGTGGTTTTTTTGAGTAGCTCCTGCCCAAACATTTCAAAATCAAGCACAAGTAATCACAACCTTTCTCTTCACTTGAAACCATAATATTTTTTTGACAAGAAGTCCCTTTAAATGCTGCTTTGTACTTTGTTTCTGTAACCTATCGCATTACATTTCCTGTGCATTGAGTATGTATGTATTATGACCTCTTAAAAACAAATATCCCAGAAGAAAGGAATTCAGTAAATGAATAAAACATTCTTGGGTAGCCCAAGTGGCAGTTTAATAGCTCATCCATTGGGACTTTCAAATAATATAATTATGATGGCCATATAAATATATGGACAGATAAGTAACTTCAATGAGGAGCTTGTTACAACTCTGCATACCACATCTGAAATGAAATCAGGGTCTGAAAGTGCTGCCTGATGTGAGGGTCCAATTTTTCTAAGGCCAACCCTGAAATTATACCTAAAAATACACAAACTGTGTGTTTGTGTTTACATATGAATACGTAACTACAACACGCATTCACAAACACACACACACTATGTATATGTGTTTCTAGGTGGAATTCTATGTTTCAGGACTGATCCTGATTGCAGTGAACCACTAAAACTTCATAGACTATTGACATGACTGGATTTACAGCAGTGTATTTGAGATTAGGTCTTAGCCCTGGCTTTCTCTAAAAATAAATAGATAAATGGAATGGGAGCGTAAGGTTGTCATGTTATGTTTCCTGGGATATACACAACTTTTTCACTAGGTTCACCTAATCGCATAGCTTTGTAGATATCTACTTTGATGCCTGTCTGCCACGGCAGAGTCTGTAACCTTGGGTATGGCTAACCTGAAGGTAAAGTTTTAAATCGTTTTTGCTTGTAGCAATGCATTTCTCAGGAGAACTGATTTCTGATTACGGTGGATTTGGAAACTTGATGTTGATGGCCATGAATTGTTGAGGGCCACGAAGTTGATGAGGGGAGTGGAGCATCTCTCGTATGAGGAAAGGCTGAGAGAGCTGGGTCTGTTCAGCCTGGAAAAGAGAAGGCTGAGAGGAGATCTGATCAATGCTCNCACAGGCAGTTCCACCTGAACATGAGGAGGAACTTCTTTACTGTGAGGGTGACAGAGCACTGGCACAGGCTGCCCAGAGAGGTTGTGGAGTCTCCTTCTCTGGAGATATTCAAAACCCGCCTGGACGCATTCCTGTGCAACCTGCTTTAGGCTAACCTGCTTTAGCAGGGGGGTTGGACTAGATGATCTCTAGAGGTCCCTTCCAACCCCTATCATTCTATGATTCTATGATTCTATGATTCTGTGAATGACAGAGAGAAACCAGCTCAGGCTGGACTATGGTGTGAACAGGAGAAACTAGACTATCAAATGAGAGATAAATAGGATAATCTGATTCATTTCATTACTCCAAAGAGATCTATTCCTGGGAAGCTGCTGAGCTGTGGTGAAATAAAGTCTAGGTGCTCATGTGAAATACAACATCAGTCTCCATCGTAAGCCAGCAAAAATTCACTTTCTCTTAGCAGCGGGGAGAGATTGCGGGGCAGATGCTGAAGTGCTCGTGGTGAAAGGCAGCAACACAGTGATTTGTCTGTTGAGTATTCGAACAATGCCACATCACAGAAGAGGCACAGCCCTTTATTTTGTTATGAGTTGAGTCTCTCTAATTAGAATTCCTCATTCCCCTCGGCTGGGTTTTCCTCAGCAGCATGCCATGTATTGGTTGTATTTTCTACTCGAGAGTGTTGTCTCCCACGCTAGGCTGAAGCAGCAGCTTTTAGTGACGGTGCTCAAAGTGATTCACATAAAGCCCCGTGAAAATAAGGGACTTCGATATTTTCACACTTGTGGATTAAGTTGATGAATGTTTGCCGTGCTGAAAAATAAGGTGCCACTACTCTGATCTGTTAGGTGAGTGAAATGGCAACAACAATGAAAAAATCTTTCCTAGCTGAAGTAGAAAAATCCCATTCTGGGTCTCCTGGGGATGGACCTGAGCGCAGGGAGTGCCCGGGGAGACCTGGTCCCTCATGTGCACAAAGCATATTGGAGAATTGTGCATGTTTGATGTATAAACTGTATGAGATGAGATGTTAATTGTAGGAGTCACATGATACACACACAATAACAGAGTGGGCGTATTCTGAAAAAGAACTGCCACGTGTAGTTCTGCGGGGAGTTGCGTGTTACTGGGGGATGCAGCTCTAGGAGGTGATACAATCTTACATTTTTATTTTCTTTTTAAAGAGTTTCCTTTTTTTTTGTTGGTATATAATAGAAAAGAAAATAAGGAAACAAAGAGGGGGGAGAACTGCAAGTGAAAATAGGTCTATTGAAAGATGAGTCCCTTGACAAACACTTGGGAGAATTGATTGAATTGATTAATATGTTAAGCAATGGGATATAGACTGCAGGATCAGGAAGTTAAGTGTTTTGTGTGAATATTGTAACATCAGTGCGATAAATTGATTGTCATTAGTACTTAAAACTGCAATAGTCATTTAGTTATATTGGGAGTGATAACTAACATTAATTCATATTCCAAAGCTTGCATGCGATTTATAAATCTCCTAGGGGATGTTGCAATCATGTTGGAAATTTAAATTAACCCCCGTCATTATCAAGAGCTTTCCCTATCCTTTTCCACTCTGTATTCTAGCTTGGAGAAAACTACATTTTCAAGCATTTTTTAAATGCCAATGAGAGCAGTGTATGTGTGCAGTGGGTCTTTCAATAACTGCTTTTTAAAATTTATTTTATGATTTTCACAAGTAGCAGCAATGTACTCTGTAACAAAGAAGCTCATTCATACTGCTTCACTGTAAGCACCTGCCTGGTTTCCTCAGGCTCCTTTCCTGTCCTTTTGGTGGGAAGCAATAAGCAGGAGCCTGGCTCCCAGCTTCTGCAGCACCCTCCAGCAACCTCCAGCCACTGTCTCTGCTCACCTGGTCTCCGTTTAACCTCCCAGTTTAGACCCCTGAAGTGAGGCACTGGGACTATTCCACAACAGGACTGTGTGGAGGAACTACAAGTATTCCCCAAATGGCTGTTTATTAATTGCATTCAGATACTTACATTTATAATGAGCCTTTTGAAATCAATGGAAAGACCCTCTCTGCTTTGAGATGGCTGGAGTGCGGCAGGCTGGATTGAGGCAAACTGCTGGCGATGGAGCCGTGTGCCTTATTCGTAGCCAAATTCTGCTTGGGGTTGCCAAAGTGAAATGTGATGCAAACTGGAATTCACTCCATTTGAGCAAGGGCACGTTTACGCTCTTGCTGGTCAGAGTAACCCCGGGGCAGCAGGGCACGCAGTGGATAGGCGGGGGACTTCACCTTTCTTAGGCTGGGATTGCAGCAGTACCCAGCGAATGAAGCATTTGGTGGACATACAGAAAAAAATGTTCTTCTGTGGCCCCACGTAGGGTATTGTATGTGGTGTATTTGGTGTAAAGTGGTGACCCTAATTACAGATGCATTGTGGTACGTATGCAAGAGTAGAGTAAACTCATATGGGCTATCTCAGCTGTGCTGTGGCCTAACCTGACTCTTTTCCTGGGAGCTTTATTGAAGGTTTTATTTTCTTCATTTTATTTTGTCTGTTCTAAGTATCTGGGTATGTGTATGCATATGTATATATCTATGCAATTGCATTTAATTAGCTGAAATTCTTCCTTGATTTTGATTTTTCTGAAGATATCTGTAATTAAAGAAATGCCTAGGTAGTGATTTTTATGTACTACTTGTTCTTGCTGGCTCAAGTTTCATCAGCCATGTGATCTTTCTTAACTGTCCATTAAAAAACCCTTGTAACGTTTTACTATCCCAGTGCTACATACATAATGAAAATCCTATCTCCTTTCCAAACTTTGGGACTAAAAATAACTTTTCCAATATGCTCTGAAAACAAACAAGTTTAGGCTTAGTTGGAGCTACTGGTAAACAAAACCGATGTTCATCCTCTTATGTAAACTTACTCAAATGTGTGTGTCTGATTTTAATTTTTTTTCACTGATTGTTATTCTGGACTGTGTGCATGTGTGTGTAGATGTGGTAGGGTCTTACAGGGTTTTTTATGTGTAAAAAGTGTATATACGTACATAAATATATAGTTATGTGTATGTGCATACACTCGCACACATGTAAAAATAGAATCCAAAACTGATGCGCTTGTCTGTGTGTGTGTATAGTGTTCTCCCTTTCTGTTTTGTTAAATATATGGTGACTAATTATTACATATATTTTATTTTTAATTAGAAATTTAGTAAGTAATTTTGACGTGACACTTCACAGTACAGTTTTTACCTCTTGATCAACTATTTCCCGTCTTCTCTTTCTCACAGGGTGAAAGAATGATGTGATGGAGGTGAATATGGGCCGCTGGTCAGGCTCACGGCCACCTCCGTCATGCCTCGCCCTTCTGATTGTCAAGCTCCTGGCCTCCATTTGCCAGGTAGTTCACGGGACTGCCCTGCTTGGCTTTCACTTTACACATTCCACTTACAATGCTACGGTGTACGAGAATTCTGCAGCCAGGACCTATGTCAACAGTCAAATGAGGATGGGCATTACCTTGGCTGACCTTTCATGGGATATCAAGTACAAGATAGTCTCTGGTGATGATGAGGGCTTTTTTAAAGCAGAGGAAGTCATCATCGCTGACTTTTGCTTCCTAAGAATAAGGACTAAAGGTGGGAATTCTGCTATATTAAACAGAGAAATCCAGGACAACTATTTATTGATGGTGAAAGGGTCTGTCAGAGGAGAGGACTTGGAAGCATGGACAAAAGTGAACATCCAGGTTTTGGATATGAATGACTTAAGACCTTTGTTTTCACCAACCACGTACTCCGTCACGATAGCAGAAAGCACTCCTTTAAGGACTAGCATTGCACAGGTGACCGCAACAGATGCAGATATTGGGTCCAATGGTGAATTTTATTATTACTTCAAAAACAAAGTTGATCTCTTCTCAGTTCATCCTACGAGTGGTGTTATCTCCTTAAGTGGCCGGTTAAACTACGATGAGAAAAACAGATATGATCTTGAGATTTTGGCTGTGGACCGTGGGATGAAGCTTTATGGAAACAATGGTGTAAGCAGCACTGCCAAGCTTTATGTTCACATTGAACGTATAAATGAACATGCCCCAACGATAAATGTAGTAACCCATATTCCCTTCCCATCAGACAAGGAGCCTACCTATGCAGTTGTTAACATTGATGACCTAGATGAAGGAGCCAATGGAGAAATAGAATCTGTTTCTATTGTGGCTGGAGATCCACTAGAACAGTTCTTTCTGACTAAAGAAGGTAAATGGATGAATGAGTACAAAATCAAAGAAAGAAAGCCTATTGATTGGGACAGCTTCCCGTATGGTTATAACCTGACCCTCCAAGCCAAGGACAAAGGATCTCCTCAGAAATTTTCTGCGGTCAAACTAGTCCACATTGCCAGTCCCAAGAAGGAAAGTATCCCTGTGAAATTTGAAAAGGAAGCATATGATGTTTTGATCAGTGAATTTTCACCTCCTGGTGTGGTGGTTGCAGTCGTTAAGCTGATTCCTGAGCCACAGGGTGTGGAATACAGGTTATCTCCAAGTGAGGAAGCTGAGAATTTTAAGATCAATCCCAACACAGGCCTTATTACTACTGCCCATCCCTTGAAAATCATTGAGAAAGAGTTCTATGAATTAGAAGTATACACGAACAAAGGTGGTGATTTAAAAGCACAGGTTGCTGTCAGGTTAGAAGATGCCAACGATCACACTCCAGAGTTCCAGCAGCCCTCCTACAGCTCCTTTGTCAACGAAAGCGTCCCTGTGGGGTCTAGCGTTTTGACAGTTTCAGCAGTTGATAGAGATAGGGGAGAAAATGGATACATAACATACAGCATTGCCAGTCTGAACTCACTGCCATTTACAATAAACCAGTTTACAGGTGTCATCAGTGTATCTGAAGAACTGGATTTTGAGTCCTCACCAGAAAGCTACAGGTTCATCGTGAGAGCTTCTGACTGGGGTTCTCCCTACCGCCATGAAAGCGAGGTGAATGTCACCATATACATAGGCAATGTCAATGATAACAAACCCCTCTTTGAGAAAGTGGCATGTCAGGGAGTGATTTCTTCTGATTTTCCTGTTGGTGGTCACATCACTGCTGTTTCTGCAATAGACATAGATGAGCTAGAGCTTGTGAAGTACAAAATAATCTCTGGAAATGAACTTGGCATTTTTTATTTAAATCCTGACTCTGGTGTCCTGCAACTTAAAAAATCTCTAATTAATTCTGGCATAAAGAACAGCAATTTTGGCCTTAAGATAACAGCAACTGATGGAGAGAACTTTGCTGATGCTATGTTCGTTAATATTTCAGTAGTTCATGGGAAAGTGTCTTCAAAGACCTTTAGCTGTAGAGAAACCAGAGTTGCTCAGAAGCTAGCAGAAAAATTACTCAAAAAGGCAAAAGCAAATGTGAAGCTGAATTTGGAAGATGGTTTTCTCGATTTTTATTCGGTGAACAGGCAGGCACCACATTTTGACAAATCCTTCCCTACTGATGTAAAAGTTTCAGAGGATCTTCCAGTTGGTGCAACCATCCTGAGGATAAAAGCCTATGATGCAGACTCAGGCTTTAATGGAAGAGTACTTTATACAATTTCTGATGGTAATATAGATAGTTGTTTCAACATTGACATGGAGACGGGGGTACTTAATATTCTTATGCCCTTGGACCGTGAAAAAACAGAGCTCTATCTCCTTAATATTACAATTTATGATTTAGGTAATCCACAGAAATCTGCATGGAGACTATTGACTGTCACTGTGGAGGATGCAAATGATAACAAGCCTGTTTTTTTACAGGACAGTTACTCAGTTAATATTTTAGAAAGTACAAGTCTTGGTACAGAGATTATCCAGGTAGAAGCCAGAGATAAAGATCTAGGATCTAATGGTGAAGTGACTTACTCAGTGCTGACAGACACCCAGCAATTTGCTATCAACAGTTCCACAGGAATGGTGTACGTGGCCGATCAACTAGACCGGGAATCAAAAGCAAACTACACACTGAAGATTGAGGCTAGGGACAAAGCAGAGAGTGGTCATCAGCAGTTTTCTGTTGTGCCTCTGAAGATTTTTTTGGATGACGTCAATGATTGCTCTCCAGCCTTCATACCATCTAGCTACAATGTGAAGGTCCTGGAGGATCTGCCAGTTGGCACTGTCATAGCTTGGTTGGAAACTCACGATCCAGATCTCGGCTTGGGAGGCCAAGTCCGTTACTCGCTGGTGAACGATTACAACGGGCGGTTTGAGATAGACAAAGCGAGCGGCGCCATCCGCTTGAACAAAGAGCTCGATTATGAGAAGCAGCAGTTCTACAACCTGACTGTGCGCGCAAAGGACAAGGGGCGCCCAGTTTCTCTCTCTTCCGTTTCGTTTGTGGAAGTTGAAGTGGTGGATGTTAACGAAAATCTCTATACCCCTTATTTTCCTGACTTTGCCGTAATTGGATCTGTAAAGGAAAACTCTCGCATTGGTACAAGTGTTTTGCAAGTTGTTGCTCGAGACGAGGACTCTGGAAGGGATGGAGAGATCCAGTATTCCATCAGGGATGGCAGTGGCCTGGGGAGATTCAGCATAGATGAAGAAACTGGTGAGTTTTGTTTCTGATTTCCTTTTCCCTTCGTAGAGGTTTTTGCAAAAGCAAAGTTTAGGCATAGTTATTTTCTACCCTTAACAAGAAGTTCAGTGCTTCTTAACAGGCAAGATAAAATTATTTTAGCAATTTCAGCAATGACACGATTTAATTACCTGGTTACATTCATCACTCCACGGGTGGGAAATAGTAGACATTCCTTTTCAGCAGCTATGAGCTGACTCCATTTAGAAAGCAAGGATAGTTACGGAATGACTTGCTTCCAGTTACTGTCTTGTCTGTTGATTGTTGTAAATTACTCAGGTCACCTCCACAGAATCACAACACTCATGACCTTGAATGAAGTGTTAAGCTCAACGAAAGGAAATAAGGAGCATGAAACAAGAATTATTTCATCCTAAAACCTGCTTGTGGTCTTGTTCTTAACTGTTGTTGAGAGTAATTTTTCATGGGAGTTAGCAGTCTGGAATGATATGCTGTTCTGTATTATATACTTTCTTGTAGCAACGGTGTTCATCAGTGTTAGCATGCTTGTGTAAAGGTAGAAATACAGGGAAAGATGCTTAACTGTAAACCGACTGTGCTGGCTTTCCTTTGGTGGTGGTAGTATTATGAACATCGGTGTTAGAAAACAGTATTAATAGAGTGAAGATTTTTAGGATGTTGAACTTCACTGGCATGCCACCCTATTGGAAAATGTAGAAAATACTAAGTATAAAAGGCTATCTGGTAAAACACTTAACAACCTGGCAGTTTAAATGTCTGATAGCTGTTGGGAGTAATGTTGCAGCTGTGCTACTAGAAGTAGTGAGGAAACTAGAAAATATTAGTCAACAGTTTCAGAAATCATATTAAATATGTTAGCTCTGTGGGTTTACTGTGGTTTAAGCAGACTTTGTATGTCTTTTTCTAAAGCTTTTAATTGAGAATGTGGTATTAAAACATAAGATTAAAATGTATGTTTTGGCAAATTCAAACTGTTTAATCAAATGTCAACTTTCTAAACTGAACATTATGAAAAACAGACGACATTACAAATGCTGTGGATCGCGTCTGAGCATAAGCAGTGAAAAATATTTTTATTCTGTTTGTGCTGTAGTCTCTCTGCTGCAGCTGTGCACAGATGATATATTCAAAACCTTGTGTCCAGAAACATCAAACTTGAGTGTCAGAAGTCAAGGGGGCACCTACTCTAATTTCTAGGAATGTTAAGAACTCACATATCCTACAGTGCTAATAGCAGTTAAAGGCATTCATTCGGGCAATGTTATTTAGGCACCTGAACAAGATTTTCAATTTTATCCTCCTGCATTTGAAAATGTTTGGCCTACCTGCTTACTGTGTAGCATCAACTTCTGCTAAATGCGTTCTTTATAAGTAATGGGAGATTGGTCCAAATGCTGCACTGTTGCTCTGGAAATCTCAGGATTGAACATTTATTGTACTGAAAGGAATTGGTAGGGAGAGTGAAGTTAATGCATGTCACTCATTAGTAGATTAATTAGGGGTTTTACCCTATGCCTACGCTAGTAGGGGCGATAGCCTATAATAAGTTAGGGCCCCAGTTCAATAAAGCACAAATCATCTTTTGACTTGAGTGGGACTTGTAGTCAACATTCCACATTAAACATAGTTTCTTTCCAGAAGTGCAATCTAGTTTGGGGGGGTGGTGGTGTGGGAACCCACAACGCCTCAAGCTTTAAAACTTGCAAATATTTGTCTGCCTTTCGCTCTTTCACGAGTGTTTTCATGAACCAACCCGTGCCGTTTCACTAAACCGTTCCAGAAGGCACTGTTGATAATCCAGCAGATCAAAAGACTTTTGGATTCTTCTCCTATCTGTTTTCCTCAACTGTTCAATGCAACTTAGGCCTTCTGGAAACCAACTTGGAGAACAGTAGGGTGTATAGCTGCAGCCAGGGCAATCAGGAGAGCCGGGCCTGAGGGTTCAAGATTTACGCCAAGTCGCACTGTAGTAACCCAAGTGCAGAATTTGACCTACTGTGTCAAATAGGACATAGCATTAATGCTCTAGTATTGAACTGGTGGCAACTTAAATGCTGCAGAATAATGCATCAGCTTCCTAGCTGTAGAAAAGAGCTCAAGTCACATACTGAATTAATTTACGGAGATAGCTGTTTATTTACTTTCAGCGCAGTTAATTTGTCACTTTTAAACTGACCGACTCTATTGGCTATGCACCGTCTCTCCTGAAATTTGTGAAGGTAAGCAGGAGTGCGAAGTACAACAAATCAATATTTTTGGCTGCTGCCTTAATGAAAAGAAGACTGCAGTATCCATTATAATCATTAGGATATAAACTGGGCCAAATTCATCCTCATATGTGAGCAGGCTGGACTCCAAACAAGTCTGTGCTTTCAGCAAAATTCTGCTCGAGTGCATTATTTTTATTCTTCTGCAATATTCCATCATAATGGTGTTACCTCGTGTGCTGAGTGAGATGTGCCTGTGCTCCCTGAGGCACGTCAATACCAAGGAGGAGCTGGCCTGCATGGTGGATCCACACGGCAGCATGCTGCTGCATGCTCAATGGCATGGTGGGTTTGTTCTTGTTCCGCTATAGATGTATACGGGTGCATACAAGTACATCTAACTCCACCGATCTTGACTTGCCTTTTGGTGTGGGTTCCACAACAGGCTGTTCTCCATTCAGGTCTGAACAGTGGTTCATGGCCAGAGAGCTTGGTAGTTTCTTCCATATTGGCTAATATGGATCTCTCTGCGTGGGGTATATGTGCAAATCTTGGTGCTGTTGCAGTTTGGTAAGAGATGTGCCATGGAGGTGGGCCTGGGAGCCTGGGATTTCCCTCCCATAGTGCTGCTCTTTGCCTTGTGTAATAGAGACTTGGTTTTCAGGATCATCATTGTTATGTTACAGAATTCCCTGCTAAATACTCTAGTTTATATGTGGTAGCAACCAGGAGCATAGTGAGTGTCTGCCAGCTGGAATTACTTGATGAAGTGAAATTTTACTTGTATTTGGTCCCACAGCCTTGTGAATCACTTTTAAATATGTTTCAGTGGATTTACTTTCCTTTCCCAGGAGGCAGAGCTGGTACAAATTTGTAAATCAATAAAAACTCTCCTGACATAGAAGGCATCAGTTCCTGACCTCCTCCGGCTCCTTACCTGGTTTCCTACTACTGCCTTAGCCAGCAGGCTATGTTTCTCACGGGTTTACAACTCAACTCATGATTCATAGCTAAAAAACTGGCTTAAGACTTCTCTAGAGGTTAAAAAAAAAAGGAATTTTTTTTATAGTAGAGAACTCTTATTTGTTGATATCTGCCTCAATGGAGATGATTGACTTTTTCACCAGCCTAGGTGTGCAGTTCAAACTCCCTGATTTTCTATCTTCATTGACCTATTTATTGACTGTTGGTATAAATGTCACAAGCTTGCCATTTAAGATTCCTGCACTGAGGGACACATAATGTGATCCTGCCATTCACGGATTCTCCACTTCCTTTTCTCCCATTCAGAACCGCTTTTTTTTCACATCCTTCTCATTCTCTTGGACTCCAGAGATGTAGTCTATGTGATGAAATACGGTCGTCTACAGTCAGAACTAGTCACTGCAGGCTTTCCACATAGTCAACAGAGAGAAATGGGCAATTGATAACCATGATTCATTTCACTCTAAAGTAAAAATATGAAATAAATTGGATGAGTCATGCTCTAAGGATATACAGAAGTCCTTGTATGATTAGCTCAGAGGTGGAGGTCTACACTAAAGACCTTGCTTTAGTCAGACGTAACCCATCCCATGCATTTAGGGTGCATTAAGAAGAGTGTGGCCAGCAGGTCGAGGGAGGTGATCCTTCCCCTGTACTCTGCCCTGGTGAGGCCACGTCTGGAGTGCTGTGTCCAGTTCTGGCTCCCCAGTTCAAGAGAGACAGGGAACGACTGGAGAGAGTCCAGCGGAGGGCCACAAAGATGGTGAGGGGACTGGAGCCCTGGGTCTGTTTAGCCTGGAGAAGAGAAGACTGAGAGGGGATCTCATCAGATATCATACAGATATCTAAAGGGTGGGTGTTAAGAGGATGGGGCCAGGCTCTTTTCAGTGGTACCCAGCGACAGGACAAAGGGCAACTGTCGCAGGGGAGAGTGGTTAAGGTTTAACGGTCGCTCAAAGAATCACCACCAAAGATATGAGGGAAAGGTGATTTTTAATATGAGTTTGTAAAAAAGTGTGACTTTACAGAATTCGATGGCAAGATTCACTCTATTACTTACTGTGTGAAGGGATTGTGAAAGGGAATTGGGTCAGAGTGGTGCTTAGGTGCAACTGTCACAGTGAATGCCGGGGGCGGGGTGCATAGAGAAGTGATTTTACAGTGGTTGGATAGGGGAAACTGAGTCAGGGTTGAGTTGGAGTGATGTATACAGTGTTTAGGGAAAAGGATATAAGGAGTGCCCTCCTGTTGAGTCACGAGGTTCAGAGTGGACCCCCTTGCTTTCTAAACTCCTTCTCAGAGGAGTCTAGGTGCGGCTGAATCCACTCCTAGTCCCAGACTTGGTCAACGGTTTATAACTAAAGGAGTGTAGTGTTGGGATTTCAGTGAAAGTGATTTAACATGTAAGTATGGGTCTTATAACAATTAACAGTAACAATAAATGATATCTTAACACTACTGAAGTAAATAACAAACTAAATTAGTAGTTAGTAATACTTATTCAATAATCAATAATCAGCAGTTATGACAACTTAGTTAACGATTTGAAGCTTCCTAACTTAAAACACATGTATACACACACATACAGACACACACACACACACAGATACAGAGGTTAACCTTTGTTTAAGATGTTAAATTTGGTACCCAATATCCTTCGAAAATCACACAGGGTCAGGAAATAGTGAGCTACACACTATTTCATCCTGTGAAAATACTTCGCGAAAATCTAAACGCAGTGACTTACTCACTTTTTCCTTCGCTGGCGTCTGTCAGGGAAGGATCCAAATACCTCGCGGAACCTCGCGAAAACTGCTCTGAGAGGCGTCCCAGCTCAGAGGGAGATACACGGTCACAGCCTGCTGTGGTCCCGGAGAGCTCAAAGGGTCTCGCTTTAGAACCATTATTTATAGAATCGCAAGATTATTGACTTTGGTCAATGTTATCATTTCGTGGCCATAAGTCTTGTCAGATAATTAGTCTTGGCATCTCTCAGATGTGGGCTGCGACCCATGCAGGAGAAGATTTAGGTACGTTTCCTGGGTAACAGGAGTTCTGGAGATGGTCAGGGAGCGCCTAATCACTTCAACTCACTGTGATTGCAGCAGGAGTTCCAGGTGCAGTTAGGGAGTGCCTAATTGTCCCAACTCGCTGTGCTCATCCCGGGACAAAGAGGTACCGTGTTACTTCATATCTTGGCTCACTGTACCAACAGGCAGGGTCCTAGAGTGCCCAATTATCCCAGCTCTTCGTTCTCAGATGGTGCTGAATGATCTGACATTGCAATGCGGCGTGTTAGTAGGGGGAAGCAGGGCCTACACCACAACAGCAATGGGCACAAACTGGAGCACAGGCAGTTCCACCTGAACGTGAGGAAGAACTTCTTTCCTGTGAGTGTGACAGAGCCCTGGCACAGGCTGCCCAGGGAGGTTGTGGAGTCTCCTTCTCTGGAGAGATTCAAACCCGCCTGGACGCGTTCCTGTGCACCCTGCTCTGGGGGCACCTGCTTTAGCAGGGGGGTTGGACTGGGGGATCTCCAGAGGGCCCTTCCAACCCCTGCCATGCTGTGAGTCTGTGATCCTTGTTAACTTGTAAACCAACTGTAAACAAGAATATATGGTGTCGGGTTTACATGCTGGGTAATTTGTGATGGCTCCTGTCCACCAGATTGATGTTTTTAGCCTAAGTTCAGGAAATTGTCTCTCCATATGAAACCAACACATAAATTCACTTCTAGAAATAAAAAGAGGGTTTTTTACAGTATAGGGGATGAGATTTATGCAACTAATATTTTATGAATTTTCATTTTCTGAGAATCCAGTGCTAGACAGAGCATCTCTCCCTCTTTTATATCTATAGAAAGTCGTCAAGATCTGATGCTTTGATCTTACTTGCAGAAGTGAATGGTAACCTTCTCCTTACGCGACTCAGGGGCCATGGAGAAGCTCAAGCCATTTCTTAATCCCTAGTACTGCTTCCCGTCTTGTGTTCTCCTCCATGCTTCTTGCCAGTTTGCTAACTGCAGTTGCTTAAATTTGTGTAAAAAACCCCTCTGTATTTCCAGACTGTTATAACACAAAATGAGCAGAGATCTGTTAAAGATTTTTGTGAGATGACAGCGTGCTCTGAGTTTTCGTTGTAGTGATAGCTCTAATATACACCCTCATAGTGCTGATACCACAGCAAAGTGGTGTATTTTTGCTGTCTCAGGAGCTGGTGGTGAGTCCAACAAATGCATATGGGTTTATGATGCCACCTATCTTGGGTGGCTAAGTACCATCTAGCAGTACCTCTTTTCTGGCTTCAGTGGGAACTTGGACAACCAGTGAGACTTCCTGACTTCGTGAAAGGTTGTTAGATGAGATCAGTCCTAGCCTAAATGCTGACGTCTTTCTTCTGATTTTTTAATGATTTGTGGTTCAGCTAAACAGCATTTTTGACTCAAGCTCCAGTTTTTAGTCTGGCATGTGTTTCTACTCTGTGCACAGCTGATGTAACAACCTGGCACTCAAAAGAGTTTCTATATTTACCCCTACGCTACCCCTTGATGTACTAGTAATAGCAAATGAATGAAATGAGTTCTAGAGGAGCAGAGAGACTAGACACACTCAGCATCTTCTGCTGCGGAGGCTTCTGTAGGCTTGATCAGAGTTGGTGTGGCAGTGCCCAAGGATGCAAGGAATGAATGACTAACTCCGCTGCATAGGTGGGAAAACTGAAGCAGTAAGTCTTTTGTTGCTTCTCAGAAAGGGATTGAAACATCTTCTTAAGTCCCATTGAAACTGAACACAGAGATAGAATAGTGGTATTAATGAAATGCTTACGGGATCTTTAATGTTCTTGCAAAGCCCATAAGCATGCACTTAAGCAACACTTGCAAAACTTACCTCATTTCCTAAGGTTATTCAGGAGTCCGAGTCCCCTGATTTTCATTGGGACTTTAAATTTAGACATTAGCTGGCACTAATTTCCACCACCGTAGAGGCCCTCTTATAAGAATGCAAGGTGGAGATGACCCTATTAACTTGTTATATTTAGATGCTTTCAGCCCTTTAATTCATATGAATAATCATAGAATAATAGAGTGGTTTGGGTTGGAAGGGACCTTAAAGATCATCCAGTTCCAGCCCTGCCTTCCACAGGCAGGGACACCTTCCACTAGACCAGGCTGCTCAGAGCCCCATCCAGCCTGGCCTTGAACACTTCCCGGGAGGGGGCATCCACAGCTTCTCTGGGCAACATGTGCCAGTGTCTCACCACCCTCATTGTGTAGAATTTCTTCCTAATATCTAATCTAAGCAAGTCTGTCTTTCACAGCACTGAAATCTTGATGATACTCTTAAATGGAGGTGGAGTTCAAGTTACTACAGACTCCATGCATTTATTTATGGCGCCAAGGATAGCAGTCTGATCTTCTATTTTGATACCTTTTAAGGTACCTCAAGAGTGATAGAAATTCCTGACAAACTGTGGCTGGAGTCTAAAAAGAAGCCCCACTTGGGGCTGGAAAAACCAAATCATGGCTTCAAACTACTAATAATGGAAACTAGAAACATGAGATGATATAGTTTACAATAAACCAGACCTGCCTGCACTGTTGTATCTATTTGGCAGAAGTGAATAAATTTATTGCTTCAGACTCCTTGCATCTTGTCGCCGTCTTCTAAAATAGTTTTCAGTTATTGTGTATGCAAGTTGAAGGATACTTTCATTTATTACAGTTTGAGTGGTCTGATAAATATTTATGTGGGACCATTACTAGCATTTCCTTGAAACAAAATCAAGTAAAAATGAAAATGATTTGTGATACATTATTTTTTTCCCTCACTTGTTTAATTTTGTGAAAGCATGTAGGAGCTAGTGAGTAAATCTGGGCAGACTCACTGGTAGAATTGAATTCATTGTAGAGTTTTGAGACATTAGTGTTACAGATGTTCTTCATTTTCCTGGTGAGCGTAGGCAAATTTCATTGCCCAGAGTCAGTATTTTGCAGCCACTTAATTATCCCAGGCTTCTAAAACCAGTTTTCAAAGTGACTTCTGGCCGTACAATAACAGAATTGCTGGTAGGTGTTGCTGGGAGGTGGCTCAGGAAAGGGGGATGCTCACGAGGGAGACACTGGCAGCAGCCACTTGGGACTGGAGATTGTCGGTCCTCAGCCTGGCCAGGATGGCTCTCCTGAGCAGCCTCTCTGGGAAGGAGCATGCCAGACAGATCACAGAGCACGGTCCTGGCCAAGATCTGGTCTGTCATCCTGTATCTGTGTCAGGCGTGAATAAAGCATTCCGGGGAGCAGCTATTTCTGAGTCTGTGGTACTGCGTTATCGTTGTTCCCTGAGTTATCTCTGGCAGCTTTTAATAGTGCAAGCTTTCCTTCATTTATGATTTCCAATTTTAGGAAAGTAATTGTTAACATTTTTCTTTTTCTTTAAAATTAGCTGTGGTGGAAAAACAAGGTTTTTTGATAAATTCTGTGTCTGTGTGTTTAGAATTTGCCTGTCATTTGTAGCTGTAAATTAGTAAAGGAACGAGGCTTGTCTTGGTTTCACTGGGGTGAATTTGTTTAACTTTTCATTTAATAATAAGAACCCTAAACCAATGCATCAGCTTATGAAAATATTTACTTTAAAGGTCCCTTAGTATCCTTCTGACATACCTTCAAAGTTTCCTAAGTGAGGCCAGTTGTGCAGAATTGTTCCATTCAAGCTGTTTGTCTCTCTTGGCTTTATACCCCATAAAACAGCTCACAATGTGCTATTTTAATAGCTGGCTGTAGTTTGCGTGTTTTCCCTTCTTTGGAGAATGTTTGGAGAATCTCCTGTATTACTGAGGATACTCCTGATGATAGGACATTTAATCTCAATCTCAGAGTAATTTATTTATTAATAAAGAAATGGACACTTTGTATTTCCTCTCACCCTCGAGATTTGTTTCCAAGAGTATTTTGTAGTATCGTGTGTTCTGTTCTTCTCTCCCTTAGTGTGTGAGCCCAGAAGTGACCCCTACGTTACCCTGTGCGTCATCGTCCATTAAATTATACCCACGTTCTCCTGCAGAAAGCTTATGGCCAAAGTGCCAGCGATGGGACCAAGCCGCAAGGTAGTCAGTTAGATGATCCTAGAGGAAAATTAACTTCCAGTGTCTGGTGTTCAGTCTGAGCATCTGAGCACCAGCTTTATCCTGGCATCATTTCAGACCATAATCTGCCTTCCCATATGAGCGATTCATGGCAGTTCAGAGGAAACTGGAGAAAAATCCATTTTAGCTGTTCCAAAGCACCCAGTGGAAGCCCAGGGGAATTGCGAAGGGATGTTGTTAATGCAAAACTGCAAGCTTGTGATCATGTGGAAGGCAATACGAGCAGTCCTGCCCTCCTGGGACGTACAGAGGAGGATGTTTCAACGGTGTCTAAGTTTACGTGGAACCACTTTGGTGTACTGCCTAATCCTCTCCTGGAACAAATCCAAGAGAGAGGGATGTCCAGTGGCCAGTAAAATCGAGGACACATCCTGCCTTCTGACCCTCGTAGCAGGTTCTGTGGCTTTTTAGGGAGCAGTAGAACTGGACAAGAGGTCGTGAGGAATGTGTAGGGTGGCTTTGGAGCAGAGACAGGTGGTAACACTGGGCTGATCAAAAATATAAATCCGCATGTCTCTTCCCCTGCTTCAGTACACAGGCAGGCTCCAGGATTTAGCTTGGAAGCTGGATTAAAGCGTACTTTTTCTGAAGCTGTTTGCATTTCAAGGACTACAAGTAATGGCAAATCAGACACTCGATTGGAAAGCTCCTCCAATCTTTCATTGCTTTCATTGCTAAAATATGGTGTCATATTTTAAAGCTGTTTGGCTAATTTCAGTGTTTTAAGTCTTTGAACTTGTTAGGGCTTTGCCAGCAAGGTTAAAATAAAATAATAATAATAAAAAAAATCCTTCCACTGTCAGATCTCTTCCTATTCGTACGTACGTGCTTACCTGAGAATAGATATTTGGAGATGAGCTTCTATAGCTCATGGAACATACTCTTTTAATCTGTAGTCTGCTGTTTAATGTAAACATCTTTATTACATTTTATACACTTATGATGTCTTATTAGCATTGAAGTGTTGCCAATAAGAAATAACTGAGAGAAAGCCAAGCGGAGTGCATGTGGGGAGGGAGTTTTCATTGCAGTTGGTTTGCATTAGGCGTTCGCACTAACACATTTTTGTGTTGCTCAGAGTTAAGTTGTCCACTGACATTGACCTGATCATTTCGTCCACAGCTAACAAAAAAGAGGTAGATCTGTTCAGTTCTGGTTAGAAGTTTATTACATCTTTCTCTTTCTCTTGGGACATTTTGAGGACAGCTCATCAGGCTCGGCAGCTGCAGTGTTCGGCAGAGCACAGGGCAGGGATGTGGGGTGAGGAGCTGCATGATCTCTCGCTGGGCCCTGGGCTACTCTCGCTGGCATTATAAGTAGGTGACATGAGGATTAAGTTGGACACATGACATGGGGCGGTGTTTGTCTTGTATGGCTTCACTCGCTGGTTAAATGTCTCACGTAGGTTAGACATGAACATGGTGCTCAGCTAAGCTGAGGTGAGTCCTATCCCATGTAGTGAAGGGTGGTCGGCTGAGTCCTGCCAGTGGTACCTGACCCCTGCTTGGGCAGGTGTTGCTGCAGTGTACTGTGGGACTGTGAAGCATGTGAATATGTAGGGCTGTGCTTGGTTTCCTCCGTGCTTTCTGCATCGGGGGAACAAGAACGAAAATGGGGAGTGTGGGTCTGCAGAGAGCTGTGGTACCCTCCAGCACATCCCCCATCTAAGTGACTGGGGACATCAGGATGTGCTGCAGAGCTTACCTGCCCCTACGTTTAGATTTTTGATTGATTGATCCACATGTTGATTTTTTGTTCTTTGATGTCTGTATCATGTCCTGAAGATACTAACCAAACAATAATCTTGTAGCCAGCTACATCTCAACTTTGGAGCTGTTCTCCACTGGTGACAGTCTGGTTACCACAACCCCTCCTCGAGAGGGAGGCAGCCTGAAATGCTTTTCAGTTGCTTTGATGGTATTTTCATCTTGGAGTTCAGCAAAATGTTCTCGCTGTATATATACGAGTAACAGCTCTCCGACTGGAGAGATGTCCAGCTCTGGGGCTAAGGAGATGCTGGGGTTTGGGTCTGGCTCGAGCTAGGTGGCTGCTTTTGGCAGTGAAAATCAGTTTTTAGTTACAAACCTGAGCTCATGGCCATTAGCACTGACGAATAATCATCCTAGTGACTATAAGGAATGAAATTAAACTTCCCTGCTTTAATTTATGTCAGCACTAATTATGAAGAAGTGTTTACGTTGGCCTGAGAGTAATCCGATTGTATCTGATTTCAATAGCTCTCTGCTTCCACGGTGTGACGGCTAGATCTGCCAGTCTTTCACAGCTGAAGCCTTCGGTTTTTCAGTTTTACTAAAATTTGCATAGCAAATTCCTTTCTGATTTTAGAACACTGCAGCCCATAATGAATTCTGTGCATAATTATTTGGGGATTGTTCCTCTTCATTTGAAAGTTTTGCTGAGAATTAGTGTTCTGGAAATACAACTTTACACATAGGTCGTTAAAAATAGTTTCACTTCTCACCACTGGTTCGGTTTATAAGGTAAAGATTTTGCAAAAAGAAAAAAAAAACCTAACTGTGAATCAGTTAAATTTTTAATAACTTTTTTTTCCCCAAAAGCTTTATTTTTGCAAGAGAATAACTATGGGATTTAATTAAATTTGCCAGAATACTTCACAGTCCCAGAACACCTTTCATCTAAAGTACACAAATTATTTTTCACATTTTAATGAAGGAAGCTCTTTGATGTACAATGTTTATGTAGTTTCCCATTTTACTGAAAGGGTGTGAGAAATGTAGATAAGTTAATAGTTTGATTCTTTTTCTTTGGGAGGGGGAATGACAGTGTAGAAATCCATTAAAAACAGTGGGAAGTCGAGGTGTTCAGCATCTCCGTGATGAAGCTGTACTTGGCCATAGTGTACAGTGACGGATGGGACAGATTTTTCCGACTCCGAGCATGTCCTTCCATGTGAGACCACCCTTCTTATGCTATACAGGATTAGACTGGATTTTATTGTTTTGTCTTGAGATGATCTTTAAGGATGAATTGATTGGCGCCTCACCACTTCCATTGGCTATATTGGATGGGGTTTATTACCTTGCCTTAATTATCATGAAGCAGTAGCACTTAGGTGATGGCAGACTGCAGTCCAAGCCATCATCAGTGATTGACACAGCTTTCTCTGGGATCGTAACCTTGTATTTTGCCGTTGCGGAGAGAGCGCTGGATAGTGGCAAGCACCGGCAGCTTGACCCGATCCAGGGACAGCCGGAGTCCTGGGCTGCTCGCAGCGACTCTCAGGGCTGCTGGCAGCTGGAGGGGGATTGAAGCGAAACCTCAGTGGGACTTTGGTGTTGATTCTTCTGGGTGACCCTGGGTGCTCTGAGAGCGACTGCAGGTCCTTCCCAGGGATGAGGTAGCTTCTCTCGCTTTAACCTTTCCCAGCACCGCTCTCTGGCGACACCTGCCTCATCCTTCTCCTTAAGGAAAGCCAGAATACAGCAGATTCAGCCTACGTGAGCTACTTCCATTAGAAATCTCAGAAACTTTTACTGTGTGGTCTTTCTTCCCACGGTACCAGGGATGGGGAAGTGTGTTCTGTGCCTTCGGTACCTACATGCAGAGCAAATTAATGGTGTGTCTTCGTCTCTGTGACAAGCAGATGCACCAGCCTTTTGCTAATGAGACGAAGTGCTTTTTGCAAGTGTGTGGCTCCTGTGTGCATCCTAGTGTGGCTCTACCTTTAATGAGGTATCTTCCTTTTAGGAACATGTAGTTCAGTGTGGGCAGCAAGCTGTTTCTGAGGTGCAAAGCATCCTTCTGGAGAAAGGCAAAATAATCCAAAAGGAAGACTGTGCCTATGGTGACATTTGGAGAGGAGATGGGAACTGTTGATGAGGCGGAAACAGGACTGGCGTTTAGCTGTGCTGGCTAAAGAGTAGATTACAAAATCTGTTTAATAAATGTGAACTAATGAATTTAGGACTGCTGACTCTAGAGTTTGACCCCCCCATCAGTTTATTGTCAAAACCCATGGCTGCTTCCCTCTAAATGTGGAAGGTAATATCTAAACAATATCTGGGTTATCTGAACTATAAAGATTGAGTTTGTTGATGCTGGAAGTGGGAAAACACCATTCTGCTGGTGGAGGTCGCTGGCTGTAGCCATTGCTGGAATGCAAAGTGCTGTACTCCTGTATCGTTAGGAACACAGAAGGGTTCGTGTTGTCTTTGTGTAAACATACTAGTGTTTAAAACTCCTTGCATATGTTTCAGCTCTTTCATGGGGATTTCCTTTAATTACTTAATCTTTCATAATGAAAATTAATCCATCATTGGCAAAGATAAAATCCAGCTAATTCTCAGAAAATCTGTTTCTGTTTCTCTGTACCCACAAATTGAAACTCCCCTGATGCCAGCTGGAAGCTCTGTCTATATGTTGAATGTGGTCAGAAATAACTGTGTGGTCACAGGGAAGGTAACCATGCTGCTTTGCACTGTCGGTCATAATCCAGTCCACTTTCACAAGAGAGTTTGGGCTCTCCTGGAAAGTCCCTGGAGGGGATGAGAACCTCTGGCACAGGAGCCGTTATCCTCTTCCCCCAGTCACCTAGGTCCCAGAGATACTGTCTTCCCCAGCATGGTTCCTGAAGGGCTGGTCTACACAGAAAAAACAGGTTTTGCTGGATTAGCTTGAATTGCCTGTGAAGAATCACATCTTTGCAGTCAAATAAGGCTGTGATTCCCAGCTCCATGTAACCTGCTCTGACCACAATAAAGGCAGCATGTTCGTGGTCCTTGCTGCTGCTTCCTACCGCCTCCCTGCAGTAGCTGTTTTTTCATGTAGCCACTTTGTTGAGCCAGTTCAAGAGAGCACTTGGAGGAGAGCTGGTCTTTTTTGGAAAAAAGAAGTGAGGGGATCAGTTCTCTGATGGGATTTACAGGCCCTGAAAACACTAAGCGTTTTGGTGGAGGTAGGAAAGGCAGATCAGGTATAAAGTTAAGGCTTGTGTTACTCTGTTGATGATTGTACTCTTTTGATGCTTGTGTGATCTTATGCTGGATTAATATAACTGTGACCCCATGGGTTTGAGAGCATCCATGCATGGAGCTGCAGTAGTATTAACTCATGTCATTAAAATTCATACTGAGCCATATATAGACATTTACAACTTGCCCACGTAAGAAATTTGTAACTCCCTATCTTGTAGAGCTGGCTCGGTGGAGAGTTGTCCTGATATTTCAGCAGGATGGAGGAATGGCTTGGAAATAACATGTGGCGAGAGCTGCAGCTTTGTCCTGGCTTTGGTGTGGAAGCAGCAGCTGTGATGGAGCGAGCCAGTTATGTGCTAACAGGAGGATTCAGTGTGTTAGCTGATTAGGATGCTTATTTGCTATGTGGTGTTTATGGTTTAGGCCTCAAGCTGAAATCACAAGTCAGAGCAACTATCAGATGAATAAAGGCGCTTACTGTATGTTACAGAGAGAGATAAAATCCCTCTGGCAGTGCAACTAACCTTTTCATGTCTCACTTTACCTGTCTCTACAATAAGTCTAATGATCATCACATTGTCAAAGGCATTTTTGTGCCAGTTGTGAGTCTCGCATGATTAATGGCTTTAAAATGCTATGAATGATTTTGATAGAAACACATATCAAAATGCACTGCAGCGGTTGTGTGTGGCGCAGTCACTTGGTATTTGGAGTTGGAGGGTGTTAAAGGAGAAGTCCCTTCAGGAATCACTTCTTTCTCAGTCTAATCTCCAAGGAGAACTGTAGCGTTACAGTGACCTATTTAAGATAGTACATTTATTCCAAATAATTAACTGTAGAAATGTTGCATTGACTGCACTGGACATACCCAACAGCCGTGTGCTCAGGTTGCCCAATTGTTCCTTTCAGCCTTCCAGGGGTGAGCGATGCTCCAAAACCTGGCTTGCTGCAGTGCTGGATGGAAACAAAATACAAAATAAATTTCAGGATCAAGCAAGACAGATCCTTACAGTTGTTCCCCATCTGCTGTAATCACCCTGCCTCCATTTGGCCTGGCCAAGGGGCTGGATGTAGCTCTGTGCTGCAGCTACTGCTGTAATGCATCATTTTAAGGGGGGAAATATAAAGTTGCAGTATTGTTTTAGCCTTTCTTGCCAGTCATGGAGCTGATGAGCAGAGGTGGAAAGAGCTGTTGGATGTTCCCCTTCATAAATCATTCCTTGTAAGAAACAACAGGGGACCATTTTGGTGGACCTGGGAGTTTTTGGAGGCGTTGTGCTCCTGCCTCTTGGGTGCTGTAGGAAAAAGCTGCTTGGGTGTTCCTGAACCAGGTAATACTTTCTGTGATACCATAAATAATTTATCGAGGGTACAGGGTGAAATGGGGCTCTGCTACTAACCAGAACCAGAGGTTTCATGCTAGGTTATCCTCTGGATAATGGGAGGACCTCCAGCCCTGCACGGCCGGTGGCATGCCCAAGCTGCTTGCTGCTTGCCAGCAGTGCTGGCCACTCCAGGTTGTGGGACAGCTGATGGCAGAGCACACCTGAAATGTGCTATCTCTGCATCCATGCCATGGTTTCATGCATGCAATGTGAGCGCAGCAAGGTGGGAAGGCTATAGGCAAGGGTGAGGCACACTGGGAGCTCAGTCGATGCTTCTCTCTTCTTTTACCTTAATAAATAGTTTTGTCAGCTACTAGCTAACCTGCCTGCTTAGAGTAATTGCCATGTTGGTAAGGAGCCCTGCGATGGTGTCCTTGTTTTAAATCCAGTATGACGTTCACCAGAGAAGTGACAGGAATTAATCTGAGCAACTAATTCTCATTTTTGGGCTTGGGGCCAGGCGGTTTGAGGCAGCATGCAGAAGCCGGGGAAGCAGATTAATGCTGCTTGCATCACGTGATATTTTGGCTCGAAAATGTGCTGAAGGAACGTGTCTAGCATGGCTTCACTGCCTTGCCAAATCGTTTGCTGTCTTATGTGGCATAAAAGGCGCTAGTAGTTCTTTTCAGGAAGGATGCGTCTCGTATTTCTCTCATTTTGCCACTTGGTTTCAGTAACCGCATTGACTTCTACCCCGCAATCAGAGCTGCAGACCTCTCCTTTCTTTCACATGATGATTGAATTTCTCTGGTTTTGTTGGATTTTTTTCGTTTTATTTTGTTTGGTTTTTTCCTTACTTCTGTGGGTGGAAGTGTCTCCCTTCTGAGCACAATCTAAATTTCAAGCGACTCCCCATAAAACCCTCCGTTGTCTCCACACTGCAGTACTTTAAGTCCAGAACCATTTCTTTTTTCCTTTCAGTCTCTTTTCTCTTTTCAATCTTTCTAAAGACTTCAGGAATCTGTTGCTTATTGTGGTTGGGAATAATTTCATGTGCCAGTGTCACAGCCTGGCTGTAGGGTTAGGGCTCGGTAGTGCAGAAAAGGAGCTCTCATTTAATGGAAGTGCCTAAGGACAGTGCAAACACAAAGATTAGTGATGCTACAGCCTTGGTTGGGTTGCTTGATGTCACGGAAGTTAATTTATTTATTGAATTATGTGTTCTAAAGATGTGGAAGCCTTGGGATGGAAGATATTACAAAGACTTTAAAGAATTATTAAACTACACAGCAATAAAATGCCTTTCCCTGTCCCTAATCATTCATATATTGTCCTTTTTTTTTTTGTGAAAATGGCTTTGTGTTTCTAATCAGCCGGTAAGGAAGTAGGTCTCTAGGTAGTGATATTGCTAATGGTGATAAGCAAAGGCAACACGGGGAGGGAACGTGTGCTGAATGTAATGTTCCGTGGTCCTTGTCATCAGCCTGTGTTTTGACTTTTCCATTCGTGGTGGCAATGAGCGATGTTAAGAGTGTCTCCTGGGCAACATACTTGCCTGTGTGGTGTGATTTATGGACCACTATTTTAGACAAGCCGCAATATTCTGCTTCATTCTGAAGACAGCTTTAAAAACATACAAAAGTTGGGAAAATATTATCTGTCTTTTAAAAACAAGATTCATGAACAGATGTATACATCTATTCTGTCACCATACAGATGGGCAGAAAATGTTTAGTTGTCATGGCAGCGAAATGTACAGTATCGCAGATGAAAAAGAAATAAAAAAAAAAAAAGTACTGTCTTGCCAGTTGTTATACTACGACGGCAGCTGCTGAATTTGAGTTTTATTGTCCTGCAACTTCAACTCAAAATCCTCCAGACCACATTTCTCATCGGTGGCAATATCTGCATCCTGTAACCTTCCTGCGATTTGCCTTCGGAGCTTTTCACCCTGGGAAGCATCAGCATTTTCATCTCTAGTTATTTATATAGGTATAGTTTTTTCTCTTGAATGGGAACTGGGCAGTAAGCAGTAGATGGATATCTGTTCTTATGAAGAAACTCCTAGATGAATTAATGTTTGTATTTTGTTGTTAATTGAGATTTCCATATTGCGGAGCGTGATGGGTTACAGCCTTGATGTTAGGGTGGAATAGGAACTTTTTAGGCTGTAATCAAAATTCCTGTATGTCTGTATGTAAAATGAGCAGACCTAGCTACATGTTTTGACCAAAGTAAAACTCAAACAGTATCCTTTATATAATATAACATACTTTTTGCTTGATAGCAGTGACAATATTTTTTAAATCTCACATTTTGCTATCTTGATTTTTATTTTCCCGACTGCAGGTGTTTGGAAGCAAAACTATAAAACTTCTTTGTGGCTGTTAATTTCCCTTTCTGCTCTCCTAGGCACAAAGTGGCAGAGCGGCTGTAGATTACTACACTGCATGGCCATGTTTTAACTCTCCCTTCAATTGCTTAATTAAATTTACACAGAGATAGTGTAGCATATTTCTATTATTCATCGGGATATTCTGCTCTGAGAAAACAGTCCGTCAAAATGAAATGAGACAATTCAGAGGGCTCTGTGGTGGTGGTGGTGGTGGTTGGGAAAGTGCGGGGTCCCTTGCCTACCAGCACGGGGTCCGATCATGCTGAGCACCTGTGGCCCTGAGGGCCCAAGCCATGGCAATGATGGACCTTGAGGGTGGCCTTGGTCCCTCCATAACGTCCGAAATGGGCGTACAAGCACCCATGGGGTCTGCACTGCTGCCAGCGCAGGGTGGTGCTGTTTCATCTGGGGCACAAGTACAAGGTACGTGCTACTATCAGCAGGAATTATGATACTTGCCAATGGGCACATGAAGGCATAGTAGCAATTAAGTAATTGTCTCTAGTAAACTCAGAGCCATCATCAAAATTGCTTCTATTGCCGTTTCTTGCTGGATGGTTTTAAAATTATTTTTAAACTGGTTTCCCAAAAAAAAAAGAGACAGAGTTTTATCTTCCACCTGACTGGACTTCTGGTTGCTGGTACCAGTTATCTGCTCCGTGGGTTTCGTGTAATATCGCGAATGTTTAGGGTGCATGCTCTTAGTTACTGCAAATAAGGTGTAGCCATTTCCGTTTAAGTGACCATTTGTTTTTTTTTCCTTAGCTGCTTGAAGCAGTGTTTCATTTTTGGAATAAATAGACAGAGTGCCAGACTCTCTGAAGGTCAAAACTGTTTACAGAGCTCTTCCCTGCTTGGCTTTTGTTTTCTCAAAAGAAGAAAAAATTAAACTGGGATTTCTGGGATTTTAGGATTAGTTAATGTATTTACCCAGCCTTTAAAAGGTAATTTTCATGGGATAGAGAGATCTTGTTTACAATGTGTATAAAAAGATTAAAAGGAATTAATTTAATTGTGTAAGACTATTAAGTAATCTCCTGCCTTCTGCTGTGAACCTATCATACCTTCAGCTGTGTTACACTTTATTTCTACTTATTCTTAATCTTCAATTAACTAGAAAGCTTTCTCCCATTTTTTAATTCTGCCTCTTACTCCCTTCCAAAGACTTCTCTAGGAAATCCATGCATACCCTGGTACGTCCTCTCCACCTGTCTATCTGTCATGGGTTTTCTTATTGTCCCTGCCGCCAGCATGGGGCCCTGATTCAGCTAAGTGCTTTTAACGCAGTGAAGCCAGTGGGATTTAAATATCTGTCGGAGTGTTTTGGAATGAGATTAGCTTTACTGAACGCAGCCCTTTACGAAAGCAATGTTTCAGTCTGTGTAGCAATATGTAGATGGAGAGCTGAGCCAGAGAGAAGATGGCACTGAGAAGTAAGATGTGCTCGCAGTCAGCTTGCAACCACTGAATATTGAGGAGACTTCTGTTGGTATGCTTTAGGCTTTTAAATTCTCTCTAAATCCAAATGCTATTGCCAGAGTTCAAATCCAGTGAACCAGTCACAGGACTGGCCTGTCATGCAGGTCCATCTTCTCCTCTTCACCAGCACTATTTTGTTCCTACCTAAGGAAGAGAAGTGACTGAGCATGGGGAAAGAAGTTATCGGCCAGCCTTGCCTTGATGTAAATGCCGATGTTTTAATTTACATCACCTAACAAGAAAATGCCCTCGCTGAGCATGATTTCTCTTTCCCACCTCATCTCCTCCTCCTTTCACTGCTGCTGTTTGTTTCTTCTCTTTCCTTCGCGTGATCCTTAAGTCTTTACTCCTTATATACAAGGGGCCAGCACCATGATGTCTTCTGCCTTTACTCACTAAAAAAGACCTATCAATCTTTGTGTTCAATTGCTGCCAGACCCTTGCATTGTCTCTTGCAACGATCTCTTTCTGCCTTCTCCTAATGATTGCAGGCTTTTCTTTCTAGGGGTGGCAGATGGACTCGTAGCTGCCCCTGGAAGGGTCTCGCCCTGCTTGAACCCAGGGTCTCCTCTTTCTTTTATAAAACTCAGCCTTAGTGTGCTGCTGCTGTTCTTCAGAGTAGCCCATGTAACGAAGGAGCACAAGTGCCGCTGAAAGTCACACTTCCTAAGCCTTTTCTTTGGTGGGTTTGAAAATCCAACCTTGTTTCTATATGGCCAGTAAGGCCAAGAGCCACAAGAGCCACAAGAATGCCAATGTCCTCGTGCGATCCTACATTTGGTGTGTTTCTGGGTTGGAATTTGTCTTTGAACTTACTAGGGCTAAGTACTGCACTGAGCTTAGTCCTGCTTTTGCCCAGCAGTCGCTGGCATGTGCTCTACTTCTTCTAGTGGAAGAGTTCCCCTGACAGAGCACGGCTCATTTTTCACAGGTGTCTGCTGTGACTCTTGCTCTGTTTGAAGTGTGACGGACTTCAGAAGTACGCCAGCTAGAAAACTTCAACTGTTATTTTTCTCTCTGGGTGCATATTACTCGTGTGATCATTGAGTCTGATCTTGCGGGTGCGTGCTAGGGCTCGCTGCCTTCTTAAAAATGTGCATGCGGCGTGGAAAGATTCATGGATATGAGCCCTTGCTAGTTCACAACCGGTAAATGAGCTAATGATGATACATCTTCCCCTCCCTGCTGCACTCAGAATTTTTATTACAAGGCCAGTGTCATTTGTTTTCATCTCTTGCAAATCCTCCCTACATCCTTCCTCATCCTAATCATTTCTCCTGAAAAACACCTACTGCAGTGACCTCCATTTGACTATGGAATTGAAGCGCTAATCAGCAGGGCTGGTATCCGTGAGGTTTTGTAAGCGTTGCATAGTACAGACCGCTTTCTAGCTACATTAGCCCTGAAAAGGCAACGCTTACGTTTTTAAGCAGTGCAGAGCCAAATATTTCCTTATATGTGAACTTCTGTCTCAGCATCAACATCCCTTCTTAGAACTAAATTTAAGGAGACAATTTGAGTGTAACTCTTTGCAAAGTGCAGAGTTCACCATTAGTTTAACCCACCACCCTCCAGGCTAATAGAAATTGTCTGAGGTTAAACATGTTAAAATGAAGCACTTCCCTGGCTCGGGAGCAGCCTGCATGGTATTTTCCATGTGAAAATTTTAATTATGGATCTTGATGTCCTCCTGTTCTGCCTGCACAGTGAGCCCTGCCATGACTGTCTGCTTTATGAATGGCAGCTCCGCATGCCAATGGCGCGCAAAGCAGCCATAAATTCCTATTTCAATGTCAACTGCTTGGATGTGCATAGCTCCTGTTTCAAGCAGGAGCCAGGACGTGAAGATTGGAGCGCATGCCTCAGTGGAAAGAGATTTTCTGAATTTTGAAAGGTGACTTGGACAGGTCACGCTCTTATCTAAGGAAATGGATTTCAGTTGAATTTTGAAAAGGACAGATGTGTGTCTGCATTATGTATTTATATACTTAATGTCAATAAGTGAATTATGGGTTTGGCAGAGCTGTGTGGTAGATGTCCATAAGAGATTCTGGCAGCCTGAGCTGAATGAAAGAGCAGATTTGTGGACTAACATGTCTGTAAAGGAATTCTGTTTTGACTTTGTGCAAGATCTGTTAAAATATGTTTTTATTCTGTTTTGGTAGTGGTACATGACTAATACATTGGATAAGTGCATGCGTGGGTGTACAGAAGCCTGCTGAATGGC
This sequence comes from Steatornis caripensis, assembly GCA_013398225.1. Classification (NCBI taxonomy): domain Eukaryota; kingdom Metazoa; phylum Chordata; class Aves; order Caprimulgiformes; family Steatornithidae; genus Steatornis; species Steatornis caripensis. Next base: position 482,935 of record VZSC01000249.1, on the reverse strand, counting down.
ATATTTTTTTCATAGAAATAATTCAGTTCTTGACTTTTTTGAGTACTTAATGAAGTCGTAAAAATCAGTGATTGGAATTGCCTCAACCTCGCAGGTCATTTTCTGCTCTTTCAGACCCCTTGCGTTATCACCTTGGACCCTCATTTTAAGTTTCCCAAATGTGCGGCCTTCTTCCATTCACACTGCAAGATTTTTATTAGCGCAGGGATGCGTGACTGTGTTTGGGCAGGGGGTGGAAATACACGCTGCTTTTTCTTACAAATGCTTCTGGATGCTCAGTCAGAGTGCAGAGTGCTCCTGCCCTGCCCATCAAGGGAAGCCTTCTCCTTCCCCCTTCTCAGTGTCTGCCATGGGGTGACTTTGTGCCCAAATACCTGGCCCTCTTTCCCACAGCCTATGCTGGTCCGATTAAGGTGGATTTTCTTTTTGCCACCCAGCCCCCACTTCCTCAGCCTCACCGTTGCTTCGGTGATGTCCAGGTGTCTGGCGTGGTGACAAATAATCCCTTTCACACACCGCTAGTTCGGAGAGCTGAAGCTGAATCCTGACATGCCTGTCGCTGGGCTATCCCTAAGACCATGTTTCTAGATGCAGTTCGTGCATTTTTAAAAATTATTATATTTTTAGCAGATTAGAGGGGCCTCTGCTTTTTCCCCCTATGTCTTCATACCTAATTAGTCATTCCCTAAGTGAATACCATGGTACCTCCCAAATTACTTGCGCCATGACGGAATGCAGTTCTCTGTCTCCCGAATACAGTCTGTTTTGTGCTGCATGGGAATGATGGATTTGTCTCACAGATAAATTTACTGGGAACATTCTTCATAACTGTTTAGCTTGGGGCACGTTTATGTTTTGAATCACGTCTCGCATTTTTGGAGGTTTCTCTTATTTTGGAGGTTACCACTGTCTCGTTCCTTGAGGAGGGATCGCGTGGAGTTTCTTAGTGTATCTCCTGATGCTCTCTTTGGTCCTTTGAGGGTACCGTTCTCCCTGTGTGAGCTACATATTTCTTATATTCCAGCAATATGCTATAATTTAATAGCTTCGTGGTGCCTTTGGGTTGACTACCAGTTCCTAAACTTGAAAAATGGCATATTTCAGCTTTTAATGTCCTTCATAGGTCTCATAGTTTGTGCCTATGTATTTAACTCTCAGCGTTGTTCTCTGGATTTAGCTGGAAGGCAGTGCTCACCATGAGATAAAGGTAACCAAATGATGATACTGTAGTCACACTCTGAACTCCTAATTTAATGAAAAAATCACCCGAACGATAAATGTGTAATTATGCTGATTTTCATGACATTCCGGTCACAAATAGATTCTTCCTTGTGTACAGATGACATCAATTAATACCTGTTACAGCTTTCTGTTAAGTCACAGATTTGGCAATGCGTTTGTATTAAGTGGGCATTAATTCTTGCTAAATTGTGAAGTGAGTCTTTCTGTATTACTTCTTCCACCCAGACAAATACCCGGAGAGATCCTTCTTTGTCCTGATGCTGGAAGAAGGTTGTACCATGGAAAGTTCCTTCTACTGGCAACATATCTTCCTGGGGAATAAGTCTTTTAAGCTTAAAAAAAAATATTTTCAACTAATTTAATTTTCCATTTTCGTGGAACTATAGATTTATATGGGATATTTATAGTGTTCATGTCTGTATTGTTGAAAGAAAACAGCTATGAAGACTGTAGTTCTTTACCTATACCCCAAAAGTTTGGCAGAGCAGCAGAGATATCAAGTTCACGGGCTAATCAGAGCACTTCATCGTTAGCATCCAGAATGAACAGGGCAATGCTGCCCAGTTTCCATGCTAATGCAAATCTGTCTTCTCTACAGAAAAGGTGGTGTGGTTTAACCCCAGACAGCAACTCAGCCCCACACAGCTGCTTGCTCACTAACCCCCAGTGGGATGGGGGAGAGAATCGGAAGGGTAAAAGTGAGAAAACTTGTGGGTTGAGATACAGACAGTTTACTAGGTAAAGCAAAAGCCCTGTACACAACCAAAGCAAACCAAGGCATTCCTTAACCACTTCCAGGCCGTCCCCAGGACAGCAGGGCTCCATCACACGTGACGGTTACTTGGGAAGACAAACGCCATCACTGCAAACGTCCTTCCTTCCTCCTTCTTCCCCCAGCTTTATATGCTGAGCACGACGCCGTATGGTGTGGGATATCCCTGAGGTCAGCTGGGGTCAGCTGTCCCGGCCGTGCCCCCTCGCAGCTCCTTGTGCACCCCCAGCCTCCGCGCTGGTGGGGTGGGGTGAGGAGCAGAAAGGGTCTGGGCTCTGTGTGAGCCCTGCTCAGCAGTAACGGAAGCATCCCTGGGTTATCAACACTGTTTTCGGCACAAATCCAAAACACAGCCCCATACCAGCTACTATGAAGAAAATGAACTCTACCTCAGCCAAATCCAGCACAGTGTGGTAGGTGGCTAATGTGAGTGCTGAAACTGGACTGAGTTCACAGACAAATACTGTCCATGCCATTTCTTGGCAAATTCAAATAAAGATAAATTAATCTTTCTACAGTATGGTTAGAGGTAAGAATTGCATGACCAAATCAAAAACTAAAGCCCAGCTGAGACTGAGAGTAGGGAGCCATGTTTCTGATGTCTCCTTGCTCTTAGATGAGCATTCTGTGATTTTATGATCTTCCCCCTTGAAATACCTTAACACTTTTGAAGAAATTACTATTTCTATAGAATGCAGTACATACAGAGTATGTAAAGGGATAGTACATATATATAAATTATATGTAGGTATAAATAAACATGTAGAAATCACATAGTAACATTTTTCCTCAGGTTCTTTATAAATCTCACTGGAAGAAAGTGCTTTTTTTTCCCTTCAGTGTCGTGTTTTGAACTTAACTCCTTCCTCTGCTGTGTTATTATTCTTTGATATTTCATTAATTCTGAATAAATTTTGTTGACTGAATGGTAAGCATGGTTCTTATTTCAGCAGAAATGCTGATAAAGGATGGCAAGCCATATTTGGGATTTTTATTGAATTTAATTAATAACAAAGTGAGTTAATGAGGTAACATTCACCTTGAACTTTTTGCTTTAAAGGGAGATAATTTCTCATCTCTTGCATTTTTGTATTAGGTGGAAAATGTCAAAGTATGTTATGGCAGCTACATTTGAATATCTTTGTAGAGTCTAGTTAAATATTCTGTTTATAAGCTCTGCTGCTTAGTGGTCTAATGAGCACGATACCAGGCTCTTGCCACATTATATCTCTCTGATTCTTTACAGTCAGGAAATGCATCTGGATTCATTCAGCATGTAAAGCTGTTGTCAGCTGGTGTTATTTAATAGGAGAGGAAATAAAATAATTTTTTTAAAAAGACTTAAGTGCTGCCAAATTATCGTTTTTAAGTTCGGGTTCTCGTATTTTGGACTCTGAAGAAACTCTTCGTTTTAGGGCATTCAGCAGAAAATTAGATCAGTGCTGTAAAATAATTACAATATTTCAAAGCTATGTGCTAGTTTATATTTTAGGATAGTGCGTATGCAAGAGTATTGCCTTTTTTCTTTGATAGAGTAACTGAATGTGGATTCTATTGGAGTATTGCCAGCTTTAGCAGTATTTTCTGTATGAACTATTAGGACAAAAAACTCCTTAAAATAGTTAAAATAGTTATTCAGAACATGATGTTATGGTTGTAATTCATAAACCTTCAGGAATGATTTCAAGAAGAAAAAGTAAGGCTGTATAAAATTACATTATAAATCTCAAGCCAGGGTGGGAGGAGGAGGAGGAGGAAGAGGAAGATGTCAGAAGCGTAAAGAAATTGCTGTGCTCTTCAGGGAGAGAAATGTTAATCCAACATTGAGTGTCTTCGCAAACGTCATCATATAAACGTATTCGTATACTTGTGACTGTGCCTGGAATATTGCACAGTAAAAGTGCATTGACAGAGTACGATTAAGATTGCAAAGTCAAAAATACTCAGAAGCTAGGGAAATGCATGCATGAATCTAGTCTGCCCACTCTGTTTGTGTTATCAGGCGCTCTATAATTTTATCACCATTATTGTTAGTCGTAGTATTTTTGCATGATCTTGCTCATTCAAAGCACAGTTTCTTGGGGACTGTTCATTACTTTGCTTTTCACTTGGCATTCCCTTACTGTGGTCCAATTTGCTTTTTTTTAACATTCTTGAGGATCTTCTCCAACAGGATAAATTCCATGACATTTCACTGGGATTCTTTTGGTGCTCTTCACTCCTCACTATGTCTTGCTTTCTTTTCATCGCGACTGTAATTGGCTGTGGAAATTAGAGGTTAGGATTCAGCCCCAGGCTGAGACTTGAAAGTGTGTACGTGTGGGCTTGACGTCAGGACTTTCTGAGTATGAACCTGCATTTGGTCAGCTGAAGGGCTAGTGGGGTGTTTCATATGCCCCAGCATTGCCCTCCTGGTCTCCTGCTAGAACTGCAGAGGAATACTGGTCTGTGCATAATTTCTGTCATATCTGTCAGTCCCTTGATGATGTCTCAGATACTCTAGGAACCTTAAATGGCACTAGATGCCAGTGTGGAGGGAACTGATTTTTTTAGACCTTCATTGAGCGTGAGGGGAGCGTAGGTGTTTGGTGTACATGGAGACACCTTCATTTAGGAATCTGAATCTGAACTTGAACTCCATCCTTGATGTTAATGTTATTAACACATTGCAGATGGAGAACAGAAGCCTAAAGAAATGAAGACAGAAAATATACAGAAATATTAAGGGATGATTTTTCAGAAAATGCAGCAATCTTCATTTCAAAGCACGTCTGAAAATTGCAGGAACTTTTAGATTGAGAGGTCCTCTAGCCCATCCTCTTGCTCCAACCTGATCTAACCTCAGTGTTGGGCCCAGTTGCTCCAGGCCTTGTCCAGACTGGTTGAGAAAAAGTCTCTGGGCAGCCTATTCCAGTGCTTAACCGCACTCATGGCTGTATGTCTAATAGGAGTTTCTTTTGCTGCAACTTGTGACTGTTGTCTCTCTGTGCTCTGTCTTCTCTACAACCTCTCTTTAGGTGGTGGAAGACTGCAATGCGATTCACCTCTGCCATGCTTAACTTTTTTTTTCCCAGTCTAAACAAACCCAGTCCCATTAGCTTCTTCTCATACATCATATGCTTGGGCCCCCTGACAATTTTACTGGGTAGACACCAGTTTGTCATTGGCTGCTCACACTGGGAAGTATAAAACTGGACCTACTATTCCAGATGTGACCTCAGTCCCCTTGCTCTGCAGGCTACCCTTGTGATGGTGCAGCCCAGTGCGTGATTAGCCACCATCACTGCATGAACACATCGCTGTCTCACACTCAGTTTGTTGCCCACCAAGACCACCATGACTTTTGGTCATAAGCTGCTCCGACCAGGCCCCAGCCCGTACTGATGCATAGTTCATCCCAGTGCGGGACTTGACGTTGGTCTTCACTGAAGTTCTGGGTGGTTCTTGTCAACCATTTTCATGTCAGCGTTCTTCCATCTTACTGCAGTGCCTCTGAAGAGTAGCTCTGCTCTCCAAAATATCCGTTGCTCCTCCTAAACTGGTGCCGTTTGTGAACTTGCTGAGGGTGCTTTTTGTCCCACCATCAAGGTTGTGTTTGAACAACAATGGTCCCAATGCTGACCTTTTAGGAACACTAGTCATGATGAACACATGGATGTGTGATGAGCCAGGGACACTTTTGTCGTGGTTTGAGCCCAGCCGGCAACAAAGAACCACGCAGCCGCTCGCTCACTGCCCACACTGTCACGCCCCCACTGGGACAAGGAGGAGAATCAGAAGAGAAAGGACAGCCTTCATGGGTTGAAATAAGGATGGTTTAATGCAACAACAGAGAGAGACAAGAGAACGGTAACATTAGCAACTGTAATACTAACAAGAGAGAATACAAATGAGTGATGCATAGTACAATCGCTTACCACCTGGAACAGTAACCGCTCCATGCCCTTACCAGGCACACTTCCCACGCATTGCCTGGCAAGCCCACCCCTGGTTTATATAGTGGNCCCCACCGGGACGGGGAGGAGAATCAGCAGAGAAAGGGGCAGCCCTCGTGGGGTGAGATAAGGACAGTTTAATGCAACAGCACAAAGAGAGAGAGAACAGTAACAATAACAAGTCTAATGCTAACAAGAGAGAATACAAACGAGTGATGCACAGCACAAGCGCTCACCGCCCGGAACGGGAACCGGAGCTGCCCCGCGCCCTTCCCGGCTGCTCCCCGCGCCTTGCCCGGCCCGCCCCCCGGCTGTGGGCTGGGCGGGACGGCAGGGGGATCGAATACCTGCCTGGCTGCTTTGGGTCGGCTACCCCCCTCCCAGCGTTCTGGGGAGGATTAACTCTGTCATAGCCGAACCCAGGACAACTTTGAACTACAAAACTCTAGTATTTGAGCCCAACAGTTCAGCCAGTTACTCACCCACCTTGTAGTCCACCTACGCAGTCCAGATCCCCTAAATTAGGCTACACTGTGGGGAACCATTCTGAAAGCTTTGCTGAAGTAGAGCTTTTGTTCGTGGTGAATCCACTGCGAGTACCACAACCTATGACTGTAGCTTTCTTCGAGTTTAAAGAGAGCTCCATCCACCTCCTCTTTTTTTAGAGGACAGGCCATTGCAGATGCCCAGCATGGCGCCTCTACACTGATCCAGCACCACAGGTGCTCAGCTGGCAGCCATGCCAACTCCTGCTTTAACTACCTGGATCCCGTTGGCACACGAGGTGGGTGGGAAGCCCAACTCGAGCCTGCACTTATCCATCACAGCGTTTTTTTATTTTAGCTGGCAACTTCTCTCATTGCCTTTTTGCTTCCTGAGCACGTTTTGCTCGCTTTGTGACCATGGGACGCCCTCCCTGATCCTGCCCTCTGTGGTGGGCTCCAGCCCAGGCGGCAGCAGCCTGGACCAAGCTCTACAGTGACTTTGGTTACCTCTGTACCTGCATGCCACTTCTGACCTGTTTCCCAGTGCAAATTATGGAAATGCTATGGCGTGTCATAGAAAATATACTTTTTTTTTTTACTTTAAAAAATATTTTTCATTGATGCAATTCTTGACGATAGTATTAATTTAGGTTGAAATATAGGAAAAGGTTGAGTTGAAGGCAGGTATGTGGTATAAAAAGTTTATTCAAAAAATGGTTTGTGATAGGGCAAACTTTCAAACAAATGAGGAGAGATATTTCTGAAATGAATTTCTAGCAATTTTATTGTCAGTGCTACAACCCAACTATTTTAGGCAAGCTAATAAAATACGTGTTTATAAAATTACACTTAGTTTATGATATAAGAGGAACACAAGTGTGAGGACTTCCAGTTTTGCACATTGGCTGTTTCCCTAGGTTATGTATAGAAATAAGCCACATTCAATGATTGCTTTGAAATGTAACGATTGGAAAGGTAAAGCAGACATGGTTATAAAGGTAATGGTGAACTGAAAAGGTGACGTGTGATGCCTGTAGTGAGCGTTTCTGTTGTTAATCAGCATATGTTAACCAGAGCAAGGAGCTCTGCGATAATTGTCCTATTTGCTAGACGAGTTATTCACAGTGATACAAGGGTAAGTGTCAGCACACTTTGTTTTTATCTCTTATAAGCTTCTGGTACCCGGTATTAACACCTCTGTGTTGAGTACAAGGTTGGTCTCAGCCCCATAGGATGATGGGGACCAAAGCTCAGCCTGGCTGTGGGAGGAAGAGTGCGTCAACCACAGATTTATTTGCAGCCTAGTTAGGATTATGTATCTGATACGCTTTGCTGATGTCATGCCTTGCCAGTCAGATGGTGTAGCGCATGTTTAACCTGATGTCAGTTGTCTAGAAATTGCGTGTTGTGTCTGATCTGGTCACTTGAGCTTCCTCTGTAATGGGCCCTTCTGCAATGCTGAGGGTGGTTTACCCTCTGGAAATGGCTGTCTCTCTCCAGTGGCTGCACAGCAGTTCTGTCACACCAGATTAGACTAGACACCAAACTTTTACACATATAAGGATAGTCGGAGAGAAATTGTAGCCTTAAATCAAATACAAACTGACTTCCAGGACTGCAGAAAATGACACCGATTTCATTGCTTAACGTTTGTCTCTTTCATTAGGAAACCAGGCACAGGAACCTTTTGATTTGTGCTTTTAGACTCTGTAGTCTGCAGTCTTAGTTAATCTTTGTTTATTTTGCTGTGGCCAAGTCACATTGAGCAGGTAAAACCCAGTATGTCCATGGAGGAGAACCCAGCTGGGTCCTGCCGTAGAGAAAGGGTGAGCAGTGCATCCAATGGCACGGATGTGCTGGCAAAACGATGGGAGTAACAGGAATGTAATCCAGATTCTTAACCATCTGGACACATGGGGTGAGATGTAGGGGTGATGCACATCTGTCAGTCAATCCTGAGTTCTCAAGTCAAGGGTCAGCTGTTCCTCCCACCAGCCCCATGTTTAGGGCCAGTGAACTTCCCTGTTGTGCTCCTGGTTCTGCTGCCATCTGATTGGAATGGACCTCACCTCTTCTTCTTCACTGTGTTTTCTTCTTGCCATGGTTTTAGGTGCATTACGGGTTCTTTGTCTTCTTGTTAGTCGTGGCAAAATGTGGCAACAGATTTATGTTTCTGATATTATAGAAAAAAGGATAATTTTAGTATAAAGGACTTTGATGATTACATACAGGTAATTTTGCTCTTTTTTGTAGGAACTTTAGTATTTTTGCTGAAAAAAGAGGTTTGGTTTATGGTTTTGTCTCCTTGGAGGGGAGAAGAGGAATGTTTTCTGACTCCTCCTCTTTCATGCAGAATTTTGTGAGCTGGAAAGAGGAGCTTTTATTCCAGCAGATTTCAAGATAAGGTCTTGCATTTTCTTCCATAGCAGATTTCCGATTAAGACCCTAATTTAAATGCATTTGAAGTCGAAGTATGTCATTTCCTTTTAATTTGAAAGGAAGATGGATTTAAGAGCAAAGCTTGTAGAATGGCTTGGATATGTTCTGTAAATTGTTTGTATAAATTATATGAGAATAAATAGCAGAGAGCTTTAACTCTTCTCTTCTAATTTTCCTTGGATTTGAACTTGTTTATTCAGAAGGTAGAGAGTATCATTTGTGGCATTTACATTATACTGAAAGTCAACTACTCTCAAATTTTTCACGCTGTGGAGCTCCTTGGTTCCTGTATTTCCGTGGTGTTGGACAGTCAACAAGGGTGGAGAATCAGAGAATCGTTTATCATGTAGTTTTCTCTGTTTTCTGTCTCTACACTACATCTTTTACAGCTTGCCTTATTTTCTCCATCTGGTATTTATAGCAGTTTTAGCAGTTTCAAATTTCTGTTCCTCTTATGTTCCCTCAGAAAAATAAAATGAAATAAAGAACTCAAATGCTGCAGCTCTGTGCTTTACAAGTTTGAGGGAGATGCCTGGATTTATGGCAGAGGTTTCCTCCTCTCATGCTGGATACTGGTCTTGTGTTGCAGGATTACCTCGGGCAGCCTTTTCCGAAGAGAAATTAAAAGACACGTGTAAGGGCTTATGGCGTTGTTTGTAGAAACAGACTTTTTCATTTATAGCCCTGGGCTGATAATGTTGCCATCTGATATCAGCTCGATAACTTTCAGGAAGTGATTTGAAGGCATCCTGCATTTTAAAAAGGATTTTTTTAAGGCCGTGAAGATTTATCATTATTGATGTTAACAATTTTGGAAGGGATATTGGATCTCGTGCTTCAGAGTTTCATCCGACGGTTTTGGAATTATCTTCTCTTGTGGTCTTACGTTACTTTAATAATAACCTAAACATCAAATGAGGTGATTGAATTCTGGATGACTTGTAACCCCATTTGTCACTGCCATAACCCTGCGTGTGGTTTCTAGGCTCTGGGTTAGGCCAGCGTGTGCCTTTGGCTGTCCAGGTGCAGTCTTTCAAAAGAGGAGATTATTCCATATATTTCTGTAGGGACCTGTTGATACAATAATTGAAAAAGGCCAGTAAACTGAAGGTATTTTGGATCTCATCCTGTTCAGATGAAAACATTTTTGGGTTTTAATTTTGTATTTTATGTTTACTTGCTCTCAGGTTTTATTTTATGGTTGAAGATTTAAGTATGGAATATTGTGTGGCCACTGAAAAATGACGATTCTTGCTTCAGAAATCAAAATCCAGAGGCTATGCCCTGTATTTCATTTAACAGGTCGTGTTGATCGTGTTGGTAGGTGTCAGGGCCAAGCGTTTGGTGAGCTCCCCTTACCCCAAGCACAGCAGTTTGCACCGGCGCTGCCTGTGCGTGGCAGAGGTGCAGATGCAGCTGCTGAAGTTTCACCTTCCCAAGTGAGTTACTGGCCCTGTGAACAGAGAAACGACAGAAGCAATTTCACTAAGAATGAATAAAATCAGGTGGTTTTGGTTTAGATTACCCCATAAATTTCATTCTGTTTCTAAGAGAAACTAGCACTGTCCATTAAGGTAAACAATTTCACAGTCCATTTGGCATCCTACAATGAAAGGCTGAGTTCAGAGATTGCACAGGTACATCCTATTAGACAAGGGAGGGAGCTCTGTTAGTTTTTATTACTATTTTATCCCTCTGGTGAAGTTTCTAGAAGTGGAAAGTCAAGCAACTAACAAGAATATTGGTGCCCTACATTTAATTTTGCCCCAAATGTGTAGTGGCTAGGAGCCACACATGAGTCTTCTTGGTAGGAATTGGTTTCACCCAGGGGTGTCTTTGATATTTTCATGGCTCTTCCTTCTTAAATTGATCCAAAAGGCACAAACTGAGCATTCTCACAAACGAAGAAACCAGCAAATTTGGAACAAGATTAACTCAACTATTTCAGTTCAGGTTTTTAATTTTTTATGTTGTAGTTAACATTGCATGGTAAGCTGAACTTTTGCAATGAACTGAGAAATGGAATTTTTAATTCAGAAACTCTCAAAATAGAAAATTCTTTTTATTTTTAATTTTTTTAACTTCCAAATTCTGAATTCAATGAATTAGTTGCGGTTTTAGTAGAAAGAAAAAAAAAAAGGAGAGGAAGAGAGGAAGGAATAGAGGAAGAGGGGAAGAGAGGGAGGAAGGGAGGAGAGAAGGGAGGGAGGGAGGAAGGAAGGAAAAGGAAGGAAGGAAAAAATGGTGTGTCCAACTAAAGGACATTTTTCCAAACTGTTTCCAGTTTCTCCACTGCATACAGCTTCCTATGAGTAAATGTCATATATTCTCTGGAGAGCAAATAGCTGCCGTACTGAAAGGAGAGTCTTTGACTGTTTCACTGTCACACTGTCATCTCTTAGGTTAGCAGCAACAGTATTCGTAGTATTTTAATGTTGTAAGTTAAAAAGTTGTGTTCTGGAGGCACACATAGGGGGGTTCTTTCTTCAAGAATTATAATGGGAACTGAAATGATTACCTTACAACAGACTTCCTAATCTTTAAACAGCTAGAATAAGATGATTTCCATCCCTGCTGTTCAGGTTCAAATGTAAAATCCCTGCTCTTTTTATATACATTTCAATCACAGCGTTAGTCAAAGAGAAGGGTGAAGTACTTTATTTATGGTTGTTAATGGAGATAAATTGCTTTTTTTCTTTCCTCTTTCAAGTTGGGTGTGAAGCACTTATTCTGAATTCTGTATTAGTTATAGCCAAAAATAAACTGTCTTACCCTGCTCCCTTCTTCTCCTCCCATGTCTTCTGAGGAGCTCTTCTCTTGCTCCTGATCTCAGGAGACTCCTGGGTTTTGTGTTTCTATGTGACAGACCCATGCTGGAGTTCCACTTCCCAGTGACATGCTACAGTTCCGGTCTTTAGCAAGTATCTGTCCTTCATATAGGCAAAAAAGAGAATTTCCCTGCTTTTCATCGCAAACCTCCAATGCCTGCTGGTTTACAGCCTGCTCGACAGAGGCCAGGGAACACATCTCGGTGTGTGCTTGTTGGTCGTATCCCTGTGGAGTGCCTGCTTGAACCGCGCCAATGGTCACTCGACAGTGGGGACCGGCTGGGCTGCACGTGGGCACCCACGTCTGGTTCCCTCTGCAAGAAAGCAGGGAGCCCCAGGGTGCTGCTCCTGCAGCCCTGTGCCTGGCCACCCAAGGGAGATTTACTTACCTGACCTTTAGCTACGGGAAAGGTGATGTAAAGCAAGAGTGGCTGGAGGTGTTCCAGCGAGCTGCGGGCTCAGGTGGGACAATTCGGAGGCTTGCCAGCAAAGAAACTTAGAAAAAGGTGCAAACATAGGAAAGTAAGAAAAAGAAAGTGTAAACAAAGGAAGCCAGGAGCTTGTATCAATTGTGATGGGATTTGGCCTTGGCTTTAGGGCCATCAGTCTTTTCTCAGCTCTTAAGTTGCGGGTTTTTTTTAATGATACATTTTTTCAAATTAGCATTTAATCATAACCAGGAGAAAGGAAGTAATCCTGTGGTACTTTGCACTACTGAAGGCTGTAATAGAGCCATCTCTGGGGAAAAAGTGCTGTATGTTACTTCCCGTTATATTTTCTACTGTTTAGTCTTAGTTCTAAAACACTCGCTTGTTGTGGACATTACAGCACTTTTATTGAGAAGCATTCAGATAACAGTCTCAGGCCAGATGCAGAGTGAAGTAATCTTTCTGAAATGGCTCAGGAATAACAAAAGTCATCTTAAGTTTCCCTGTTGCTGAATTGCTACACCTGGAGGCAGCTAATTTCGCTCGGAACCTTTGGAACTGACACGAACAATGTGATTTTGCTTCCTAAGAGGATGTGAAACCTGGAGGTTTATTGATTGCGTTTTTGGTTTTGTTTTGGTTTTTTTTTCCCCCAGGAATTATTTTGCAGTTGTAGAATTTCACTTTGCCTTGTTTAACATAAAGAGCTGCATATTATGAGGTCAGAGAAAATTTGGCCTCTCAGAGCATGTGTTCTTTTTACCAGGGGAGAAATGCATGGAGCAGGATATATGTTATATTTATTCTTCGCCCGGGAAGAATTTATTCTTCCCCACCTTTTATATTGCTTATAAAGTACCAGTCCCACAGTAGTTGTCAGCTGGTCACATTTCCTAAACTGCTCATATTTGATCCGTATTGGCCTGCAAACCCCAGAGAAACCACTTGTACCCAGTCCGGGGTTAAGTGATACACGAGGCTGCCTGGGGATATTCAGAAGATGCCGGCCTGGCTTGGCCGCTTGGGATCCCACAGCCTCTCCGAACAGCCTTGGACGACTTATTTGCAGGATGCCTGTCCCTACAGCTGCAAGGTCTGGTTTTAGGAGTATCTTCAGACACCTCTCAAGAGATAACAATGGGACTTGGATTCGGCACTGTGTCTGCTTTTCAGGACAGTTGGAGGAGGTACATGGGTAAAGACAGACAGCAGGATCCTTCACTAATTTTATGTAGAAGTGGGGCTTCTGTCAGCAGTCTGCCAAAGTGAAGCTCTTTGCAGGTGCTCTGTGGAAGGTCTGCCCTTTCTTCAGGGACATGCCAGGGTGAGGTGGGATTAATCTCACCAGACTTTAGCCATCTGGAAGTTAAATGCATAATCTTAGGTAGCTGTCTGGGCTCTTGCCGTAACGAATAGAGAGGCCTCTGCAGGACACAGTGCCACCACTCCTCAGTTGAGTACCTGAGATGGTTGGTTGGATGGTTTTGAGACGCAGTCATGGGCAAGAAGCATCTTTCCCTTTGAAGAGACTTTCTGTCTGAAACTGTTCATGTAACCAGTCTGTTTGGTCAGCAAGAAAGGTCGCTTCTAGTTCATCTTCCGTCACAGCATGGGACATTAGGTAAATTTTGTGTTTATCAGATAAAGGCAATCAATACTTGAAGGAAATTATTTCTGGGAACGCAAGGAGATTATTAGTTCAGTTGGAGTGCTATTCTTTTCAAAGTAAACCCTGAAACAATCCTTAAAGGACCATAGCACTGCGTGTGCTTTCGAGTCGAGATCAGCATCTGCGCCCCTCCCCACTCTTTCCAGGCGCTTGATCCAGCTGACTGCCAACGTTTGCCCATCCTGTTTGCTCCTGCAATGCAACCCCGTCTATATATAGTGACGTAAAATAAACTAATGGACTGGTTTTATACATAAACTGATTGATTTAATAAATAGATATTATTAAGCATATAAAGGTTGAAGGACAGTTAGATAAAGAAGCCAGCTAATTAATCATGCAGACTGCATATTCGTCCCTGAGCTATATTTGGTTACTGCTTAGCAAGTGAAGGGTGAGTAGATCTGTGCTTGATTACATTCAATGAACTCTCTGTTCTGGCAGGGGAGTCCAAGCAGGTTTATATTTACTTTTAGGGATAGAAGCTGCATTCCTTTGACATGTAAGTTGTACTCCTTTACTGCTTACATCCCTGTTCGGAGTAATTTACACCCAGCATGCAATTTACCCCACTGTTTTAAGCGCCTGCAGGATTTGGCCCCGGCAGATTAACATGCATTTACAAATCCAGCTGGCTGTTTGGAAGCTCCCAAAGGAGTGCTTGATTGCCAATTACAGTGTTTCTCCTTTCTATCAAATTGCCAAGAAACAGTAACTCAAATGATTTAAAATTATTTCTATCCCACACAGTCTCTAAGCCTTGCAAGCAGGTTATTATGCTCAGTTGTGTGGTGGTGTTTTACCCCCTCGAATTGTGTTTTCGGGATTGCTCATCACGTGCCCTGTTGGACTCCATTTAATAACTTGCTTGTGCTACATTAGCTGTGTTTCCTATCAGATAATTCCACTTTCCTGTTAGAAAACAATGTCTCATAGTCAAAGCAAACACAACCTGTGTCTAGGTTTGGGCAGGTAAATTTCAAAACTTTGATATGCATTTATATAGTTTAAATAAAATAAAATGGAAGTTGTAGCAGTCATAAAGGAGCCAGGTTGTCAGTCATTTGGTGTTTTTGCTTATACTTTGCAAACAATTATGCTAAAATAAGATTAATAAGATGGTGAAGGCAAGCGCTCAGAGTTAAGTAGCGGTGGGATGAAGGCTGCCCATGGTACCCTGTCTCCCTTGTGCCTTGCGGTATGTGCGGATTTGGATTTAAAGGATCACGTAATCGTTTTTGCTGCGAGCTGCTTACCTTATTCAGTTCCCTCCCTGAGTGGTGCTTGGGTTTTGAATGACTGTTTTAACATTTTCATCCTCCATGTCCCAAGTGTGGCCCTTATTATTCAAAGTTTATAGAACAGTTTGAATAGAGAATGATTAACCTCCCAAAAGAGTTCTTCCTGTAGATTATTTCAGGTGTCTGACTGGTCTGAACACATAGTGCTGGAAAGCACTGGATATGTGCTCAGAAAAGCTGGTGCCAGCTGAGGCTGGTGAGGACTACCACATCTCGAGGTGCCAGGCAGGTGATGTGTGCGGGTCAAAGCTGCCTGTGAAGCCCTTGGTTCAGAGGTCGTGTCTATGGCAGACAAAAAGTTGGGATGCGTTTGCCCATGGAACCTTCAACTCAGCTTCTGTTGTTCCAACCCCCTTTCCTCCTCCCTGTCTGCCATCCAGCTCGTGCAGCAAGTGGCACGAGCGTCCTTGTGGACAAAAGCCCTTGCAGCTCTGTGGTCCTGACCTACCTGAGAGCAGCCTTATCGCCCTCAGGCAAGGAGACAGCGATCACGGCGGGGACGACCTCAAGGTCAGAAGTAGTTGAAAGCTAACTTCTGTTACCCAGCACTTGACTTTGCGATATGGATTATGTTGTTTCAGCAGAGTTTTCAGCATGTGATTTCCTTGGTTTGGAAAGAAAAACATAAAAGAAATATCCTTATGTGGCAGTGATGTATGGCAAATGCATTTCCTAACAGACTGTCTTGTGTGAGCTGTCATTAGACATGGATGCAACCAACATTTCCATTGGACTTTGCAGTTGTTTTCCTTGAAATTCTGAGATTCAGGAATTTTCTCACTGTAGGCTCTGAATGAGAGCTTATTAGGCACAGGCTTTTCCAGCCTACCCCTGGTACAAGTCTTTTTTACCCTCTCCTCCCTTAGCTCTCTCTGTCCTCTCTTCTGGTTCGTCTGCCCAGCCTTGTGATCTGTACTTTGCACTATTTCGGCTTTTGTTCCAGTCCCATCCTCCTCAGTAGGGCGTTCATTGCTTTACAGGATCAGCCTTGCAGGACTCTGTAATTGCACCATTTTCCTTCGTTCCTTGGCTTGCAGTCACAGACCGCTTTTTCTCCAACGTCCAGAAAACCGTGTTCTTGTTTCTGTGGGAGTCCCAGCTTCCTCCTACAGTTACAATCCCAAATCTCCGCTTCCTGTGTCTCAGGTTTTCATTCCCTGGTTTTCCTTCTCAGCATCCTTAATGCAACGTTGTTTTTCTCCCCCTCATCCTCACTTGCAGGTTAATTTTTTTCAAATTTTTGTACGTTTTTGGAGACGTTTCTTTTTCTTGCTGTCTTGAGAGACTGCCGAGAGCACCAGCACGCACAGTGCCCGTGCTCAGCTCGGGGATGAACAAGTAGCAAAGCCCGGTACAGCCAACAATGGCAATAGCATGAGACATCCTATCTGATACGGAGTGGATCACACCTGGTTTGCAGGGATATCGCACAAATGGGCTCTGAGCTTTTAGGAAACGAATAGCAAATGTTTGTGAGCGACAGTTTTTTGACGGCTTATAATCTGGGAGAGAAAACGAGCAGCATTTTAACAGAGAAAAAATCAAATACTTATTTGCTCCCATGCCAATTCAAAGTCCATCTTCCAAAAGACATGGACAACAGAAATTTTCAGACAGCTCTGATTTATTATCAGTCATAATGAAGTAGTTGTTATGCCTTCAATAAATTTTGAAGGTATTCACTGTGCTGCAGGCAGTCTGGCCTGGAAAATCAGTTACAGGTTACGGTTTGGACAAGTAGTAAGCCATCGAAAACTGTGTCTGTGTAAGGCATTTTCGGGCAACCATAACACCAGGTGGTGGTACTGACCCCAGCTCTTAACAACTGGATTTCTGCGTGTGCCTGCATAGCACAACCGGTTATTTTCCATACAGCATTCAATGCAGTTGGCAATCAACAAGATATTTTCTTGTTTAGCAGTGCTGTGCATTAAGGTTAAAGTACCAGCTTGGTTTCGGACGGTTGTTATGCTGAAATATAGTAACCTCTGTGAAAGTTAACGTTTATTCAAGGAGTAGCCTAGAAAAGAGAGATACAGATGTCTGCGGTCATGTCAGGTGAAGGCACTCTGTGATTTGGACAGGCTGCAGCCTGGCGCTGCTCTGCGCTCCCCATTACGGAGTGTTGCTCAGGCTCACTCAGCCACCAATTTGCAGTGAAGAATAGGACGATTTCAGTGACGGGCAGACTCCTTTATACAGGCAATTTGTGAAGCCTTTGGAAATAGTATTAAATAAACAAGACACTATTATACAGTTGACCAGCTAAGTTGAGCTTTAGCCAGTAATCCTGCTTAGTAAGCATATTATCAGAAGGAATACACTAGTCTAGACACTTTTTGTGATTTTTAACTTTGGTATGCAGTTACTCTGAAATAACAGGCTTTGAAAGGAAAATTGTCTGAAAAGTCTAGTTCTTTACTGCAAGCATTAAGGACCTTCAAGGAGAGAACACATGAAGCACTAAACGGCTCTTCAATCTAGCAGAGAAAGGCATAGCACAAAGGGGTGTCTGAAAGCTGAGGCAGACAAATTCACATGGAAAGTAAGGCACGTTTTTAACACAGCGACAATCCATTGGAACAAATTATTGTTGAAAGTGCTGGATTTTTTCTCCCTGTTCTCAAATTAAGGCTGGCTGTCTTGCTGACTCTTAGCCCAACAGAACTGTGCTTCAGTGAGACACAAGTTACTGAGATCTGTGTGCGAGTGGCTGGGAGATGTTTGTTTACCTGTCATGTACAGATCAATTTACATGTTTTGATGGAGTTTTCTGAACTTAAATATTATTAATTTAACAGCAAATGCTTATCTGTACTTCGCCCCAAATTATCTGTCATGTCCCTTCCCTTGATTTATAGCTTACTTGTGCACACACATTGGTGCAGAGACCTTTTGGTTTTTGGTTTACCTTTTGGTTTTGGTGGGTTTTGCCATTGTCTAGTTGACCTGGAGCCTCACCATGTCCGGGCACAGCTGGCTTAAGAAGTGTGAGGGTGGCAGAAAGGAGCGAAATAGCCACTGCCCTGTAATGCAGATGCCTCAGGCATCTCTCAGTGCCCTTGTCTTCCACTCTGCTCAAGACCTCCTGTAAGTATCAGCCTCTGGCCCGAAAGGGCTTCTTCTGCTTCTTGATTAATTGGCTGTGACATGTGGAAACCAACCTGCGCTATTTCCAGGGAAACTCATATTAATCACACCATCATGCAAACCGTATATGGCAAACCTAGTAAGCAGCTGCTTTCGAAATCTTTGGGAGACTTTAAAACATAGGGACAAAAGCCATACTTAGATAATTTTGATAGCTAAATAAAGCTGTAGCAGTAAGCATGGAGTTCCAACAGGCAAATGAAATGAAGCATCTGGATTCCCTTCTCATATCCCAACATAAAGAGGGGGGGGAAAACAAAAAAAGAGGTTTGTGCCTGCAGCATGAATGATCCTTGAATTTGTCTGCTGAGCAGGGAGCCTTGTGGGGGGACCAAGGAGGAAACTCTTGGGAGGCACCTGTAGGTTCGGGTGAAACCAGGGAGCAGGCTTTCGGGGTCACGTGCTTGCATTTGCCTGACTGCCAGTTTAAGCTCAGTTTAGACAGATAGTCAGGATCTTGTTGCCTCTGCCTTTCTCTTTTAGACGACCCACAATGTAATGTGGCAGATTAAAACATATGTTGAATGGCAGTTTTAATTTAGGAGCTGTGCCCATTCTGTGCCCTATGAGAGACAGGGCTGCGAAGGAAGTAATAAAATGCGTTGGACTAATTGCACCCTGTGTCCAAAGGCAAGGGTACAGGAGCCTGCAGATAGCCTGGGCACACGGAGATCTGGCATCGCTGAGTGTTTGTGAGTTGGGCTTTGCAAGGTGCACAGCATTACACAACATAGAAATTGTATGCAATTAAAATATGCTTCATTATTAATTATTTAAATGTAATTAAATTATGGTTAATCGACTGTGTAAGCACACGCCCACACTGAAACTCCGCTGTGGTCTGCATAATGCACCTATACACCAGCCCTCCTGGAAAGGCAAATGGACTCATTAAGCAGGTGTTCCCTCACTCACTCCGTTCTGGTTTTCCACTAACATTTTGCCCAGGGGGAACCTGATGATTCGCTTGCAATTAGAGGAAATCACAGCCTGTTGGGTGTGGGTTGGTGTGGGAGCACTCCTCACCTGCCTTGAATGTTGTTTTTGTTGGTTTTTTTTTTTCAATTCCATTGGTGAATTAAGCTCTGGGAAGAAGTATTCAGAAAGCCTACGCTTTATGGAAGGACAGGTTTGGTTAGGGTTTCTCACTTCTTCCTCTGCCTCAGGCTGTCTTGTTGCTTTTCTCCTCACCCATCCCATTCCCTCATTGCTTCACCTTTTTTATTTTTCATTCTTTCTACGTCCCAGCGACATGTTCCTCCTTCACATTTTTGTCAGTTATTACTCACTTCTTCCCATTTCTCATTCTGTCCACTGCTGCCCTGGTTAGCTCCCCCTTCACTCCTTTCTGGTTTTTTTTACCCTCCCGTATCTCCCAAGCATCACATAATGAGGAACAGATTGGATTCCTTACTGGACTCATCGGCGAAGAGCACCATGTTGATGCCAGGTTGAGCTGATATGATATGATACTACAGACAGGAGTTGGAAATAAGTAAATGTGGTTATTGTGGCACATTGAAATTCTTGGCTCTACCCCAAGGGATTTAAAAAAAGAAGCAGCAGAGTGGAGGGGGGAGGAAAAAACCAGCTGAATTGGCTGTAGCGGCTCACTTAGAGGGGAAAAAACCATGCAGAGCATCGACTGTATTTTGGGGGTCTGATTTTGTTCCATCTATTGTGGTACTTTATCTCATTGGATTTACACAATAAAAAGTAATGTGCTTTATACTTCAGTTTGTTTGCGCTTAGCCTTGTTTTAAAGGTCTCCCAGCACCACTGAGAGCAGATACTTTGAGGACTCCATATACTGATTGCAAGACAGGTGTTGGCATCCTATCTGCGTATCACACATAGCTGATATGTGATATTTCAGTTGGCTGCATGCTGTATATACACGATTATTTCAGTTTAGAGGAAGCCTAAAATCTGACAGTCTAGTAGAGATATAATATAAATAGTTATTGATGGAGAACTGATAACCTGCCAGGTACTTCTACAAATAAAGAAAACTTGAGCATGATCCAAACTTGATGGCACTCTTTGGTGCCTTGGTACCCATAGACAGTATTTATTCGTGGTCTTTATTTGATTTTTTTTAGATTTTTTCTTGGTTATGATGAGTAAACAGATAATGTAGGAATAAACAACCCATAGTAGGGAGAGGTTTTTAGTTGTGCTACCTGGTATTTCATTTGTTGCTTCAAAAACTCAGATCTTCTTATCAAAACTAAGACCTGTTAAGTAGACTATCAAGACTTCTGCACTAAGGAGAGATCCTTCTGCTTAGTTATCTTCTACCGTGTCCTTCTTTGCACTAGATAGAGCTGGGGCACTGGAGGAGTATGAACTGAAATGAGAAGGACATGACCCATGGTGCAGTAGTATGTGCTGTCCCCCTACATCCGTCCGTCTGTCTGTGTGCAATATGTGTCCTACGTATACACGACCAGATCCTCATCTTGTGAAAGTCAGAGCACGTGTTGTGGTTCATGCCCACGGGTTACAGGTTAAATGACACAGTATTGCATAAGAACAGGGGAGAACTTGACCCCCACACGTAGTGTCCGAGGAATCCTTTTTGTGCTGGTTAGCTTTCAGTACAGGAAAGACATGGACCTGTTGGAGTGAGTCTAGAGGAGGGCCACAAAAATGGTCAGAGGGATGAAACACCTCTCCTGTGATGAAAGGCTGAGAGAGTTGCGTTTGTTCAGCCTGGAGAAGAGAAAGCTCCAGGGAGACCTTATTGTGACCTTTCAATACTTAAAGGAGGCTTATAAGAAGGATGGGAACGGATTTTTGTTAGTAGGACCTGTAGCTCTAGGACAAGGGGTAACAGTTTTAAACTAAAGGAGAGTAGATTTGGACTAGATATAAGGAAGAAATTTTTTTACAGTGAGGGTGGTGAAACACTGGCACAGGTTGCCCAGAGAGGCGGTGGATGCCCTATCCCTGGAAACATTGAAGGTCAGGCTGGACTGGGTTCTGAGCAACCTTATCTGGTTGAAGATGCCCCTGCTCACTGCAGGGAAGTTGGACTAGATGGCCTTTAAAGGTCTGTTCCAATCCAAACCTTTCTATGATTCTATGATAAGTAAGGCAGTTTCTAGCTCAGCTCGTGGATGGACCTAACACATTCCTGCCTATGGTGATGAGACACCTGTAGCTCTTTGACATCTCTCTCCTTTGCCTAGCTCATGGGTGGAGAGCATCAATGAACTGACCTGGGGCAGATTTACATTATGTGGGCAGTGCTCAGCACCTGGGGACTACACCCTGCTAGTCGCCTTTGGGCTGCTGTTCGTGGGATGGTGGGTCACCTGGAGACGATGAACTGCTGTGGGGTGGGGGCTTCAAGGTCCGTTTCTTATCCTGCAAATGATACACTGGAAGATTTTCAGCAAATACGTAGGTCCATATCCCCTGAAAAGTATAGGCAACCCCTCTTGATCTTGGAGGGAGTTAGTACAGAGTATTTCCATGGATTTGTGCTTCTATCTGCAAGCAGGGATAAGAGCGTTTTTTTACGCAAATGATGCTGGTGATAAATACATCAGCTGTTGTGAGGTCCTCCAGTACAAGGGAGATGAGAGCCCGCTCAGGATAAGAGTACACTTGATGCTTGATGTTGTTTCCATCGTAGTCAATTGGTTGGATCAATGAAACGTCAGCTCCCTTGGGAAATACACTTTCTCCTGGAGGCAGTCGATATATTTGTAGGAGTTGATGAGCTTTCAGAATTGACCCCCTCTCATTGCATGGATTGGCAGAAAGAAGAAGAGAGAGCAGCAGACGTCGACAGCCGTGAGGCTGATCCCAGGTGCAGCACTGCAGAGTTAATGCAATTTTTTCGTGAGTATTCTGCGGTTGAGGCTCCGCTGTGCCTTTCAGTCCTCCTTCGCTCCCACATGCGAGCGACAGGCTTGACCACACCGTCCAGCTGGGATTCTCTGCTGCTAAAAACAGGGTTTGGGCATCTTTCTACTCTGGGATGGCATTGCATTGCCAGCGAGGTGGGAGAGGGGATCCCTGGTGCTCAAGGTTTTAAACAACTTACTAATTCCACTGGCAATATTTCTGAAGAAAATGTTAATCAGGGCTTTCGCTATGAGCATATTTACTACGACTCATTGTCCTGGGAAGAACAGTTTTAGGTGCTTAACAACTTGCCAGTTATCCTGCTCTAGGACGCACTGGGGAAAATGAGAAAATAATCAGCGGAAAGTTTGATACTGAACATGCTAAAGTTCAACGAGCCCATCCTAAGGCTGCTTTGCCCTGTAGCAGATGGCATTAAATGGGTCACTGATCATTTAGCATAAAATTAATACTGACAATTTCTGGGGTTTTGTTAAAAAAAAAAAGAGAACAAAAAATAGCACACAAACAAACTGCACCGTGAACAAAATAGTTTTTCTGTGAAGCTTGCCATTTGTTACATGGAGAAACAAGCAAACTTTTAAGGATGAACCATTTGCCTTCTCACATGCATATTAAGAAGTGAAATCGCTCTTGCTCCAGATGAGATATTAATATGTTTCTTTTCTTGAAGAGCAAAGCGTTGTGTTTGCTGTATCAGAGAGGAATGCTCGCATTAATCTTTCCTCCAGAAAATGCCACTTTTTTGGGCAACGTGTCAAATAGTGGCCTTATTCCATGCGCTTCAAACCAGAGCTTTCTAAGAATCTGGTTTTCACATTCCAAGGAATATTTTAGATCTAATCTTGCATCGTGATGATATAGTTATTTATATTTCTCTAACACCAAAAGCTATTAGGCATCCTAACAAAAATGAGTGGAACCCTTCCCTCCCCTCCCACAAAACCCTCAATCTGTATATTGGCTATAAAATGAAATTAGTCTGATCGTATAGCGTGCAAACACGTACTGCACAGAGTGCAACTCCATAGCGTGTTACGCATTGTACGTCCTTAGTTTTTTTTTGTAGTCAAACCATTTTCCCTCCAATCTAAATATACTTAGGAGATGCAGTCCCCTCATGTTTGCGTTGTGTTACTGGTGATGCTGTAATGTATTGTTGGATCATGTGGCTCAGCTGCTTCCCTGCTTTCTTAACTGTAATCTTGGGCATTAAGTGAGATGGCCAGAATTTGTCTTGTGTGGTGTGTTCCCTGTCGACATGGAGCAGTGTGTGCGTGCAGGGAAATGTTTTGCTTGGTAGCATTTTTGCTTTTTGTTTTTAAGTATGCATGCCTGCTCCATGCCTGTATTCCTGGAGGAATTAGATTTGTGGTCTTGGACTGGGCTCCAAGGATGCTCTCACTGTAGCACTCATTGATTTAACCCTTATGGTAGACACATCTCTTCTGCTGGAGGGGCAAAAGCAGGACTGAAGGAAGGATCTATGATGGTCTCCTTTTACAGTCCTGCTTTATGAGAGAGAAAGAGAGAGAGGACATGTTTTTCTTTCTCCCCTAAAGACAAGGCTAGGACCTGGAGCAGCTGCGAGGAGCAGGATGCTGGGTGGGAAGGTGGTATGAAGAAGACACTGCCAGTGCCCCACTGCACACAACAGCATCAGGTCTGAAGGAGATAAGTGTTTGGCTGCTGTGAAGTTGCCCGAAGCCTTGCCCGTCAGTTGGACCTTGGTTCTTCCCATCCTTTTGACCGCTTTGAGTCAAAGCCTTCAGACCTGCCGTGGCAGAAAGCCATGTCCAGAGGATGGCCAGAACCGCCATCAGTGGCTTTCACTGGGAGGGTCCTCCGGGCTGTTGTTCTGTGCTGGGATTTTTGCTTTTTGTGATTTTTTAAAATTTTGTTTTCCCATTTCTTCGGGGAAGGTTTCTAGAGTGTGCTGTATCGTGGAGCAGCAAAGAGCGCCAGCAGCGGGGCAAGCCTGAGCTTTGTTTGTTTGGGGGTTTTGTTGTTTTCATTTGTTTTCTAGTGGGATCCTGCAAGAATTGTTTAAATACAACATCTCAACTTGTCCTAACCCAGGCCTGTTTATTTCTCATCCCTTAAGAAGGACTGGGTGAAAGGAACGCCGTGAAAGTCACAAAGATTTTGAATTAAAAGAAGATAAAATAAGGTCAGACACCCAAGTACTGTAAGGGTGGTATAGACAGCTGATCACAGTGTTTGAGAACGGTGTGGGTTTGCCTCCAGAAACAAGGGGTGCATCATTTCCAGAGTGTGTAATAAAAAGGGGAGGGGTGTTAGCATTTGGGGAAACAGTCATCCATGGAAATTTTCATTGCGATAAATACAAAAATGGATAAAGCAAAAACATACAGTAACTGCAGCATAATGTCATCTGCTATTTATTTCTGAATTCTAAAGCAAACAAATATGATCTAATGGAGAAAATGGTTGCTTTGAAAGCCAAAAATAAAAAGAGGGGGTGTACCCTAGTCCATGGATCATGCCTTTTTTGTTTGTAGTAAAAATAGAAATAATCAAAGATACTGGCCAATACTCAATTTCAGACAAAGAGTACCAGAAAAAAAAAGAAAAAGAAAAAAATCTGGCTTAAAGCTGGGAAAAAAGAATGTTTGGAAATACTGTGGTATTTAGTGGGAGTTTTAGTCCAAGTAAGTGCCTTCTGCTTCGTTCTCATTTATATTGAGGGATTTGTGGTGAGACCACGTTCCTCTCCTACACAACGGTTACAGGAGGTGGTGAGCTGTGGGAGCGAGTGCTTGGGCACATCCTGGGGGATATGCATGGCACAAAAATAACTGTAATTCCCACAGATTCAGGCACAGGTACCTATATTTCAATATCCTGAGATAAGATCACGAAGCTGTTCACTCCCTTTGAGACAGCATCCCACTGTTTCTGCAATGGCTGATACGGTGAGACCCACTGCCACTTGTGTCCTATTTTTATTGCTGATAAGCTTGTTAATAATGTTCTCCTACTTGTGTCTGTTACTAATAGCTTTAAATTTTGCCAGTATGGAGCCAGCCCCAAAATGTCACAATAGTAAAGATACTTTTTCCCAAGTTTTAAAACATTCTGGTCATTTTAGTGATCTCTGCTCACTTTTTTGCATCCAGCCTTCACTCTCCTTCAGCTCTTTGGGCCGTATGTGCATTCATGGATATGTTTGGATCAAGAGGGATTTTTGGAAGCAGATCTGATTGTCCCCACTTCCTGGGCTTTGGTTCAGGCTGGTTTCAGAGTGCCCAAACCAGCTTCCATTTTGGAAAACAGAACTGGGAGATATGCATCTGGTGCACTACGGCAGTGTGGGCATGCGGCAGCGGGCTGGAGCACATTCCCGTGGTGCACAGAGTAGGACTTTGGACTCTGCAGTACCCATTGCTTTGCTGTACAGACCCACTCCAATTGCATCATACTGCTCCTAACATAGGCTTGTTCTGTCTGATAAAGTCACAGAGTTTAAGACCCGAAAGGACCATTATTCATCTCTCTGAATAATGGAAAGAATATATATTACTCAGTGATTCTTTCAGCTTCATGCTAGCACACATAGCTCAGACACTTGTGGTCTAGGAAACAATGGAGCAACTTGTAGCTTAATATGATGGAATATTTTTTTTTACTCTTACTGTGAATAAAATGTTCAATTCTACTCTGAGTTTGCTGGCATTTTCTTCTTTATTCATCTGTTGTTCCGTATATGCTTTTTTTTGGCACTATTTTGGGGATTTTTTACTCCCTGTTCTGCATCTTCTTCCATACTTCACCTTCTTGTTAGGTAAAGCAAAAGCTCCCTATTTTAGTATCAGCCCATTATCATAATACTACATCTATAAAGATAGTTCCTGCCAATCCAGAATCGAGAGAGGGATGTGTTTGATAACATAAAGTCTGCTGTTACAGTGTACTTATGTTTCTGTAAGGCGTTGGATTTGGTGCCACCAGATGTTTTGATTCAACTTGCGTAGACATAACAGCACATACTAGATGGATTAAAAACCAGTTTGATGATATGTGTCAGAAAGTCATTATTAGGGGGAGGATATCACTGAGGAGGTGGTTTCTCACTAGATACTTCTGGGAACAGTTCTTGAGCTGATGTTGCTCAATGTTTTCAGCAGCAATCTAGACAACGGTGTGAAATCTTTGCAGGTGACATAAAGGTGAGGGTGCTAAAAATGAGGAGCTTATTTGTCAGCACGAGCAAAAAGAGCTAATTCAGTCCTCTGATGTGTGAAAGAAGAAGCTGAGAGGAGATTCTGTCTCCAAACTGGCCAGAACAAAAAAAAAAAAAGTATCATATTTGGTGCTGACAAGGTGCTACTGAGCAGAGATCAGAGGAGACTTCAGTCACTGAAAAAAGATACAAAAGCAAGGATCTCAATGTATTTGCTTTTATCAAAGAGAAGGCTGCTTGGTGTCTTCATCCCTCCATGTGAATATACGTAGAAGAGTTATTGAAGGCTGGCATGCTTGTGGTTCTCCCGGTAAAAGCATGACAAGATCCAATGACTGCAAGTTGATGTGAGAAATCTTTTACTTTGAAATAGGACTGCTACTCGCTAATAACAAGTCACTAAATATCAGAATTGTTGCAAAGGAAGGGGATGGACCCATGGCTTGGAGACTTTAAAAAGTATTAGTTATTTCTGAAAAAGAAAAGTATAGGTATATTACTGGGCAGCTGTGCTTCATGCTCTTGACCTTGAAATCTAGAAGTCATATATCTATCTGCTCATCCTGGCCCTTGATGGCCTTTGAGGAGAGTGAAAATCACTTGTGTAGCCTTCAGGAAATTTTTAATACTTGAGACTCTCTCTGCTGCTGATAAATAAAATTGATTTCATGTTTCTCATCTCAAACTTGTTGTCTACTGGAGTCCAAATGGATGAATCGCTGCTTGCTTTCTCAATACATAATTACCTGGGCATGTGCTGGTTTGTCTGTTTTTGTCTTTGTTTGGTTGGGTTTTTCCTTCTTGACTGTTCATGGGGAGAGAGTGACCTCATTTGGACATAAGAGATTGAACATGATAAACAAATCCTTGGTCATGCCAATTTAGCCGGGGAAGCTTGTTTCTGTGGTCAAGATCACAGCAATGGCTCTTCGAAGGGAAGAGAGATTCTTCTCCAGTGTGATTAACGGAGAGCTTGGAAAAATTTCATCTCTGCAGTGGGGTTCATGTATCATCTGGGGCAGTAATTTTTGCTGTATCTTCCTTAATAATTTCCCTGCCGTGTCTCCAGTAGGAGCTGTGAGCACCAAGGTGATTTTTTTCCTTCAGCCTCAGGCATCTTGAGAGCAGTTCACCTTAAGGTCAATGTCTGAAATGTGTCTGAGGAGTCACACCTAGAATCACTTGTCTCTGCCTGCAGACCTGGGATGCTGGTGAGATGAATTCCACCCAAAAGTGCTCTTTTCTCTGGGTGAACTGTAATGAGACTCATGGACTTTGAGCTTAGCTACACATGTGTTGTAGATGTCCATGTTTTGGTCCTGTGAATCTATGGAGGTTCCAGCAGAAGCTCTGCTTTGCTTCTGCTTATCAGCTTTACGCATCAGCAGTGAGAAAACAATGTTGTTTCACTCGGTAAAGATAAGACAACAGTATCTGTGTAATGGTTTTCCCAGAATGGTCAGTTTGACTATGGGGAGCAGTTATGGACCTCAAGAAACTCTGACACAGGAGGACAGAATTAGAGGATGGCTGTGGATCAGTTCATGTTGAGAAGGTTATCTCTATAACCTTTAAAGGCTGGAAGCTTAATTTTTATTTTTAAAGAAAAGCTTAAATTCTGCAGATGGCTTTGACAAGGCAGCACATGGATTTCTCATCTCCTGTTTGTTATTACTGTGAGGTCAGGAAAGGGTTCTGCTTTAAGGATATCTGGGGGGGGAAAGAAAAAGATGAAAAAAAGCGTAAAGTCTTCGCAGGCCCAAAGCTATAAAGGGAAGAAAGCCAGTCTTCGTAGGAATGACACATCAAAGCAGTTTAGGAGGAAAGTATCTGTTTGTATTCCCACTGTAGTTCCTCTTTGCCACTACCACCCCTGCAGCACATTCTTGACCTCAGCGGTAAATTATTACAGTAAACGCTTTTGGGTTTATTTTTTTTTATATATTCAGGAATGAAAAAAAGGTGGTGTCAGGCAAGAGGGTGGGCAGACAGGCAGAGAAAGCAATGTTTGTCTCCCCTTGTGATGGAGCAGAGCAGTCTGTAATTACGATTTATTTAGTTTTGATGTGCAGCACACTGAACTCCCCTTGGAGCTTCGTTTTTTACTGCGGTGGATCAGGCACTCAAATGTAGCTACTGTAAATAACTGCGATTGTGCAGGTATTTGCAAAATCCCTTGAAAATAACAAAGTCACTTGTGGGTTGGTGGGTTTGGTTTTTGTATTTTCTACCACATAGAGAGGATATTATTGTGCAGTTTGAAGTCTAGCGAGAAGCTACTTTGGTGTTCTCTCTCTTTCTTTCTCCCTGCCTCTTCACCCTGGAAAGATAAGATAAATTCTCCCTGCTGAGCCCGGCCAGAGATGGCTCAGGTTGGGAGGGAGCGGAGAGGTTGCCCGCTGCTCGCCCGTGTCTCTCCGCATCTCACCGCTCCATATTTGGAGCTAAAATTTCTTGATGCCTCACCAAAGCGACTCCCTCCAACTCAGCTTACTAATCCTGCCTGCACTTTAATTTTTGCTCCTTATTAGGTGCAAAGGAACAGGTGATTTAAATACCGAGATTTAAAATGCATGTGCTATTCTTGTACAAAGCGTTGGTACTGGTTTAGTGCTTTTTTTCTTCCTGAGATGAAATCAGTAGGGGATGGCCAGTGAATTTTGGCTGCTTTTGTGTATGTGTTGGCTGCCGTTCAGAAACCTTTTTGACTGGCCGTAATTCTCTCCGTCTCCAGTCTATCTTACAAGAAGGTATTTGCTTTTAATGATTCTTGCCTTGTAGCAGTGCTGGCAGCGGGGATGCCATCCCTTCCCTGAGTGACAGCTCTGCTCCCAGTCTCTGCTGCGGAGATTAATACGAGCAGTTGCCTCTGAAACATTTTAATCTCATTTCTGGTTGTAATGAAAAACGGATAATCAAACCCTGCAAATCATCACCAGGAGACAGTAAACACTGCTCAGAAGTGTTCAACACCAAGTGTGGTTTGCACCTCAACCTTAAATCACTGCTGACTCCACCAGGACGCCGGCAAGCTCATGACTTGGTAAGCCGGTGTCTTGGGAAGGTGCTCCAGGAATGATGCTGAGGGGCAGCTTGTGCTCTGTCCAACTGAACTTGTTCTGAGCTTCACTTCAGTTTTGTGTCAGATTTTGGCTGTGGCTGGGAGGGTGGCCCCTCACCACACGTGGGACCGGAAGACCACAGCCAGCTTGCATGGGACCTGCTGCAGGGCTTGCTACACAGGTTGCCAGCTGTTGGCATGGAGCAAAAAAAGATTTGCAGTCTATGCAAAGATCCAAATGGAAACTTGTACTGATCAAGCACCTCTGTGGTCTTTAATGGCCCTTTCTACAAATGTGCCAGGATTTGAGCTGAAGTGCAAGCGCTCTGTCATAACCATCAAAACTGTCTGACTGAGGAAGTTTGGTAGTGAAAACTGGTTTGGTTTCCTGAACGAATAATTTGTTTGCCTTATTTTTACATGGCAGTTATAAGACTTTATAACAACATTAGGAAAAATTAATGCAAAAGAATATTTTTAATTCCTAACAGGACCTTTCCCCATTTTTTCCCAGCAGTCAGGCACTTGTCAGATGATACCAGTAACTAAAATTCCTGAAATGCATTTGCTGCTGACCTGTAAAAACCACTCGGTGTGCCTGCGGCAGATGCTTATGGCCCAGGCATTGCGCTCAGGCACCATGTACAGCTGAACTTTGTTAAATTGCATGGAAGTTCTGTCTTGGTAAACGAAACAACTCCAAATCTCTAAAATTGCTGCCAGTGTGTGAACATCAATGTTTTTGAGATAACAGAAAATTGGAACAATAGAGGAAGAGGTCATATGTTACTATTTAAATACAGATTCATTGAGCCCTTCCTTTTTAACACAAGCAAGGGGATGTCACCAAGGGTGTCACCTGGACCCCATCAGCCAGGGTACAGGTTGAGGGCTGACCTGCTGGAGAGCAGCTCTGCGAAGGACCTGAAAGTGTTGGTAGACAAGTTCACCGTGAGCCAGCAATGTGCCCTTGGGGCCAGGAAGGCCAATGGCACCCTGGGGTGCATTAAGAAGAGTGTGGCCAGCAGGTCGAGGGAGGTGATCCTCCCCCTGTACTCTGCCCTGGTGAGGCCACATCTG
Source organism: Steatornis caripensis (assembly GCA_013398225.1). Lineage (NCBI taxonomy): Eukaryota > Metazoa > Chordata > Aves > Caprimulgiformes > Steatornithidae > Steatornis > Steatornis caripensis. The sequence continues at coordinate 452,462 of VZSC01000249.1, read as the reverse complement.
GAGTACTGTGTGCAGTTCTGGGCTCCCCAGTTCAAGAGAGGCATGGAACGACTGGAGAGAGTCCGGCGGAGGGCAACAAAGATGATGAGGGGACTGGAGCATGTCTCGTATGAAAGGCTGAGAGCCCTGGGTCTGTTTAGCCTGGAGAAGAGAAGGCTGAGTAATGCTAAGTAGGCAGCAATTTAAGGATATGGACAACTGATTATGTGGATGGAGATGATGACAGATTTCAAAAAACATGTTATTTGTTACGACACATCTGTATTAAATTGAAACAGTTTAGATAAATATCCTGCCAAATATTTTAAGTGGGTTACACACTGACTTTTTTAATATCTATTGTATGTAAATTGCATGTTTATATTTTTGTAATTGCACTTCTAAGAAAATGTAACAAAACATTTCTCTCGGAAAAATTCCACTCCTAGCCAGAAATTTATAATCTGTTGCAGGATGTTTGCAATAAATCTGAAGAAATATAAATAATGGGAGAACAAATATAGTAACAGTATTTAGTGTCCTGTCCCAAGGGGAAATAATTTAGGAAACAGGCAGTATAAAAGAGTGTGATTGCATGTATGTGGCTGTATACATCTCTATCTGTGAATAACAACAAAGTCCATCATTTAAAAGATTAAAAATGAAGACTTCAGACTGATACTTTTGTTCTTGTTTTAAAATACAAGGTTTAATATTTTATACAGTCACTTAGCCCAGATGAAAGAGAATTGTGCAGATATTTCTAAAGATAAAAATTGTGCCGATATTTGCAAATGTAAATACTGTACATGGGGGAACCTGTCTTCTGCAGGTTGGGCTACGGTGGTGAGGAGAGAATGGAAAAGCTTTTTGGTTTGCAGTTGTGATGCCAGGTGGAAAGGTTGAAACGTATAAGAAATAAATTTTTTACAGTGAGAGCAATCAATCCCTGGAACAACCTCTTCAGGGAGGTGGTGAAGTCTCCACTACTGGAGGTTTCAAGTTGTGGTTGGACAGGGTGCCAGATAATCTCATCTAGGCTCCCGTTCCCACCGAAGTTGAACCAGATCAACTTTTGAGGGCCGTTCCAACCTGGGCTCTTCTATGGTTCTGTGATTCTAACATCAACTGGAATGTGTATGTCAGCAGCTTTCAACAGGCCTCCATCCTGCTCAGAAAGAAGTCTTACCACTTACTAAGAAATCTTTAAATTATCAGGGTATTTCTACACGTATATGCAACCGGTTGGCTTTGCCTTTGGAAGATGATTTGGAAATAGAGGTATGTGAGCCATAATCAGTGGTGTTTGCTTTTCTAAGCCATGCTTGTGCTCTAGCACACCCTTCTCAAATGATCCTGACACTTCCTATGGCTCATCCCCTGTAAAGCAGTGGAGCCTGGCAGTCCTGACAGCCTCAAACCTGCAGAGTGAACAGAAAAAAACCCACATCCTGAAATAACCTACTTCAGCAGCCCCAGGGAGACTTATGAATCTGCTTGTGCCAGATGAGCAGTTGGAACATCAGGTTAATGGCAGCTTGCAGAGTTTTAGCTTTAGCCTGTTTGCAGAGGTGTCTGTGTATGGCCAAGTAGAACTGTGCACTGGAGGAAGAAACCCCACTGCTATTGATAACTTTGATACCATTATCCTCACATCCAAATACACCGAGAAGTGTTACTTGCTGAGGATACCACATCAATATAGATACTAAAATCGAAGACTGTATAGGCATATTATTTTTACTTAAAGTCTATTTTAAAGACTATTTTACTTAATGACTATTTTACTTAAAAGACTTCTTTTATTTTTACTTGAAGAGTGTTTTTACTTAAAAACTATTTTAAAGATCTGAGAATCACAGCCAACAGACTGATCGGGTACTGGAGAGAGACTGGGAAGGGGGCACGGGAGGGGGAAGCCACACAGAGTAGCGTGAGGTCTCGTGAAAGCTTCTCTAGTAAAAACATTCCTCAAAGGGTTTGAAATGGGGATGGCAAGTCATGTTCCCAGCAACTGACAAAGGCATCAGCCGAGAAAATGCATGGAAGTTCAGTGTAGCTGGGCGCAGACTGGAGTGATTTCTTGTGCATGCACAATTTCCTTCTGTTCTTCGATTTATATTTAAAAGGAAATTTATATTTGAAAGGACACAGCTCACAGAATTTCTCTTTCATACATGGGCCCATGTAATCAATGCAGAGCAAACGTTTACGATGTTTCCTCTCAAAAAATTGGCACGGCTCAGTAGGCTGCAGAAAGAACAGTGTTTCTTCCATGCCCTTTCCGCTTAGGTCTGTGCTGATGCTACCACCTGCGCCCTGTGAGAGCCGTGTTCGCATTTGCTGCTAACCTGGGGTTCAGACTAGCAGACAGGAAGATGGCAGACTAATACCTACAGTCAGTTCATGGAGCCGCTCATTCCTCAGAGGGTTTGCTAGCAAATGCTCCTGCTCCTTGGTATTCTGGCAGGTTTTGATACACCGTTAAATGGTGAATATGCATTTTCACGTGTGGGGTTTTTTTTTAAATTATTTTCTAGTGGCCACAGCACTTACAAACTCAAGATAATGCAGCTCTCTTCATACCCTTCAAAACGGCTCCTATGGTTGCGTATTGTGCATGTTCAAGGAGCTGTTTCATTTTGGTTAGCTAAGGAGATTTACATGCTTAATTATCACTAGTAGGCTTTTCCAATGAGTCCTGTGAAGAAGCTGCATATAAGAAAAAAAAAAGGAAAAAATAAAAGAGGAAAAGGGTTAAAGAGACATAATTCTCTCCAGCAGATAGCTATGTGACAGTTCTGGATGCGCTCAGTGACCAGAGCTGCCTTTCCTGGGCAGCAAAAAAGCCAGCACTTAGGAATAAATAGTCCTAAAGTAATACTCTGGAGCAACAGTTTTCTGGAGAGGGAGAAATGAAGTCAGTAACACAGCTGGCTTCTTGTTTTCCTGCATTGCCTTTTTTCCTGTGGGTGTTGATGTGGGCGCATGTGATGCTGACCAGTAGAGCCAAATCCAGCAAAGGTACACTGGGATCACTGGTCCTGTATTGCCCTTAGTTTCTGGTGTTGATTGCTTCTGGTCATATCCTGAAGGGTTCAACGTAGGCATTCCTAAGGGGCCGTGTAGGATTGGACTTCGAAGGTGTATCTTCTACCACAAGTGTCTCTTAAGGCTCTTTGTGCTTCTGTCATGGCGTACATTGATGGATTGAGCTGGGTCCCTCAGCACTGAATCTATAATCCCTGTATTTGAGTATGGTGAGGCTTTCACTGACCCCAGAGATACTAATTAAAATTCATGGGGTTTAAGGGATGATTGGATTCCTTGGGATCCTTTTGCTTTTGTTATGGAGAAAGAAGTGCCTCCAATGTGGGAAGACTCTGGTGTGCACTGCCTTCCCGGCAGCCCTCAGCATCTTGGGGTAGGAAGGAGAACATCATCCCCCATCCCTTGGCCGTCCACAGCACTGGGGAGCGAGGAGGGTTTGGCACACTTGACTGTCCCAGCAGGCAGCATTTATGAAAAAAAAAAAGAAGTGGTTCTTGAAACACGAGGGCTTTAGCTTGTCACGAGCAGGGTAATGATAGGCTATCAGGTCTAGCAGGCGCATGTCATTTTTCCAGTTTGGTTCATTTCTCTGAGCACTTTGTAATCACAGGGAGGGAAGTAATTGGCAAGTAGACTAATAGGATGAAAATGTTACAGAGATTTAATTTCCTGGAGGACAATTTTCCACAAGCTGTGTAACCCCCCTTTTTTTTATAGGGAGGGGAAAGCCAAAATTTTCCAGCTGAACTCTTGACAGATTTAACAATTGCCTCTCTCTTCCTTTCTGAGAGCTTTAACAAACAGTTGATATATAGCCTCCTACAGTAAATTATATTATGAAGGGGAACCTTTAGTGGAAAATAGATAGAAACAAACGAAAAACAACTCGGAGATGTGCACAGCAGGAGTCTGCTGGTTTTGAGCAATCCGTCATTCCTAGCAGTAGGTGGTGGCTGAGCTGCGCTCTTCTGTTCCTACATATACATTTACATATACATATATCTCTCTCTCTCTCATACCTCTGTGTGTGTCTCTCTGTTTTTATATTTAAATTGTGGTGACTGGCGATCGTGGCCTTGTGTTGGAAACCGAATTTGGAGCCACAGGAGACATTCGGTCCCACCCCAAAGGTCCTTCCTCAAGTGGTGGGGGTGTTCCTTGCAGATCCAAGCAGGACTTGCTGGGAATGTGGTTTGGTCTCTTGATTAAGTGGACTCCATGTTATTAATATTTTAAATGAGTCTTACACAATAAAGTAGCAGTTTGTTAAAACCTGTTTTCAGCTCAGGTAGTTTAAATAATCGCAGGACATAGCCTCTGCAAACTTTATGCGCTGGGATTTGTGCAGGTTGCTCCCCAGGTTATCTGGTGCTGGTGAGTTTTCCTTTTTGTCTTCGGCAGGCAGTAACTTCAGCCTGTAAGTGAGCTGCAGATTAACTGTCCAGGCTGAGTTGTTTTGCTTTGCATTGGTAATGCAAAGCTTCCCAGCGTGAGGAGCTTGGACTCTCTGGCTGCCTTTGCGCCAGAGAGTGTCGGTGAGGTTCAGACCTCTGGGTCACTTACAACACCGAATAGTGCCTTATTGAAGACTCCTCAGTCTTCAGGCATGATATTTTAAACAATTTTTTAATCGAAGGGTAGATTTATGTCATCATCACAAACATGGAGACTATTAAGATGGGTCAATCATTCATATCATTAACCTATAAGCTTTCTTTGTTTGTTTTAAAGGACATTGATTTTGTAATTACCCCAGAGATAGCCACTGAAGACCCCAGGAATTTACAGCTTAATTGAAATCCAAATATTGAAAGCTGTAGGAATGCATCATTAGCAAGCCCCGTGATGGGCTCTGCCATTTAGGGACAACCACAAGAAAAACCGAAATATTTACAAAAGCAAACCAGCTCCCACAACTGAAAGTTTTTAAAGTCTGCTTGGTGTGACGTGGGGTCGTAACCAATAAAGTGCCTCAGGCACAGCAGTGTCGTCGTTGTCTGATGGCATGGCTCAGCTCAGCTTTGCTTTGGTCTCCCTAGCTCCACAAGGAGATCAATGCAGATTAAAACCACCGAGTGTTTTTACTGTTTTGAGTATTTACTCTATCAGGAAGGCTGGGCCCTCACCTGGAGATCAACTCTATAGAGGCCCCATCCTATACGTCTGACAAGCATGGCCAAACACCAGTGGCCTGTCCACAGGGAGACACGCACTTAACCAAGTCCTCCAGTGCACAAAATCTTGAAAAATCCACATGAGATCTCAAAACACAGGTCTTGCAGGGTTCTTGAGTTCATCCCACCCATATTTCTAAAGCCATTTCTTTCCTCTTCTTTGATCTTCCTAAGGGTGTCGCGATGGGAGCGTGCATCTGTGTTTCGGGCAGGTGTTTGCAACCTCTAGGGTTGCTCCCTGCCTCCCTCCCTGGGGTGCAGCCTGTCCTGTCCTCCTGGATGGGGCTCCTGGGCAGCTGAGTGATCCAGGGAGCAGGACATTTCTTCCACTGGAACCCTCTGGGGCAAGGGTTGACCACTACATTGAATGCCAATGAAGTGCCAGGCAGGACGGGCTCCCCTCCTCCTCCTCCTCCTCCTCCTCCCCCAGGAGCACCACTTGGCATTTGCCCATTGCTCAGCTTTCTGCCCATGATTCAGGGGCATGGGGTCGTTCATAATGTGCTAGTGCTGTGAAAACGCAAAAGCGTGTTTTGACTCAGAGGCTGACCAAGTGCTGACCAGGTTTTGCCATCTCTTATGTTTCCTTTGCCCATCCTGTCAAAATTAGTTTCTTGGAAAACCCGCCTGTTTTCTGTCCTGCTATATCCATGGCCTTTACTGCCTAGAAGTTTTAAGCTATTGATAATTCCTATGTTTTTCCAGTGTTACTGGCATCAAAATTATCTCACTGATATTTTCCAAATCTTTTGGCTCAGTTCAGGAATGAGGTAAAAACCCCTTGGAAAGTTATGCGGCATGTGAATTGTCAAGCACATGCCAAATTACCGGAGTGGGGCTTCACGTCACCACGTTTCCCCTATGTTTGCTTCTATAGGGTCTCGTAGGCTCCACGCTGTCAGTCGATATTAAATAATGCCCTACGAGTATTTAAGAAGAGCAGTAATGACTCCACTTGCTCATTCACATCTGTGCATAGTGGAGAAAACTATAATGCTTGTATAAACGTCACTCATTTGGCAAAGATCAGGGGCTCTAATCTTCATTTTCTTGCTTCTGCTCTGGCTGTGTTGTTATCTCCCTTAAATGTGAATAAATACAAAGGCTTTCTCAGTCTCACAGTAGAAAACAACCAAGAGAGGGGGGGGAAAAGGAAAGGAAAAAACAATGTGAGTAAGTCATTTCAGGTGGCATTGAGGAGCTGGACTTTGTGGATTTTTAGGAGCTAATTGGTGTGAAGAGTTTATGTGGTCTGACCAGAGCCCTTTTCTCCAGGTTGGATTGTGAGACTCAGACGTGGACTCTGGCTGCACAGCAGAGTTTTCCAGAAGCTTCACTCCAGGATAACTCTCAGGATCCCAGCTTTGGCTTTACTGCAGGGGAGCTGGGGGCTACACAGGCTGTGGATGCCCTGTCCCACCACCTCATGTGGTGTGCAGGCTGGGGAAAGGTAGCATCTGCTCAGCATTCTGCACTTGAGACGCTCTCATGCCTTTACGTTGAACAGAAGTATTTGCTAAATACCAATGCTGTGGAGTTAGGAAGAATTTTTAATGAATCGGCATCCCGTCTCCACCTATTCGTTTTAATTTCTGAAGACTTGGTGTGGGTGGGCTCTGGGATATCCATCCTGTGGGTGGTGATGCTCCATGCACAGAGATACAGAGAGGCTGAGGTGATGCGGGAGGGTGCCTGGCTGTGGCTCTGAGCAGCGTCAGGTCTGGTCAAGGTCTTTTGAAGAGATGACGGTGGAAAATAGGGAGAGCTCAGGCGGTTGCTTGGATGTGGGTGCCTGGTTGGATTAATCGACCGGTGACCTACCTGTGGTGCAGAGCCTGCTGGAGGGAGGCGTAAGCACATGGAAATGAGGCGACCACAGGAATACAGTTGTTTTACCAGTGTCTTAATCTGAGTTTGGGAAGGCTGGCGGAGCTGGAAGCTGGTATTCTTGGAGGTTGCTTCGCTGGCATTGCAGTGGCTGCTCTCTAACGGGAAACCTCTGTTTGTGTTGGCATCTGAGCAGGCACCAAACTGTTGCGTAGTTTTAAGATGTGACACTGTCATGTGCTATTTCTCCTGCTGCTGTGCTGTGTTTTATGTGGCACTGCTCATCAGCATGCCTGGCATTGGAAAGTAACAAAAAGAAATTACTCAGATGCATTGAAAATAGATAGAAAAATCCATTGAAAACAGAAAATTTTCTCCTTTAATTATTAAGATCTCAGACGCGTTCATTTGTTAGTGTTTAAACAGCAGCTATTAACCTTTCTGTCCCTAACACTTATTCCTTCCCTACCTTTTTCTGCTCATGAATTTTGCAGCCCAGATGAATATTTGATGACTGGTTTTAATAAATGATTTGTTTTTCTTTTTGGAGGTGAGGCAAGGAGCATCATGCCTCTAGTTGTATTAAAGAGGTTGTAGATAATTAAGCACTTGCCAAGGCCTGGCCAGCTTGTTGATGTGTTTCTTAATTTTCTGGTGAATGAATGATGTTCTTTGAAGAGAGCTGTCATTAGGGAAATCAGAGATGTACTGAAGCACACCAGTGTTGTCGGCACTGTCGTGTTCAGTGCAGGTCCAGCAGTACTATGGCGAAGCTTATGGGCAAAGCTAATTATGCAGCTGTCAGATGCACTGACAAATGCTCTATGCATCTCTGTGTTAAACTTGTGAAAATTTGTGTCAGCTGTTGGGATTTCAGGTTGTTTTCACAATAACTTACCATGTTGTGAGGCATAGATGCTCTGTGCGCCATCTATAATGTAAAAGACAGTCGTCCGTAACACAAAACCAGAAAAACATAAGACTGCCACGATGTGTGGAAGTAACCCATGACATTTTAGAAGGCAAGGATGGGACGTGATTTGCTTGAGGAATTAACTCTGTGCAGTGTGTGACTAAGTTTGCAGTGTTGCTCTGAAAGCCTCGTGCATCCACTGCAGTGGCGCTGCTGAAGGGTTGGGGGCGTGATGCTGAAGCAGCCCGGAGCTGTGTTAGGGAAAGGAGACGCAGAGAGAGCAAACCTCATTGTCTTGCAAATAGAAAGGGCCAAATTCTGGTCATGGTCCCCTGCGAGGACAGAGGAGAAACCCTCCTATGGACCTGGGGAGGTCTACTGGTGGTTTCGGTGGGACCAGGCGCTTGGCTGTCCTTGTGTTTCCTCCCGTGCCATGGTTCTTGCTTCCCCAGAGTTACGAGAGGCTGCAAAGACAAGTCCTCACAAATGCTGCTGGTCTCTGCTCAGCACCCACTGCCGTGAGTCGAACTGTTTGCTGGTGCTTTCCAAATGCATAGCTGACTAGTAGCTGACTCAGGGTGCAATCTCATCCCAATCAAAATTCCGTCTTACTTTGATTAAGGAACACAGCGTTTTCTTCCGAGCAATTTCCATAAGGCCAGATACAGGCTGCTCATTACAAACAGAAAGATGCTTGAGCACAGTAACCTACTCGGAGAGGACAATGCCATTTAAAGCCCCGAGTTAATGAGAGGTTCACAGCACACGTTTGATAAGATTTGCCATCCTTTTGTCTGCAGATTGTAGACCCTGCCTTTTAATTTATTATACATAATGCTTTCTTAATGAGTTCCAGTGGATAGCCATTGAAACATGGCACCGCAGCTGCCAGCATGATTATGAAAAAGAGGCGGTTATTTGATTTACGTGATATTCTGTTATGGTAACTAATATTTGCAGACAGCATACAATAGAGGAAGAAAAAGCTCCATTTAGATTTTGGTATCTCAGGACTAAGGTGCTAAATCAGTTTGTTTTGCATGTACGTGGGCAAACTGCTAATTGAAAACTAATGGAATTATATTTGAGTATTGAAAGTCTTGAGAGACTCCCATTTGCTTTGCACCACAAAGTTCAAGCAAACCCAGTAACAGTACCACGATTCTTAAAGTGCAAATGAGCTTTTTAATATAGTACACAGAAGCATTTTATAGAAGAGGTCCCTCATCTCTTCCTCAGTTTCAAAAGAGAAAGGAAAATAGCAGGAACTTAGGAACAACAAATTTCTAACGCCGTGGCAGAAGCGATGTGTTGCTGATGGCAAGTTTTGGTTTTGTTTTGTACGGAGTTGCGTTCTTGGCCTCCTTTCCTTTTCTGCTGCTGGGTCCTGTGGACAAGCCTTTAGCTGGAGCAGTATGCATGTATGTGTGCACGCTGCTCCTCTGTCCTATACATCCTTGTAAAGCACCACACTGGTTTCTTCTCACACAGAGGCACTATTTAAAGGGTTTATAGGGTTTTTCTATTGTTCGTCCTGTTATTTTTTCTTTTCTATAGGGATAGGAGCCAGGATGCCTTTATGTGCTAGACAATGAACAGAGTGAATTACTGTGCTGATAGTTCAAACTGAGTTTGTGTGTGGCGAGGAAACACATATGTTTATGGAGAGTTGATACTGTGGGGCCCGAGTCTAGGACCAGACTTAGATTCTGGTGCCTAAAATGAGACATAAGCTCTGGAAAAAAGTAAGTGTATGGATCAGGAAAGAGTTAAGTTTTGTATGATGTCAACTTCTGGCATTTTCTAAGTTAGACACATTGACTCTGCAGTCTTATCATTCTTCTTCTTATTATTATTATTATTCCTTTATGTGTTTGGAAAGCACAGCAGGGCTATCAGGGGGTAATATATGCGCGTGGGTTTTGCAGACACTCAGACTGAGATTTCTGTATTTCAGTCCCAGATGTTGAGGTTGTCACAAGCCTTCACCCTTCATTGTCCCAATCTCGTTTACCTGTCCTTGTCCATCTCTGTCTTCCCAATCCAGTGCTCCCAAATTTCCCCTTTCCTGATCATACACCATTTCATATAACATATAAACCCACTGTTGCCCGCTGAGCAGTGACTGTCCCTGCCACAGCCGGAGCAGCAGTTACAGGGACATCTCACCCTGAATCTGCAGCTCAAACACCACGAACATCTGATGAGTGAAACACAAATGCATCTCTACTCATCCCATGAAAACTGAGATTTTCCGGACCAAATTTACAAAACAAAGTGTGCCATCCGGAAAAATAGTAGCTGGTTTTGCTTTGGCCTGAAATAAAGAGTGACGATAATTAATTTGCTGTGAGACAGATCTCCAGTATGAAAGTTTAAATACTGAATCATTTAAGTTTGGCAGAGTGCAGAGGAGCAAAGTTCCGCAGCTGAAAGCGCGTACATTAACGGTGAATGGACTTGAAGTGCACATTCCCCTTCTGTAGCGTGTGTGCGAATGCATACGTCTGTGTGTGCACCGTGCGAGGCTGAGTCATCCAAGACACTGAGACTCTGAAAAGATAGAAATGCATGTGAAAATACACCCGTGGCTAGATCGAAAGGAAGCGGCGACGGGGGAGCTGTAGCAGTGCGCCAGTGATGCTCACATTTGTGGAATGGCTTTTATGCGAGAGGAGATGAAATGGATGGGGACTGTGGCTTGTGGAGAGGTGACAGAAGGTGGAAATGCCAGAGGTGTGAAGGCTCCAAAGTGGCAAAAAGAGAAGGTGGAAAGGAGTGATTTTTTGCCGGTGCACCTGCTAAAAGGTCTAGGGATGTTGAATGAAATAACCAGGCTCGAAAGTTCAGAGCAAACAAATGGGAGCGTGTTTTCCCCAGCACCATGCGTTGGGGTTGCTCTGCCTGCCGGACACCAAAATGGCTCACAAAAGGGCTACAGAAAGTCATGGATGAAAAGCCATTTGAGAGCTATTACTTGTGAAGAAACAGTTATTTCTTATGGCTCAGGAATCCTCTAATTTTAGATTGCCAGAAGCTGGCAAGGTCTGCCCCAGGAGGTCGCCCTGTACTCATGCTGTAGCCTGGCTCCAAGAGGCAGCAAAAATGAACTCATTATTTGGTTCAGTCCATCCCTCCAAGTGCCTGTTGTTTTGCTGACCTTTTAAATTAGTCTTTTCTAATATTTTAGAAGTTTTTGAGGACACATCTCTTTAATATAACTGTAATTAAAACCCAGAACTCTTTAAAACTCTTGTTTGGAAGTAGGTCACTTTGCACTTATTTGTCTTGAAGGTTTTTTTCTTTTTTCATTTCTTAGTTGTAGGCTGACTTACCATCTGCCTTTCCTTGGCAAAGCAAAGGAATGGAAGATAAAATTTGTTAAGATATAATTGGGCTAATAGTAATCATTACTCTGACGTGAGGTGAGTCACTGGCAAATACCCGTGACCATGGTTCTGAGTCCTCTTCACGGTCTGTTCTGATAGACTTCAAGCTCAGAAAATGTTTCCAGTAAAAAAACACCCGAATAAAAGACTCATGCTGATCTTGAAGGGTGCTAAGATATCTTAAACCTTTGTGAGGACAGCAGGGAGTCACTTGCAGTGCAGCAGTTGGGTTTTGCATACTTGGGAAATCATGAGCTGAGCCCAGGCAGGACACGAGGACGGTGCTGACCCTGGGGTGTCACTGAGCAGGCTGGGCCGTCTGCCCCACTGCTCTGTTACACCAGGTTATCAGTGAGACAAAGCAAAATAATTGCGTATAGTACATGCTGACTTCCTCAGATACGATTATTTATTATAATTCTAGTGTAACGAGTCTCCATAGTCAAAGAATGTATAGATGCTGTGTTTGTTGATCTATACACAGTCAAGTTTGCTAATTTCCCTGGTTTTGCAAAGAATCTTCAATAAAAAGGTTAAAAGCCACACATCTCATGCAACTACCCAAAAGCAATTCTACTTTTGGTCCAGCTCATTGAGTTTCTTTCCCTCCAGCAGCCGGAGACTGAATGAGCAGCGGCACCTTCCCACCTCTGTGAATCAAGACCAGAGGAAAATGCTGCCTCTATCATCAGCATAGCCCCTTGGATTAATGGCTGTGCCCAGCAGCTAGCAATTGCTAACCCCCTTTTTTAATATATATAAGAAATCTGTATTTGAATCTAAGTTACTAAAAGGAAAAAAAATGGAGAAGATACTTCTCCCTTTGCCGTTGGTTGTTCTAGTCCTCCTGCCGTAAGTTTTTTCTGACTTTAATACAAACTGTTCTTATTATAGCTTTCGCTTTGAAATGGTTTCTTTGTTTTATCTGCATGTGTGTGCACGCGTCTGCTTTGAAAAGCTTGCAGATGGTTTTTCCTCACCTCGGCATTATAGCTAGCCGGGTGTATTTGTTTTGGTTTGGATTTTGGCTGAAAAGTAAGGCCTGCAGGAGCAGGAGGCTATTGCTCAGTCCAGGAAGGCGGGGAGATGGACCTTTGGAAGCAGGTGGCAGCACGAAGAGGTTTCACTAGCGGAGGGTAAGAAAACAAATGCCACAGACTATTAAGACTTTATGAAATGGGGGCTATGTGTAATTGTTACATTTGCAGCCTAAAAGGAAGCAATGTGCTGTAAGCATAAATTTACCTGTGTTTTTGATCATCCTTCTCTACTGACAGTTACTGTTACAGGTTGCCACCTTGAGCGTCTGTTATTTTTTGCTCTTTTTGAGGTCAACTAAAGCAGTTGACAGCAGGTCTCTTTTTCTTTGCTTGCCCGTGCATTTCATAGCTGCTGAACGCTGCAGCCTGCCAAGTTGGTTGGTGATTAAGAATCAAACAGGATAGTAAAGTTTACAAGCGTAAGGGCTGATAGCACACGGCATGGTACTGAGTGTATGGAAACGTCACCATCTTTTTGGCTTAAGCTGTAACAGCCATTGAAGCCCGCTTGTTATTTTTCTAGACCTATACATATATTTAGACTAGTTTTATATCATTCAGAACTGAATGTTTTAAGTTTTGGGTTGGATGATACCTTAATGAAATAATTGGTCTTTGACCGACAGCAAAAGGAAACAAGAATAAGAATAATCAGTGACTTCTAACATCGTCCACAAGATCTTGGAGAGGCTATCTGTGCCTCCCCTGGAGTCAGAAGAGGTGGTAAGGAAACAGAAAAATGACTGGAGTCGTGGGAGTAACGGAGACTGCTTTTCAGTGAGAAATCTTGAAATTGTAGTGTTTATTCTGCTTAGTTTATCAAAACAGATGAAGTAGTGATTGGTGAACATGTTAAAAGCCTTCACACAGAGACAGTGCCAGGTGCTATGGGGATCTTCACTGCAACAGAGAAAGGGGCAAACGAAAGACGTGAAAGAGAGGAGGTTACAGCCAGATGACTCGAGGTAGCATGTCAGCGCATGAGCCAGCCGTGGAACAGCCTGTGCCCCATTTCCCTGTGTCTTCATGAAAATAATCCCTAAGTGAATACATAAGCTGCATAGCCCAGGTTTTGAAATTCAGTCGAGGGTCAGATGAGTGAAATTATGTTCTCTGTGTTGTACGAGAGGTCCGATTAGGTGATCTAATGATCCTTTTTGACCTTAAAAGCTATTACTATGTGCCATTATCCATTTCAGATACGGATAGCCCACATGTGTTACACACAGTTCATGGTTATGGTACTATTTGGCCAGAGAAAAAAAATGTCAAAATTAGTAAGTGGATTCTGAGTTTTATGTCTTTGTATCAGATTTCTTTGGAGAAATTTCCTGTGGTCTTCTATTTTTACTAGAGATGCAGGCTCTGGCTTTGGTGATTTGTCTTGCTGCCAGATAGTTTGTTGAAAGGAGCATAGTGATTAATGGCAAGGACATTTCAAAATTCTTGTGAGATGGGCTTGGATTATTATTTTCATTCTTTGAATTTTACCATGTAATGCCTGCTGTCAGAAGATAAGCGGTTTGTGACTTAATCAGCACTCTGAGAGAGACCATTAGTGACAAATCCAGGTACTACAGGCGATAGTGTAGATGACTGAATAAATAGTGTTTTTCTTTCTGTACCAGTGTATTACACAAATACTGTGGTGTTGAGTTTGGTTGCTAGAAGTAGAATGAGTCTTTGCAAGGCTTTGTGTATTAGCAGGAGAGCAAAACCACATAGGAAACAGATGGCAGAAGTAGGAACAGAATAGTCTTGGTTTTCAGAGGAAGAAATGAGTTTGATTGGACGCTCTCAAGCCTTTGAAGTGAGATAGGGACACAGCAAAGCAAAAGAGACATTACCGGGCACGTTGATAGGTGATTCAGCTTCGAATAAAGATTTCCTAAGAGTCAGAGTCAAAGTAAACTTGAGCAGTCTTTGTGTTCTGCAAATGGGTAATTTAAAACATACTCCAACATTGAAGTTTTAGTCAAATGCAGATGAGTATTAGAGTATGTAAAAGTAGTTTAGGGCTGGGCACATTATTGGGATATTGCAATTATTCCAAAACAAACTTAATAAATGCAGCATATCTAGAGTTAAGGTTAACCTTAAAAAAAATCAAACATGTTAAGGAATGGAAATGCACAATCAGTTTGCCCAAAGAGTCTTGGCTCTTTTCTGTACTGAGGTTGTGTAATATCTGTGTAATTATGGTGAGTGAATAATAGGGTTTTATTCTTTTTAAAGCCCTGGAAAAGATTAAATTGATCTTTTAAATGATGTTTTCCTCTTAAGTTGTGCCTGCGGGGTGGAGATATGGTTGGAATAGGGTCTGAGGAAGGTTGCTATCAACCCATTTTCAATTGATTTTTAGCTCATAAAATGATAAATGACCCTGTTTGTGAGTTCTCAGAAAATACAGTCTGAACTTTCTGTTGTGCAGGGAAGAAGTGTTATACTGTGTGTAGTTTAGGCTTTCCTTTCAGTGTAGGACTCAAACTAGTCTTTATCAGGGAAACTAAGTGGCACTTGCACGGTGGAAGATGTGTAAAATGTTAAAATTTCATGTGAAAAGTGTCTTGAGGAAACTTCGAACTTGAGAGAATTGTTATGGGCAGAATTACCAAGAGAATGGAATAAAACCAGGTAGTTGCCCAATGTGATACTGAACTGAATCCTGCAATGGGGCTCGAAAGGGAGAAGGCGGAAGGAAGAGCAGAGTTAAGAAATGACCTGAGAAATTCAGTGATTTGATTCTATTCTGAATGGAAAACCAAGCAAAGCTGGTGCAGAGCAGTGACTAACACGGGAGTGAGAGGGGGTGCAAGTGAAGATGAGGAATCTCTTCTTGAATATGAGTGGTTGGGTGTTTTGGGTGGGTGAGGGAGCCTCAATATCTCTCCGAGAGCGGTTTGTGAGATGGTACTGGAAGAAGCCGTGAGAAACACATCTTCAGCTGCAGTCTAGGGGATATCCTTCCATAAGAAGACTCTCACGTTACTGAGCTCATGCAAATCCGTGCTCCTGGTGGACTCTGAGGTCTATGAGTTGTGGTAGTGATGACTGGAACATTGGTGAATCTGCTGTGGAAAATGCAGGTCCAGTGACACATCCAGAGCCTGGCACGTGCTAGGATATACGAAAAATGAATGTCTCACTGGTGGGACTGTCGCTGTTTCACTGGAGCTGTCGCTGGAAATAAAGCACCTTTCCTTGGGATGAAGGGGGATTTTGGCTTGGCGTAAGTCTACTTAAATGGATTTAGAGGCAGCAAGGGACTTCATAACCCTTCTGGAAGAGCAGCAATAGCACCGGACACTGAGTCCACCATATGTTCATGTTTAATAGCAGTTTATAAGTCTGTGAATTTTGCCTACGGGATGTCTAAAGACTCTGGGGTCATGTAAATTGAAACAATGCAAAGTTTATTGTGCATTTAACTTAATTTAAATACCTAGAAACAAGCACAGGGGGATTCTTACCAGTTGCAGTTATTGGTTTTAATAAATGCTGTTGTAATTGAATGTGATTTAATAAAAACAGTTTATTTCCAGCCTTTTGGAGTGGGAGTGTGACTCCCTGAGGGGAAGACAACAGAACGGGGTTAATCAGGATGACTTTTATTTTAACTCGATTAGTATTACTGAGCCACTCCAAGAAGCAGGTGGGCATTCTCTTTCATTCACGTCAACTAAGAACTCAGTGGTGGCAAAGAGGTCTGCACCGAGGTTGCTGCTCCACTCTCCAAGTGCCCTGTGAAATGATGACCCTTAGGAGGAGGCTGCTTCACTTGTTGACCAATATCATGGTCTTTTTCATACAAATTAATTGAGGAGAATAGTGGCTCTCCCAGTTGACCCTAATGGCTTTCACAGCTCAGGAGAAGCTGTCTGCATGGCTGCATATCCATGGCGTTGCCCATCAATCATCCTCTTTCGGTTTTATTCAGCTTGGCGTAGTCTTTGATCCGCTGTGATGTAATGTGATCTCATCTAACACAATCTATTTGTGTTGAAAATTCTGTTTGAAGTTAGTGGCAGGGTTAGCATTAATTTCAATATACCTAGGATTTCACCCAGTATGGATATCTGTGCACCTAGACACCTGCAGAGCCAGAATGTCTGTGCAAATCACAGTCACAGTAATCCTACAGCATTTAAATATATGCAAAAAAGATCATAAAAATTCTCTTCCTGTTATGGATTCAGAGGCAGATTATAAACCTGGAGTTACACATGTGATTCCCGTGTGTTGCTTTCATAGCAAATTCTCTAAAGCCATCATCAGATTCAGCAAATCTGTGTTGCATTACTCTTACCCAGCTTGTTTTATTGAAAACACCTGGGTGAAGCTAACAGTTATCTGGCACCGCTTTGATATTCAGCATCTAAAAAATGTCCACTTATTTATGTAGTATTCAGGGATCAGAATAAAGACTTTCAGCATAGTATCGCTGCTGAGGAAATCAGTTTTTAAGGCACGACTCGAAGGTCACCAATAAATGTTGACTTTTAGAGACGCCACCAGATAAGTGAGAGGGGTTCTTGGCACAGTATTTGAGATATTATTCTACTTCAGATTTTAAGCTGGAATCTTTATTTCAGTTAAAACGTACTAGTTGCATCAGATTCCTTTTGTGTTCCATATTATCACGTGGACCGTGTATGCCTGTTGCAGGATCATGGCAAGAATTGGGATCCCTGAATTTGGGGTAAGATCAGGAGAGATCTATTAGTTCTGTGATTATCATAATACCATGTTTTGCTCAGCTTTGGAAAGTAGTGTGTACGGTTTGTAAGTGTAACAAAAATTTCTTCTGTGATGAGGGTTCCAATTACAGTGATTTTATCTTACTATGTTTGTAATCCTTAGAAAAGCATTTAGACATGCTGAAGCATTAGCACCAGGTGTTCAGTACCATGAAATCTGTTACAAAACAACTGTTAATGGCACATTTGCTGAGTATCTCTAAATAATTGAAAGACCCAGTTAAGAAAATACTTGTTATTTATGCAGTATCACCTTGTGAGAGCTGAGTGGGGTAGCACAGCAGGAGTTCTGTAACCGTCTTGCTGAAACTTCAGTGAGAAGTCTAATACTCTCATACGTAGGAAACTTGGGTACTGTACGTAATTCACTGAATCTGGTGCAGTATTTCTTGGAGTTTGATTGTGAAATGAAGCCTGTGGAAGTGGTATTTTGGGGTCACTGAAGCATACGATCCTGCCACCCGAGGTGGCAATCGATGATATAATAATCCTATAATCAGTGGTACAGTCACAAATCTATTATAATCATCAATAAAATAAAATCAATGCTATGATAATAAATGATATAGTAATGATAGTTATGAGAAGTGTGAGCTACCACACTCCCATAACCATTGAGGTCTGGGAGGTGCTCCTGTGCCATCGTCCTCCTTTGTGTGCACAAACAACCTGCCGGCTGCAAAGCTTGTTTGAAAAAACCCACAACGTGATCCAAGATCTGAAAACACCACAGAACACGAGTAGGAGAATATCTGACAATAACTTCATAAATGCTGTCCTTTGACAAAGCTCTTAACCCTAAGACAGCCTGTGAATTACCCTAGAATGAAAATGAGATTCAAGATAAAACCAAAGAAACTGGCTCTATTAACGCTAAAGAGCCTCTGCAGGTTTCCCTATCTGGGCCAGCTTCTTTGTATCTTCCTCCCTTGGTGAGTCCATGTCAGTTTATATTTCATCAGATGATACAAATTTTAGTCCTTACAACTTTCTCCCTCTCATTTCTTTCCTATCATTTATTATTTAACCCTCTAAAGCATTTTATGCCTTGCAAGGTGTCATAAAAAATGAAGTTGATTGGTATAAATATTATATTATGAATTTTCTACATTAGTGACCTGGTTTTTGTTGCCCTAGATCCCTAAGATACTAAATACTGGTTTAGCATACTGTGTATGCTTAAATTCAGCTGTATGTCTAACTCCCATGAAGTTAAAACTCTCCGTGTATAACTGTGTTGAGGCCTGTGCGTTAGTGTATATTGCAATCTGGACAGACTTTTTGTTGGCAGGTACTTATTTTCTGTGGCATAAGAAATTCTCCAAAGTGCTGAGATATTTAGTTTCAAAACAAAAATAGAAATCATATAGTTGAAAAAGTAATTTTACAGAAACTCTCCACGTGGATTCATAGCTTTCAATGGCAACAAGTCTTGGACATAGCACTTGGCTTATATTTTCCATTTCAGTTAGTTAAAAGAATAGGAGAAATACAGTGTGAAATAACCTCCGTTTGAGTAAAGTTTGTCCAGTTTCTTCCGGATGTCAGTTTTTACCAAGTTTGATCCCCAAACTGATAGATTTCTAATGTTTTATTTATGGTGTTTTTCTGAGTTGTGAAGACGTGATGCAGACTCATGATTTCCATCTGTCCATCTTGAATATGGAAATATTCCTTCCCTCTGCGTTTACACCAAGGGTGAGGTGACCAGCATTAGTACAAGAGAAAGTCCCTGGGATTGACGTTAGACATGGTCAAGGCAGACTATGCTGTACGGGCACCTCTGTTATCTAAAGTGCCAGGCAGACAGAACTATGTATTTATAACTGAAAGCATAAAATGGATTATACTGGAAAAGAGTGGCATGTAGGAGAGGAAGTAGAAAGTAGAGATTACTTTAGGTACTTGGAATGAATCTTTCATCAGAGCCCTGGAATGAAAATCCAGAGATTTAAAAGGTAGTGTGGATTGAGGCCAATGACAACAGTTTATCAGTTTTAGTGGGCTTAAATTAATCTTAATGCAGACAGAGAATTTCCAATGAACTAATCTTAAAAAAAAGAAAAAAAAAACGCTACGGCTCACTTTTTGTAAGATAAATAATAGGAAGGGAAGCATTTCTGCTGATAAGATAGTGAGTACAGAATAATCCTAAAGATACCTTTATGCATAGTGCTTTGGTTAAGCAGCCTAAAAAATTATGGAGATCACAGGCAGTGGGGCTTTTGTGCTGCTTTATTTCCCGATGAACGACATTTGAGTCCTCAAAAGAAGCATGTTAAATAAGGGGGGGGTGGGGTGGGGTTACAAAATTAATTTGAGTCATTAGGTGACCCCAGGTTCCATTCATGGCTTTCATGGGGTGGGTCTGAGTGACCACAGCGGGGTGATTTGCCAGAGAAGGTTCTTTCTCAGAGGAAAAAAATGGAAGTCAAAAAACCACCCTGGTCCTATGATCGTTTTTTGAAATCACTTCACACAGGACAGCGTTTTGTAGGTCTTTGAAAACTCTATTTTCCCTCAGGAGAATTCCCCACTGGGCAGCATATGCGCAAGGGTTGTGGAGATGGCAGTAGAGATGGCTTTGAATGTCGTCGTTCCTCCCTGTCTTCTCCAGCATCAATGAATGAGAGAAGTGAAAATGAAAATTTTGAAAAGTCGCTTTCTGATAGTTTTTCCCAAAACCTCTTTTTGTTGTCCTCAGAAAGACCTGGTTTTAACTAGGATGTTTTTACTCGTGGTGAGTAGTCCCACATTTTCGCAATGGTGATGTTGAAAGTGTTGCTCTTGGCATTTGCAATACCAGCAGGTGAAGTGAAGGGGGCAGTTCATGACCCAGAGGTATTGCAATCAGGTTGTTTGTGAACCTAGTCAGAAATTGCCAACTGGGGACACCCAGCCCAGGCTTGAAGGTTTTTGTAAAGGTAACATATCTCAGGGAGGCCAGGGACATCTTCTGCTCTCCTGTGTCTCAAGCTTCCTTTCTGCATCCTTCTTGGGAGGCCATGAGCTTTGAGAAACACTACTGGAAGCACTCACCTCTTATTTTCTCTCCTACCCTGGAGGTGGTTTCATCTAGAAAGCTGCTTTCTTTTGTACAGGTTCTCTTTATCTTACAAATATTTCAGGAGAATCTGTGCAAAATAAAGGGGCTTTTTATCTGAAAAGCTTTCCTTGCTCTTCTGAGCCACGCTCTGTCATCCTATTGTCTGAACTGTAATTGTTCAGCTTCGCCATTGCTTAGGGCACAGATTGCACACTCAGCATCCTCAGCGTTACGAATCCTTGCTCTCTGTTCCCCAGCAGCTCAAGGATATCAACTTTTCTGACGTAGCTGATTTTTGACTGTAGCAGAGACCAAGATTTCAAAACCACATTATCCACAAGAGCTCTAGGATGACAGAGAGCATTCTTCTTCTTTTTGCTAATGTGATAGAGCGTGTGTGTGCGTGTGTGTGTGTGCGTGTGTGTTCGCGTATCTATGTCTCTGTGGACTTTCTATTAAGGAAAAAAGTGCAGAAGAGCTAAAAAGGGGGACTTGATATCTGGCACGATTTCTCTTGAGATTTCCTCCTCTTCTATTAACCTTTCCACCACAACCACTTTTGTATTTCTGGTCTTAATTAGAATTTCGAGTGGAGCTATGGAAGGAGTGTGTCTGTCCCCCAGTTGATTCCTCCATCTGATTTGGCATCCAGAAATACATTTCTTAGGAATTAATTATAATTGCTTTTGATGGAAAGCCAACTTTTTTCATGTGTTAACTGTTAATTCTTAGCTCGTTTAACATGTGATTAGGTAATGATGATAAGCTTGAATACAAGCTTTCTATACGTTTGTGATTTTAATTGTTGTGTTTTGTATTTCAGACTTGGTGTAGCTAGGCGGCTCTGGTATGTTAGTGGTCAGCACAGAGGTGCATGCTTTGGAGCGGCAAGAAGACAAGACGGTACCTAGAGAGGCGTTTGGAGTTGGAGGACCTGAAGGGTTGATTAATGAAATGTTAAAAATCCTGGGTTTTGGTCTGCGGGGCTAGTTTTAGTTTGCTCTATAGCGTGCCTCTCCCCAGCTGTATTCAGGTTAGAGAAGTACATTGCTGCAATGTCTTCTTTTTTTTACTTCGTTAAAATGTCACGTACTTCTCGACAGCTACATGTGGCTGAGGTGGGGACGCAAGCACCTTGTTTCTCGTGGGATTTCTCTGTCCTAGGGACGATGTGTAACACCCAGCTCCTGGGTCAGAGGAGGAGGCTGTAGCCTCCACTTTGGGAAGTCATCACAAGAGGCTCCCAGAGCTGTGGATTTTTGGGTTTTGTGCTTTTTTCTATATATCTTTTCGGAGTGCCTGTTATTGTAGTTTCCAGGAGTAACTCCTTGTGCCACTACCATGTTTTTAATCTTTGTCCTTCTCATGACAGCCACGGATGTCATACAGGTTCTTCAAGATAGGTTAAAACATCTTTTAGACACTGTAACTGTGCTGCTGGAATTATTTGTGACTGTCAGGCAAAAGCCTTTACTGAGTGATTTTATTCTGAAAACTGACTTTGTAAAAAGAGACTTGTAGCTGTCCAAGCACATTTCTTTGTCAAACTCACTGAGCTTACAAGTGGGGAAGTGCTTTTCCTCCTGCCAGCTTTAAAATCCATCCCAGTGCCAATCAATACGTGGATTGTTTTCAGCTGAGACAGACAGTCTGACAAAGTCATGATGGTCATGAGTAAAGAAGACAAAGGCTTTTCTTTAGCTTAGCGAGTGGGCCTGCTTATAGGCTCTACCTCATGGGATCCCCCCCCAGCCTCATCGTAAATGGGCAAAAAGTAGGTAGAAGATGTCCTGTTAATGTCAAACACTCATTTGCGCTATTAATTCAAGCAATGGGATTTTTAAAAGCACCTTGCAGTGCAACATGAAATGCAGGAGACCCATAAATGCTGTGTGGATAAGTGCTTTGTGCAAGTATAAATTGCAGGTTATTAGGAGGAGATGCTGCTGGGAGGCTGACGGTGAAGGCGAAATGCTGCACACCTCCGGAGTGACTCTGACAGGCAATCGTTTGCAAAAAGCTCCAGCGCAAGCGTACAGCTAGAATTTGTCTGGCGCTTGGAGAGGCTTGGGAAATCATCGCTTTGAGTCTGTCTTTTGGGTCCAACGTGATTTCTTTTCAGCTAGGCATAAAGCTGTCCCGTTTCTCTCCCAGACACTAAGCAGCCAACGGAAGAGCCAATACATAAGGAAGCGGCTTAAGTAAGTGGTGAAATAAAAGAGATTTTTAGACTTGCTTAGAAACTTCCAGGGAAGCCCTGAAGTCAAGGATACTTTTAGTTTGCATTCCATGATCAGACCTGTCGAAAAGGCATAAAAATAATGGGTTTTGAATAAAATAAACATTAGTTCTCTAAACTTCATCGTCTCCCTGGGAATTGCTGCCTCCAGTGCCTGGAACCACCTTCAGCTTTAGCCCTGACCTGAGCGCTCCTGAAGTCAAGCTAGGGGTAGAGATACAGAGGAGAGATTGTTGCTTTGGTTTTATGCCTAAGTTTTACTTTGATAGAATGAACTGATTGCCTTTATCAACTGTGGACCTTTCCTGGCAAGGTGCGTGCTCTCTGTGAAAGAGGAATGCCCTGGCATGGACTGGTGGAGTGCTACCAGCCAGAATGGGTGGTGAGGTTGCCAGGAGTTTGGTGCAGGCTTTCAGTGAAGCTGAGAAGGTGAGTTAAGAGCTGGTAATGTTAGATGATGTATGAAAATAGCCATATTCCGTAAGACCAAACTCAGATGTTTTACTGTGGCTGGTAGCACATACACAGGGAGGAATCTACGTGTAGGGCAGAGGTCTTCTTGAGTCCGTACTAGCAATAAACGGTGGGACAAACAACACGTTGCAGGAAGAAGGGTTATCATTTTGAGAGTATTTGTGCTTTTACAATATTGTGTGAGAGCTGGTTAGGAAGCCATCAAAAATTACTGGAACCTGGATGCGGCCAATTGCCGAATCCCATTCAACAGAGGCGGATTGATTTTCACGATCAGCAACCCGAACTAACTCAGCGTTTGCGTAACTTTGCAGGTTATCTTCAAAGAGGTGAGAAAGGGAACTGAAAACATCCTTTTTTTCCTGAGGTTAGGCATTTGTCATTCTGTACCTGCGTGCAGCAGGTTAGCAGGGGAAGGGCTGTGCAGGGCAGCACTTGCTTCCTTCTGCCCGTGATGGAGATGCCATCCCTCAGGGCGCCTCGAATTCAGGCTCTGGGGACCGATTATTGAGTCTCCTGGCAATTGCCATATCTCCTATGCACACTCTGTTAGGCATCCTCATTTGCACGTGTGCTACTGGTTTATTTATTGTGGTGTAATTGCTTGCTGTATTTGTACTGTTTTTCAAAGCCCATGTAAATGATCTCGCTCCACTCAATCTGCTACAGTAAATACCTATTCCAGTGCATTGTCTCTCACCTTGAATGTCCTTTATCACTGAAGCAATTTAATTCCTTGCTCTGCTTTTCTTGATAATCTTTCTATTCCCTCTTTAACCACTTCTGCCCAGTGAGCCTTCCCCCTTTGAGAAGCCGCTCCTTTTTGTGCTTATCTGTGCCCTATTCAGTGCCAAAGTAAGCCCTTGTCTCCTCTCCACCAAGGAGAAAAACCTTCCCCTCACCTCCTTGCCATTTCTGTGTGGCTTTTTTACAGTTTTGCTCCTTAACAAAGAAAGATTTAAGTGGTCATGATAGCTGTATTTATCTCTGTCTGTGGTCTCCATTCCTCTCCACCCCATGCAAGAGAGTCATTATGAAGAAAAACCACTTGTAAAATTGTATTTTAAGAGTTACACTGCTGAGAGCACTGCTGGTTCCTTTCTATTCTTATTTTTAGCCATGCCCCATCCTGCCTCACCTGGCTGACCAGCTTTTGGTCCCACGACTCTCTTCTGCCACCTGACTCGGGAAATCTCTGTGGGTTTTTTTCGCCTCCTCCCCTAGCATGTCTCTCTTTTCAGTCTGATTCCTGCTCGGGTGACGTCCTATCCTTCATCACTCTTATCCTGGATGAAGGAATTTCATTTGTAGTCACGCCTCCAGCACGCCCCTTGAAGTCCTCAAGCAGGTTCTCTGAGTGATTGTCTTTATTTCTTCTGTTTCCTCAGCACTGAAGGTAGCAGTCAGGTCACTAGAAACTCTTCTCTTCATCACATCATCTCAAATAACATCTTGCCCATCCACCCAACATGTCCATCTCTTCCTCTTGGACATGGAGTATTGCGTTCCCTTGGTTTACAGCTGTTCCAGCTCCCTTTATCATTCCCTACTACCTAACCACCAGCCATGATACTCGTTGGCATTTCAAGTTTATGCTTTTCTAAAAGTCTTTTAAAAATATTTTCTTACTTTTATGTTCTCTCCCTCTGGCTCTCTTCACTCCAGCTGTCACAGTGACTCCGGAGGTCCATCAGAGTGCATGTGGGCCAGGGCTCGGTGCATCGCAGCCTGGGCCCAGGTATTTGCTTTTCTTCATAGAATCATAGAATCATAGAATGGTAGGGGTTGGAAGGGACCTCTAGAGATCATCTAGTCCAACCCCCCTGCTAAAGCAGGTTAGCCTAGAGCAGGTTGCACAGGAATGCATCTAGGCGGGTTTTGAATCTCTCCAGAGAAGGAGACTCCACAACCTCTCTGGGCAGCCTGGGCCAGTGCTCTGTCACCCTCACAGTAAAGAAGTTCCTCCTCATGTTCAGGTGGAACTGCCTGTGTTCCAGTTTGTGCCCATTGCCCCTTGTCCTGTCGCTGGGCACCACTGAGAAGAGTCTGACCCCATCCTCTTGACATCCACCCTTTAGATATTTGTGAGCATTGATCAGATCTCCTCTCAGCCTTCTCTTTTCCAGGCTGAACAGACCCAGCTCTCTCAGCCTTTCCTCATA
>VZSC01000249.1:342003-426563 GCA_013398225.1 Steatornis caripensis | reverse complement strand
CAGTCATGCCATCATAGAAGGCTATCAGATTGGACAAGCAGGATTTTCCCTTGGTGAATCCATATTGACTACTCCGGATAGTCTTCTCCTCCTCCATGCGCTTTTAAGAGGTGGGTGAGGTACACAGGTATTTTTCCTAAGTGGTCTACCAATTTGAAAAGGAAGGCTGTGTGTGATTCAGCAGACACATCAAGTTGTAGGTATAAAACTTTGTAGAAAGCACTAGCGTGATCTTTTTTGCCTGAGGCACAATGCACGTGAAAGGAAAGCAGGGGGACAGAGGGAAAAGATCAGTCTAATTTGCCACTAGGCAGTTGAGCTACAGTGTGCTGTAGTGATGGTTCTGTCTCAAACATCAGTTTAATAACACAATAAAAGGCATTTTTGTTCTCGTGTCTGTTGGTGATAAGGAGATAGTTTCTCTCAAGTTAATAAATTTTAATTAAAACGGCATACAGTGATGTGGAAACAGTGTTTTATTCGTAATCATTGTCAGTTCTAAGTCAGGGAGAGAAATTTAGCCAGCTAAGATGGGATGGAACCTGGCTTTTGAGTCTCCAAATTCATTACAGAAAAATTGAACTGAGACCTTTGATGGAGGCTGATATGATGCAATAAGGAATTGCTGTAAAATTAAGAAAAGTCTGACTTTCATTCAGCATCCTCCAGATAGGAGATGCCTTTTATTGGCTGTTTCCTTTGGGAATGTGCTCATTACAGTAACCATCAAAATAGGGATCCTTCATCTGGAGGCACTGCTGATGTTTTCTGTCTGGCTGTTTGGGGAATGAAATCTTTAATTAGTGCAGGATATAAAATATTTCACTTATTTTCACTCCGACTCTTCCTTTGTTGCTGGGCCAGTAAGTGCAGCTTTGTTGTAGTTGCATTTGCAATGCTGTTGTCCTTGTCTCGTCATAGCACACTTTTTTGCCCCGTAAACTGTCAGGACGTATTTTTGCATGCTGTAAATAACATAAGAAATTGTATCCTGAAGTTTATAATAAATATATCAAGTGTGAACAGTGATCTGGTTGACACATATATGATATTATGACCAGTGGATAAGTTTTACAGCTGCCCTTACAGGAAACTTTTAAAACCAGAGGATGAGGTCTGGATTTTTTCAGAAGGCATGAGAGATTTAGCATTGGTGTGAATGGCATTATGATTTCATGCAACATTTGCTTAGAGGTTATTGCCGCAGTCTTAATGGAAATTCAGGCAAATAGACTTCTCGGGACTGGTACGTGGTGTTCCTCTGTCAGTGTGGTAAGTGCAGATGGCAGCAAGTCAAAGTCATTGCTTCTTATAGCCAGACAGAGCTTAAACTGGACGAGAGAGGTAGATAAAATAAGAATATACTGTACCTTCTTTAAGCTAGGTGCTATAGAAATCTAGTTCAGATTTTAAAATAGAAGATGTAAAAGGATGCTGTTGCCCATAAGAAATTCTGGGAAGCATTTTCCCAAACTGCTGAGGCACAGAGGCCTCAGGGGACCAGCTGAGGAGGATGCAGTAGGAGGGCACAGCTCTTCCCCCTGGCCCAGAAGTAGCTACTGACAGTGTTTTGGGATGGAAATTGTCTTACTTTGCTCTTCTGTGTGAGAGCTCCCATGAACAAACCTCATTCCTCCCGCTTTTGACTTGCTCTCTTGAGCTCCTCCTTCAATCCCTTGTGACCTTCTTCAGTCATTGCTGTTCTTGCCACCTTGCTTAACCCTATTTTCTCTCTTGGCATCGCTTCAACTTTCAGATCTCCCTTTGTGTCCCTGGACTGGGAAAAAAACACAATCCTCCAAGCATATCTGCCTCTGCCAGGCACCCCTTCTCCTCTCCTCTGCTACCCAAGCTCCTTATGCCTGCTCTGTATTCTGGCTGCCTTCATCTTCCCACTGCCAACTCTCTTTTCTCGTCGAGTTTCTGCCCTCTCTACTCCGCTGAGATTGCAGTTGACTAAACCCGCAAATTATCACCTCCTGGCCAAATCCCAGAGCGTCTTGCCTGTCCTTGGCCTTGACTTGTTTTCTTCAGTTGAATTCACTGCAGTTGACCCCTCTATCCCCTTCAATTCACTCATTTCTGTGTAGCTCTTGGCAGCTACAATTGCTTCGAAGAATGGCTGGTGCCTCTTATCTCTGAAGTGTGTTGTTCAGCAGTTGCCTTGGCAGCTGCGTCTTCTCCATATCACCTCCATCTTAGTATTTAGCAAGGCTGCAGCCTCAGTTACTTTCCTTCTCTCTTTCTGGTCCTGATCACTTAGAAATTTCATGTGTTTTATTGCATCAGCTTTTCCTTCTGTGCTGGCTGCTCAGAAATAATACCCTTTGATACAGAAACTTCCATTCTGGTTGGAATGGAAATTGGTATCTATTCCCAGACACCCCCTGCTAGTTCATTTGCAAGTTGCTGCAATCAATTTGTGTATTATCCCTTCCTGAAATTCCTATTTTCTTCTCTGTCGTTGGGCAGAAAAAAATCCCTAACCCAACTCTTTTTCTTTGACTGAGCATAGATAGGTTATTAAAGGTTACTGTAGGATTTTCCTTCTGCAGCACTTCCAAAATGTCTCGTGTATCTCCACCCTTAGAGCCAGATTGACCTAGTGATCTCTGGAGTCGATGCAGAATATCTTTTGTCCTTTTGCTCAGTTTCTGATTACCTCCTTCACACAAAATGCTGCTTAAAAATCAGTAACAGAGCAAGGAGGTGAAGTTATATTCCGGAGGGTTCATTCAGGTTAAACACAGCCTCTGCTTCTACGGTCTTATAGTAGAGCAAAAAAAGAAAAAGACAACTTCAAAGCAAGATAGGCAACAAGTTTGTGTAAGAGGAAGAGGGTAGGCAAGAATAAGCAACGTTCTAATGGGATTATGTATTGAAATGAGGCACTTCGAGAAATGCCGTTACAAACATGTACCGTAGGCTCATTGCTAGGGTTGAACCACGTACCTGAAATGTTGCTGGTGTAAAAAGGTGTAACAGATGGCAGAACCGAGTCTGTGAACTGCGTCCCTGCTCTGTTTTCAGGAACCCGCTGGGTTCAGCATAAGAGACCCTCTGAAGTTCTCCTTAAATACTTGGTTTTACTCAGGGTTCACCTCCTTGCTGTTACTTACAGATTTCCAGCAATGCTCAGAATCTAATCTTTTTACTACTACGGTAACAACACATATTGTAGAGACTGTTGGATAATAATGACAGTAAAAAAGTAATTCAAGCAATGTATTCAGTTTATGAATGGCTGTAACATAGTAGCTTAATATTGCTGCTCTGCTGGAAACCATGTAAATGCCTGATTATCTATACCTATTAAAAAACCCCTCTAATTATTTATAGCAGAAATAAAAATAAAGCATCTGTTTGTCACTGGGGAAAACACACCCTGCATTTTTCTATTACAGGCCATGCATGTATGAGATTTCTGCAGTCTCCAGTCCTTTAATCATCTGAGTTAATAGCTTCTGCCATTAGCCTGCGTGAGCTCGAGGGAGGCTTCCCCTCTGCAGTGCAATGCTGTGCGGTGAGGCGTGTTTCCCCACTTTTGTAAAACTTGATCCATTTTTGCCCGTTGAGCCGCTGAACACGTGTTGTAGCAAATTTGCACAGTCGATCAGTTAAACTGAAGATGCATTGGTTGATAACGTTGGAATTTTATACGGCTCTTATGTTCAGTTGGGATGTCAGTGCCAAAGTTAGCAGTGTGTGTGTGTTTGTTTTGCCTGTTTTAGGCTTGTTTTGTCTCTCTGTTGTAAGAATTAGCAGATGTTTCATTTGATTCGTGATGCTGGATGTCACCTCCTGGAACTGGTGTTTTAATTAGGTGGCACCAGATGCTTGTTTGGTAGCGAGCAAGTTGAGGCGCACTCATGCCGGGAATGCCAATGTCGTCGCAGTACCATTGACACTTCTCATTTTGTCCTTTGGTTTCTGCAGCGAATATTCATGATCTCTCCTCATTCTCAAACTCTGCTTTAGTTTGCAGTTGTGCCTTCAAGACCCTTGCAAGGACCGTTCCATCAGACCTTGCTTTACGTGTCCCAGTGCATTTCTTAAAAATTACTGACCAGCCATGGTAATGCCGTCGTGTCTTCCCAGGATCTTCTCTGATGGCGTGCAGGATCAGAAACCTTGACAGCACAGTTGCTCTTTCTTAGAATTGCAAACTGGGATTAAGGCAAAGTCTGTGCTGCCAGTCAGTGACATGGTCACGGTGCCAGTTAACAGAGATCCTTTCAACTAACATATTCCCGTGACAACGGCTATCCAGACCTAAGCCTTTGAGAGTCAACTTGGGCATGGAGGCGATGGGTGACGTGGTCTTGCGGTGGAATTTATTGTGACCATCAGACATCCAGATAGAGGAAGACAGCAGGAGTAATTCCAGCATAATGTTCAGCTTATAAATGACTGTAATATAAAGTTTAATATTCTGCTCAGTTGGGAGCCGCGTAGATACCTGATTGTTGGTGTCACTGTGTGTGTGAATGGTACCCATACATAGCAAAATACTTCTCGGTTCAGTTTTTGGAGGCTCTACTGCACAACAGGGAGAAGGGCTGGTTTGCCTGTCACCGTCTTTCAGAAAGAAAGATAGAGCAGCCCATATTCTTGTTCTTGCCTACCTCTAGACATTATTCAAAGTGCTCCAACTTCCTTGGATACCTTTTTCCACTTTGGACTGACCCCTGGGGGTGTTTGGGGAGATGCCTGGCACTCACTCATGCAGTGGTGTGGCTGTGCTGCCGCTGGGCAGCCTTTGGGCATGGCCACCCTGCTGTGGTTCGTGTAGCCTTCTCCAGGCCTTACTGTCACAACTATCAGTCTATCGGTACCAAGCCTTAACCTTAAATTAAAGCTGTCTGGGGTATGTCAGCACCATACACAGCTGCACCTCTGGAATACAAAACAGGAGGGCTCTCCGTTCAGATGTTACGGCTGTGGAGATTTCCAGCCTAGTCCGTGGTATGATGGTTTTCAATCAAAAATTTTCCTCTTGGATGTTCACCTTCAGGATCCCAGCGAATTTGTGTTTTACTTGGTATCACTGGTGCAAACCAGTCGTTTAGAATAAGCATGGAGTGATTCATCTATTTATTTTGAGAGGTTGACTGCCTGACCACAATATGTTTTCTTAAATTTTACAGTTTAATAGTGGCCTGGTGTGTTGTATTAACTTTACTTTACTGCTCCAGCAGGCTATGATATTGCTGTTTGCATCTCTCCTGCTTTAGTTTAGCATTGCTCCGTGAGATTAAAATGACTGCTTGGTACCTGGAGCTTTACTCTTTCCCTTCTGTGGTATTTCTGACTCTCTGGTTCTGGCCTTCCCCCTCAGCTCAGTGGGTGCAGAAGCACCTGGCTGCTAGGAGTTTTATTAATGTTTGTCAAGAGTTCCTGAAATGATATTGTATAAGGTCTAGCTGTTTTCTAAACAATACCATCCTTCAGAAATTCCTGTACTCCTTATCTCATGGAATCTCGGGAGAGGGAGTTCAGTTGCAAACCACTACATTTAAAATTATTCTCTTTCTAAGCAAAAAGTGATTGACTGCTGAAAGCTGCCTTACATGTTTTCTTCCCACTGGCCCTGTAACCCTGTACCTTCCCAGGGTCAAAAAAATCTAATTCCATCTTCTAGCAGAAAAAGCAAATAAACTTGAAGTCATTATTATTTGTTACTGGGATTTTGGTCCTCACCACGATATGTTTATAAGGTAAACTTGAATTTAGTGCAACAGACTTACCTGTTCAAGAACCGAGCTTTGAATTGCACTTTCCCAAGTAAGCTTTCCTGAAGAGGCCGGTATTTATCAAGCGTGCTGTCAGAGTTTTAGTGCTCAGCGCTGGACAAGTGGACACATTACATTTCAATTAAGAAGGGAAGATAAATGGGTGACAGTAAATGGAGGTCGTAGGTTAGAGGCATTTAATGGAAGAAATGGAAATGAAAATTGGAAAACAATCTAAGGGATCTGGAGAAGATAAGAGCAAAGGAAACTCAATTAGAGGGAGCCATTCTTCCTCCTGCTCTTGGATCTGGGATAATTTCCTGGGTTTTCTTTGATTGGGTTTATTGCTTCCACAGTCGGCAAAGATGCACTATAAATAAATAATTAAATTCAATTTTACAATTTGCTCGTACTGATGCATTTCAAACAGGGAAAATGTAATCTCCATTTCATAATTGTGCATAAATAGACAAACAGACTTTTTCTGTCTTAAGTGCAGCCTATCGATTAGCCGTAGGCAAAGCCCACACTGGTATTACTGAGTGTTTAAGCATAAAATACAAGGACATTTTTAAAAGTTAAAATATTCACAAATGCAAATCAAACGCTAAGTGTTTGTGAAAGCTTTAAAGTGCATACGATGATGGATTTGTAAGGTGATCCATGCAGAGTAAGCATGCTATGCATTTACGGTCTGGCCATTTACAGAAATGAAAATAAATAACTTTTCCTTTTGCCCTCTTTCATTTGGAATATATCTGTGTTCAAGTGTATGTGCATGTGTTTTTATATATATTTATGTCTGTACATACATACAGCATTTCACCAAGACGAATAACTGTGATAAAGTGATAGAAGTCACTGTGGTGCATAATGAGCATGTAAGAGTTGTGTCCACAGCAATGACTTATTTTCTGTGTCCTATTTCATTAGGGCTCATGCTTGTGGTTTCCCTCAAGGGATCACACGGTGTATATTGGTACTGCAACGTTTCATTATTTCCTTTATGAAGATGTTGACTTTCCCCGCCTCTTTAGGGAGCTTAGTCTGCCTCATCATAAAATGCTGTAAAATTGAGCTGCTGCAGTTTATGTGCATGTACGTATACACCAGCTGGGGAACGCAATACTTACTCCTACGGAGTGCATCTGGGCCTTGCCCTGAATGAGCAGGGGAGCGTGTGGGTGGATGCCGACGTCTCGGCACCCCATGGGTGCCAGCCTGCCTGCTTTGCTTCCCGGTGTCTTGGGTAGAGCCACAGCATCTCCTGGAAGAGCGGGCAGGGAAAGCTGGCAGAAAGTAACATGACCTTGGAGGACTCTGGTGGGATAAGGGCCTGAGTTTTATGTCTTACATGAAAGACTGTACTTCGGAGAGCAGCAGCCACAGCACGTTTATTTGGTTCACTCTGTTCAGAGCTGAAAGGAAGCCCCTACTGAATCACTGGCACCGTTCACAGTGATCACGGTAGGGTTGTCTGCGCTAAGGCTTTTATCATGCTGCTCTGATTTGCCACAGTACCTTGTGTATCTCAGCTTCCTGCTCCCTTCTGTTTTCTTGTTTGAGGAAGAGTACGCTACCTGTGGTAGATTTTTGAAGATAAATGTCAGACTAACGCTACCCCAAGATTAAAAGAACGGTACTTTCCGAGATATTCCCATATACTCTTTCACCCTTGGATTTATTATCACACAGAGTATGGAGAGTGAAACAGAAGCGTAATTAGGGTCTGCTTGTGCACGGTCTGTGCTAGGTTTGCCGTTTTAACCCCAGCACCGTTTCCTCTGTGCAAGGTAGAAAATTAAAGTTCTGAATATCTTAATGATCATCCGCGTTTTTTTCCTGCAGAGTTACCATGGGGTTGCTCAAGGAATTTTGGAAAAAATACAGCATGGAAATGAATTCTAGTTATTTCACTTTTTGCAGTCACAGATGTGGCTGTAGGAGAGATGCCTACCATGCAAAGCTTGTAGCTGCCTCTAAGACCTTTCTATTAGAAAGATGCTTAGAAGCATCTGGGATTGCTCTTGGCATTTCTGTAGATAATCTTGCCGTACCAGAAGAGAGTCAGCATAGTTGTGAGCTGGCTTTGAACACTGATTACTGTTTTTGGTGAAAGATGTATGCTGTTGGGGTAGGTGTTGGGAGAGGAGAAAACGAAGTTCGAAGAAAGTTGCAGGAGCAGCCTGCTGTCTTCCATGCAAAATAAGACCATTAAAAAAACCCCAAGAGTTTAAGGAAGATGAGAGTATTTGAATTACATTCAGGGCAGGATTTTTGGGCCAGTCAAGCTGTGCAAAAAGTGACTTAGAAGCTGATGATTTCTAAATAGGCAACTCTTCACCCTACCCATCTGGGCTTCAAAAGGAAGACTAAACTCTGCAGTTACTTCAACAGGGCTACAGCTGAATTCAGCGTAAGGACTGGACTGTCCCGTCCTGCCCTTTTTACTAATTCTGCAGGTCTGCAAGTTCAGGTGGCAGTTAATGGAAGAGCCAGGCCCAGTTCATCACTGACCTTTGAGCTTGCCAGCTCACATGAGGGCATCAGGAATTTGCCGTGTGGTTTGTGGTATGAATTGGTAGATATCGGTTTCTCAACTATCAGTTACCAGCCATCCGCAAATGGTTGTGGCCCTCCTTGAAGTAATATCGGAATGAGAGTGTGGGTGAGAACACAATGCCGGTGTGGTTTCCCTGCAGTGGTTCAGCATCTATGCAAAGGGTGTCCTGTAGAGATTGCTGTGTGGAAGGTAATTACTCATTAGTGAAAGGTCCGGGGTCCGGGGTGTAAGACCCATTCTTGTGCTTAGGAGTGCAACCAGTGCTCTTGTGTCTGTTCAGCAATGGAAACTGAGCTCTCGTCGTTCCTGAAATGAACAGCAAGAGATGCTCCTAACCTTTTTGACGTTGACAGGTGGTCTGAACTAAATTTTGGCCTCCAGTTAACCCTCTTGCATTTTTTTCTGCTGCAGTCATCAAAACTTCTGCCCAGAGCAGAAGCAACAGCTTGAGGTGGTTTTAAGCCCCCTGGACATAAAGAATGAAAGGAGGAGGCCTCTTCCTCAGGCTCTCTAGAGAAGAGAGGAGAGTACACATAAAAGCATACTTAAGGAAAAAATAAGTGCTTTGCTTCTGGGCAGTTTAAAGCCATAGCCCTGATTCAAAACAACTCACCACTTTTTTGACCTGCTGGCTGTTGCATACCCTGACCCCCGTGTGCGAAGCCAGTGTAATGCAAATGAAAAACTTACGTTTTCTAGACCTGTGGAGAGTCCTGCAAAGGGGTTTAGGTAAAACTTCAGGTTTCAGTGCATCCAGTCCACATTTCACAGTGAAATGCAAAGTGTGTCGCCTTGCAAAACAGCAGTGTTCTGCTACAGCATCATGGACAATATTGATGAAGTATATACTGCCTGGAGAGCCCTCATCCACTGGAAAATTCACTCGGAGAAACACAAGGGTAATCGATAGTTCTTACAGAGCCACAAGGTGGGATGCCTGAGGGCCTCTTGTAATCTGAGAGCTCCTTCTCAAGCACAGAAGGGGACCAGATTGTTAACTGCCTGCCCGCCTGTCCCCGCAGTACATCCCTCCTGGAGCTCGGCCTGCACAGAAGTGGTGAACGTCGCTCCAGGCTCACTGGTGGCCCCAACCAGCAGATGTGCCGCTTCTAATACCTTGTGCACATCTCCCGAACAGGCTTTTCGGTTTCTCACGTGCCCTCATATATGACAGGGAGAAGACACCAGCAAGCTTCTGGCTTCTGGCTCATTACTGAATGAGAAGCAAAATTAAGTGACTTTCTGGGCAGCTGGGATCTGCGTCGTGCTCTGTGGACACCCACCCGGGCAGCGCTGGGCTGCTTTATGCCTGGCTTATGTCAGGATGCTCTGCCTGCCTGGGAACCAGCTGTTTCTCTGTATTCAGTGAAATTTCCAGTTGGAATTGCAAATTACCATCCAGTGAAGGACATGATACCTTTCAACAACCATAACTATTCTGATGACAAGGATTTCAGGGTGGGGAAGGAGCTGTTTTTCATTAGGCGTGTTTTCTCCGCTCCGTGGGGACAGCAATGCAGAGGCTGTTGGGACAACACCACAGTGACCACGGGAGTGGGGCTGGGCAGGCTGGGAGCGCTGTGGCAGCCCAGCTCCATCCAGTGAACCCCCTCTCTCCAAGATCCTCAGAGAAAACAGCTGTGCAGTGTTCACAGATCCGTAGTGCTTAAGGCCAGAAGAGACCAGGTTGTTCGGCTTTGTCCCTTTTATATCGCTGTCTATTATATATAACTTTTGTACCTCTTTATACTGAGTGGTTTTTCTGACTAAAGCATAGCATACATTTGCCGTAAAATATTTCTCCCTCAACAGCTTGTAGCCCTCATTTGCAGATATCTAGAGATAGGAAGAAATTATTCCAGGAATTAATCACCCGCTTTAGAAAAAATTAATAATAAAGAAGAGTATCAAGCTGATTGCTAATTTTATTTTTCCTGGCTTCAGTTTCCAATCATTAGATGTTGCTCCACCTTATTTTGTTAGATTAAAGAGCTCTTTACTTCCCAGTAATATTGCCACATGAACTTTACATGGATTTTGTAATCAAGTTGCCTCTCCATCTTCTTTTTAATAAGCTTAACAGATGGAAATCTCAAACTTTCTTGCAGTAAATCATTGTCTCTGCCTCTCATATTATTTGTGGAGCTCTGGTTTTCTTACATCCTCTCCATTTTTTTGAGATGCTTTGTAAAGTAGACTCCTGAGCCATGCACAGTACCCCCAAGCAGAGGAAGCGCGACTGTGCAGGGAAGTTATATGGTGCTCCGGTGCTGGCTCTGTGCATCATGCTCCCCTCTTCCCTGCAGTGTTCCTGTTCAGTAGCAGTGTGGCTATTAAACTCCTTTCAGATGTACTTTTTCTCTCCTTTTTGGCTGCTCCTCTGGGTTTATGTTTGGATAGAGAGAAAGATAAAGGCAGATTTTAGGGTTAATGTTGTTACTTTTATTGTAGGGTCGCCCGTTTGCTGTGGGCTGAGAGAAACAGCAACAAAGAGGGGGCGGGGGGAAGACGACTCTATTTCCAGTATAATGTTTAATAATACCCTATTTCCAGTATAATATATAGAACTAAAAGGTGAAAGACATTTACTAGGTGAAATACTCCCAATAGTCACCTGTCTGCTGTGGCCAACCACCCCAGGCTGGCACTCCTCGGTGCTACAATCCATCAGAAGAGCCAGTGCCCGTTTATGTTGTACTTGAGCCTGGGTAAGGTCAGCATTGCCTTCCTCGGGTGAGGGGTCACTCGCTCTCCCGGGCAGTTCGAGAACTGAAGCAGATCGGCACAGATTTTGCAAAAGCGTTCCCAAAACATTCTGTCATACTGTAGGCAGTACAAAGGATACAGCGCTCTGTGTAAAGGAAGAGGACCCTGCACAGAAGTCCCTTGCTAGGACTTTTATCAGAATCCTTTTGAGCATCCTTTGCCTTTTTTCTTCATCTCTTCTTCCTGCTTCAGCTTTGCTGCGCTTCTGATCTCATTTCTAAAATAACCAGGAGCAAGCCCTTCTTTTTAAAATATCTTCCCAGTCCTCCTGTCAGAGGACACGAGGATTGGACTTTGATCTCTTTATTAAATCTACTAAAGAGGATGTACAGAAAATCTGGTTTACCCTGGGCGTTAGCCAGACTGTTTGAGAAAAAATGCCTCCCTACAAACAGGTTATTACTGAGGTTTAGCAGTTTTCATCATTGGTGCTAACAGCGTGAGGATTTCTGCTGGTACCAGCCCCACGTTCAATTTGGTTGGGAAGGCTGCAGAGGTGGGCGCAAAGCGTACAAGAGTGTTGTAATCGCAACGGTGCTCAGAAAACGAAGCACTCGTCATTTGCTATAGAGACAAACAGATACAGAGGGATAAGTGCATATAGAGGGGTTGTAATATTGAAGAAAATCCACAGTTTGTAATTCATGTGTGGCTGGAAACTGAGTAGCCACAAATGCTTTAAAAAAGTAAAGCAAAAAAAAAGCATAGTCAATAGAGTGAAATTATACTATCAAGTGTTGTTCTTCTGAGTTGTATTAAGCATGCGTTCCCACACTGGATCTTCCTGCCAACATTTATAAAAGCTTAAGGTATTTGAATTTTGCACTATACCTGCCACAGGACCAAAATCACATTTCTCATTTGCTTTTCTTGCCACTTTGGCTGAAAAGTCAAGCCTGCACATGTCCAGCAAAAAGCTGACCCCATAAACAGACATTCTTGTTTTGCTGTCTCTCTGAGACCAAAAAAGGAAGGGTCTGCCTGGGTAAAAGGGTGCCAGCAGCAGCCCACGTTCATAACAGGTGAATGGCACGGCTCAAGCCGTGCGGGCTCGCAGCACGTCCCGTTTCTCAGAGCAGTGTCACAGTTTGTGCCGTCATTCTCGAGCACTTCTGGCGAGTGGGAAACGGTACGTGGCGGCAGTTTAGTCATCGCTGGGGCTTCACGCCTCCTCTCCGCCTGGTTTTACTGCAAGGTTTTAGTGCGTTGTTCAGCACTGATGGAGTGTTTTAAGCTTTGACAGAGATTATTCATAAATGAGAGGGTTTCATTATAGTACTTGTTCTTTTGAAGGCAATTTGATTCTTCCAGAGTTGTCCATTGTGTATTTTTTGTTTATCCATGTAAGTGGGTTTTTTTTTTTTGCCCAAGCCAAAAATATTAAAGCATGATGAATATGGATATTTCTTTAAATAAGTAGAGGGATGTGATGGAAGATACAAAA
This sequence comes from Steatornis caripensis, assembly GCA_013398225.1. NCBI lineage: Eukaryota > Metazoa > Chordata > Aves > Caprimulgiformes > Steatornithidae > Steatornis > Steatornis caripensis. The sequence continues at coordinate 414,058 of VZSC01000249.1, read as the reverse complement.
AAGGTAAGAAGGTAAGAAAGCCTAGTCAGGTGAAAATGTTGGCACATCTTATTTCATTTAATTAATAAATGGAAGAATATAGAGAATTTATTCGACTGAGTCTCTGGTTCAGTGTCTTGATGATATGTTTGGAAAATTGCTCTGAAATTGATGTGTAAGTGACCTTGAAGATGTTGTGTTTAAGTGATAGCTCATTTTCATATGAAGTTGTAAGCCTTCCTTCCTCTCCCCACAAACAAAGCAAGCAAAGGAAACCAGCAGCATTGAATTTAAGCCATTTGAAGATAAAGAAGGAAGAATCTCTCCTCAAAACTCAAAATATAAGTAACCTGGAAAGTCAAGCATCTAACCTGAGATGTGCCTCTATTCCAGTGCCATTAAAATACTCCTTTACTGGGAATTCTGCTCTTGTGGTGGCAGTCCTGCAGCCTTGGTGTCTGCTTTGGGATGCTTCGGGAGCTGCAGTTACACCCCTGAGAAAACCCAGTGCCTGTGACGGGTAGCACTGCTAATTCAGTATGCAACATTTACCTTTTGAGTCGCATCATTCATATATATACACACACTCCATATTTGTTGGTATTCATTATATATGGATGTATGTAAGTATTCATACATTCATAATTAATAATATGTGCATATATCTTACCATCCAGAGGGACCTTAGGCTTGAGAGCCCATGTGAACAGCACAAAGCTGTCAAGGCCAAGTGCAAGGCGCTGCACACGGGTTGGGGCAATCCCAAGCACAGGTACAGGCTGGGTGGAGAATGGATTGAGAACAGCCCTGAGGAGAAGGATGAAGAGATGTTGGTTGATGAGAAGCTCAACATGAGCCGGCAATGTCTGCTTGCAGCCCAGAAAGCCAACCGTATCTGGGGCTTCATCAAGAGAAGCATGACCAGGAGGTCGAGGGAGGTGGTTCTCCCCCTCTACACTGCTCTCCTGAGACCCCACCTGCAGTGCTATGTTCAGCTCTGGGACCCCCAACATAAGAAGGACATGCACCTGTTGGAGCGAGTCCAGAGGAGGATGGCAAAGATGACCAGGGAGCTGAAGCAGCTCTGCTGTGAAGACAGGCTGAGAGAGTTGGAGTTGTTCAGCCTGGAGAAGAGAAGGCTCCAGGGAGATGAGGCCTTCTAGCAGCCTTCCAGTACCTGGAGGGGCCTACAGGAGAGCTGGAGAGGAACTTTTTACAAGGGCATGGAGAGATAGGACGAGGGGTGACAGTTTTAAACTGAAAGAGGGTAGATTTAGGTGAGATATTAGGAGGAAATTCTTCACTGTGAGGGTGGTGAGACACTGGCACAGGGTGCCCGGAGAAGTTGTGGATGCCCCCTACCCGCAAGTGTTCAAGGCTGGGTTGGATGGGGCTTTGAGCAACTTGGTCTAGTGGAAGGTGTCCCTGCTCGTGGCAGAGGGGTTGGAACTGGATGATCTTTAAGGTCTCTTCCAACCCAAACCATTCCATGATTCTATGATTTGATATATGAATATCAACAAATATGTGAATGTACATATGTATATATATATTTATTCTTATTATTTTGATTTGAGGGAGCCCTGGCCAGACCTAAACTTGATTATTGCCTTTAATTAGTTGAACGTCTCCTCTACCTGTAGTAAACAAAGTTATGTTTGTGTTTTGCAGCCTGAGGCAGGCCTGGCCAGGGTCTGTACTCAGGCAGGACACCGTCCCCAGCCTGATGTCAAGGTCATGCCCGTACAAGCCAATGCTGAAAGGAGTACACCTGATCTAACAACTGCTGCCAGACCTGGTGCAATTACACTGTTCATCCAAGTCAAATGAGTATCCCTGACTTTGGCTGGGCTGTTGGCTGGCTCAAGACCTCAGAGGTCAGATGAAGTTGCCATATGTACCTGATCTGGATTTCAGACCAACTTGCCATTCTTGGTCAAAACCGTTCCGTGGTGGTGGTTTCTTGCTCGAGCAGAAGCGGTTTGCAGCCTTGCTGTACACCCAGCGCTGTGCACACAACAGCAGCGATAGTCCTCTTTTGGTAAAGGTCCACACTTGAAGCACGCGGTGGCATGTTGTGTCCAGTAAGAGCTGTAAACTTGTACATTATCTACCTACTTATCCGTTACATGCAGATGTATTACATATGTTAATGTGTTGGATGTCCTTGTCATGATCCTGGCTGGTTGTGATATTAATGAAATCATATGTAATAACCCAGTAAAAGGTATATTTGCTGACTAATCCAGTGCTGGTGAAAATTGCTGAGGACTGGCTTTCTAATTCCCTTTTACTGCCCTGGGAACGTAGATGTAACATTCACTGCAGAAACTGCTTTTTAAGGTAACAGTAAATTTGTGCATTCAAAACATCAGTAAAAAAGAGAAAATTAGACGTTAAATCATAGACAGGAATGTTACCTGTCTTGCATTGTTTGACAAGCATGGCTTATTATATATGTTTTATATTTGAATGAGGAAAAGGAATATTCGGAAGTTCTAGGTACGTGTAGCCTCACAAGGTTAATATTACTTTTGGACTCATTCCTAGGCATGATCTAATCTCTATTTAAGTCAATGAGGATATTTCCTTTTGCTTCAATAGAAGCTAGGTTTGCATTTTAATATGCATTAAAGCCTAGAAAATTTGTGCAATAAAATAAAACCGGGAGGCCATGCTTTGCACAACGGGGGGCCTTAAATGAAGGCACTGACATAGCATTTAATCACCAGAGTAAGGAGACTGGTTTTCAAAGCTACTGGCTGCAAGCGGTGGGGGGGATGAGCGATAGGTCTCCTTCACGCTCCAGTTGAGATTGTTGCTGATGTGATACTGCCGTCCGTATTCAGAACTGGCACTGGTGATTCATGGCTCGAGAAGACTTTAAAAAGGGGTGAATATAATGTAGGGTTTATTCTGATTCCCAGTGGCTTTGGTGGCCCTAGTGTGCTGAATTGGTCTGGCATCGGTGCTCAGGCTCACGTCTTCGTTACGCTAAAACTTTTTAATGCTGTGGGTTATATTTACCGTTTACCCTTAATGGAAACAACAAAATAAATGTCTCCTGAAAGAGGTGTGCACTCTGCTTTTATACACACCAGACCCGTTCTATGTGAAGGACCTAAATTAAAAAATATATGGGTTAGGCGTAATGTTAGCTTTCTTGAAATCATAAATTTTCTTCCTTAATTGGGTGTGAAATTCCTGTCTACAAATCGTGCCATTTTGGTTGATTTTATGTTCATTGGTTTGACGAATAATGGGCTTGCAGTATTTTTAAACTTTTCCTGCCTACGATAGCTCTCTGCTATGTGTCCTTCAAAAATCATGTCTTTGCTCAATGCAAGGAATCCGGATTAGCTCTGACATTTGCATTTACACTCACAAATCTTTGCACGGCCTGCTCCCACACATCGTTGCATAGGGAGCCCCAGAGCTCCGGGGCGGGAGTGGGAGTAGGCAGATGTACAGCCTTCGCCTCAGCGAGGACAGATGAGGTTCGTGTAAACTCTTTTCTTCTCCTCTGTAGCTTAGACCGACAAGTTTTGAACAAAATGTCATTATTCAACTGTTTTCTCCTAAAGCTGCATTTATTTATTTATTCCCAGCAAGGCAATGCAAGCGCGGACCTTTGGCTGACGGCTCGGTGACAAGCAAGGTGTTGTGTTTACTGCCGTGAGACTCGCAGAGTCTTTGATGAGCGTCACGAATAATTAGTAATATTTCAGAATCAGTGATTTTTTCTTTTCTTCCTTTGAATTTGGGGGATGAAACAGAGCCCTGAGTACGTCACTGTCAGTAGGCATTCCTGACTGCCTCATTCCTGTCGTTTTAATTTGGGGACAAACCAGCTTCTGCTTTGTAGCTGTTTTGCACTGACACCCTTTGTTTTGAAGCTGCAGCAGGGAGAGGAAGACTTAGGGTTCTGGAAATGCATTTTTGTAGCACTCTGCATGGCAGAAGCTGATGTGGCCCTTGCACACATTGGGAGAGAGTTTGCAGGTGCCCCGGGGGCTGGAGTCAGGAAGGTGCATCCATCACCCTTAGTCCTTCAGTCACCTTAAAGATTTTACATTTTTATAGCTACTTTAACCGCTAAACCTTGCATTTGCACTGATGAGGAGCTGGCTTTGAGTGGGAAGAGGCATGCTGCACTTGCGCAACTGTGAACGTCTGGGGGTGTGCTGCCGTAGTGTCACCTCCACCCTCTGCTGCAGCTTGCGCTGAGGACAGGCTCTGCCTTTGCTGCCACCCACTCCTCCTGCCTTCCTCTATGGCCATTCCAGGGTCAGGCTCTGGGAGTAAGTGGACTGTTCATCTTCACAGAGTCAGAGAATGGTAGGGGTTGGAAGGGCCCTCTGGAGATCATCCAGTCCAACCCCCTGCTAAAGCAGGTGCCCCCAGAGCAGGGCGCACAGGAACGCGTCCAGGCGGGTTTGAATCTCTCCAGAGAAGGAGACTCCACAGCCTCTCTGGGCAGCCTGGGCCAGGGCTCTGTCACGCTATCTGGCCTTTCCTAATTTCCCAATCTGAGATGCAGATTTCTGCGATTAGCTCATATTCCTGAAAAGGGATGAGAAGAACAAGCAACATCTTGTCATTGAGGCTCTTCTCAATTGAACAACCGAGCTGATAGTATTAAGCATGATGTCCCCTAGTAAAACCACTACAGTATTTAGAAAAAGAGATAATGAAGGGATTTTCTGTAGTACTTCTGTGTGATAGAATTTTTTAGAAGAGTAGCAGATACTTCCACGTCAGCCCCCTCTCTGTCTGTGCAGGAACCCCCCCGCATCTTGTTCAACATTTGCTGAAACTGTGAGAGTATGGCTGCTTACACCGGCAACTTTCCTAACACAGGCTACTGAGTCACTCAGCAAAATCACATGCTGCATTATTTTTTGCATCTAGGCCAATAACTTGAGTAGAATAGGTTATATTGTCTTGTCCCAGTACCGAGATGCTGAATGATGGGAGATTGTGGCCCATCCCTGGCAAGCAGTTGCTCCAGCCAGATATCCTCCGTGTTGAGCATTTTCACTCTCCTTTTTCTGCGATCGACTCCCAGCCATCAGACCTCAATTTGCTTTTCTCAGCTAGATCAAAGACCCTCGTTACTCTCTGTATTTTCCTTGCCCAGCTTCTTACGGACCACCAAGCTGTCTTTTAATCTTGCCTTGGAAAAAACCTAACCAGAATTGAACTCCTTTCAACGTTTGTGCTATTGAGAGTATTCATGAAGGATGATCTGACTTTTAGGAGGAACGTATGTGCGGAACAGATATCCATGGCGATGGGCACCTATGTAAACACCCGGCCTGACAGCTCCAGTAAACACTCTCTTGCAGAGCTGTGGCAGGTCCATTCATCACACGACCTATACACAAAGTACTGTCAAACATGTAAGGTAAACAAACAGGGGGCAAAAAAGAGGCGAGGAAAGAAATAATGCTGTTCTCTAATCCCTTTTTGTTTTAAGAGCCTCTCGGGTTTCTCGTGGCTGTAGTAAATACATAACTTTCAGATAATTTTTGAGTGGACCGTGTCATTTGAAGCGTCCTGAAAGATGTGTGGCGTATCAGTTGGAGAGGCAGGAGGGAAATCCAGTTTGCCGATTCTTTGTCCACTTTCATAGCCTCTAGCTTCTCACTCCTATTTTTTCTGCCTTTGTCTATCATAGTGCAGCGTCTCATTGTATACCACTTGCAGAAGCCATACAGAAAGCATTATCCCATTATTTTCCCAGGGAAAGAGGGAAAACAAGCCTTTAAGAGAAACAAGCACACAACCTTTGCATTGCTGGCACATTGCCGAGCCTAAAGGCTGCACTTAATTTACATGTAAATGTGCCCAGGATTTTAATCAGGGATTAATGCACTCCGTTGTTATTTTTCGCTTGTAGTGTTCGTAATGCACATGATGCTTGGCGGATTGCATAGGGCAAATGTACTTGGAGGAATGCAGTGGCGAGCATATAGGTTGCACGCCTTTTTGGATTGATGGCTGGCTTTATTTCTGAGGCTGCCCCAGGCCTGTGGAAGTGCTGGCTTTAGTCCTTCAGGGATACTGCCATACCTGGCTGAGGGCAACATAAAGAGCTGTTTTACAGGCTGCTTTGTTGTATTTCAGCTGCTTCATGTAGAAATGCAGTAGTGCCTCATGGCATAGCGCCCCAGTGGGCAGGAACATCTGTTTTTTCTGTCTCGTTCAGAAATGCATCTGCAAAATCTTGGAACTTTGTGGGTTGTGATCACTTTGGAATTTTCAGGACCTCTGCTGGTGTTTCTTCTTACTTCTTGATTTGTTTCACTCTGGTGTCATTACCTTGTTCATCTTTCTTTTCTAAAATTAGCAGGCAGCTGGGAAGCGTGCACCACAAAAGCTGACGAAGAAAAGCCTCAGAGCTGCCCCCGAGGCTTCTCCTCCTCTCCTGGCCCTGAAAACAAAGTTCTGTCTTTCTTTAGTATCTATTAGTATCTATGAACTTTAAAGTAAGTAAGTGAGATCTTTTCTGAGTTTGTTGTGTTCTTATCCAGTGATATTCTTGGCCCTTCCCATGCTTGCACTCAGCTAAGGTGAGTGAGAACCTACCTATGGACTCCCCCAGGGAGTATTTTGCCGCTCCTGATGACGGCTCTGTCAGCCTTTTTGCTTTCATACCATAGTGCTGATCAGCAGCGCTGGTAATCAAGTGTCATCATTAACGTTCAGAGTTAACACCTCATATGAAGTTTGACACCTGGAAGGTGTCACCCATACCTACATAGAGAGATTGGTTAAATATTTCGGCAGCATGTGTATTCTTGTGGGTACTAACTTCAGACCCATACTTGGGTAGACAGCAAGGAGGTGCTTTGTGCAGGACATTCGAGAGCGCGGTAAGGTGTTCCCAGGGCGACAGGAGGATTTCCGCGTGTAAAACCTGAAAACGAGCAAAGACCTTCTTCTTATTTGTCAAGCTGCTGTGTGGTGGTGACAGTTGAAATGACAAGACATATTGAGCAAAAGGAATTAATTTCTATCTGGGACCTTTTAATAAATCAAAAGTAAAAAGAAGAACCAGTGTAGCAGACCCGTTGGCAGTTGCTAACACTTGTTCAATGATCCTTTCCTTCTGAAGTACAGAAATGGAAAGTAACTGTTGCCAAGAGTCATAAAATGAAGGAATGACTCAGAAGATAGATTTATTATCAGCTCAGTATTGGTGAAATTCAGCTTCATAAACAGAGGTTAATCTGCTAAAACCTTCTGTGCTCTCACTGGGGGAAAACTCTACTTATTTCAAATTTTGTTTAAAGATCCACAATAATTCTTCTTGTCTTCTGAATAAATCAACATCTCTAGGAGCACTAATGTTCATCTTTTTGTGCCTCATCCTTGCCCACATGGATTTTATTTTATTTATTTATTTCCACGGGGTGTCATTTATTATGGGCTCTTCTTATCCCTGTGATGTAATTTCTGCTCTGGACTTCTAGGCATTTTCATCACAGTTCACTACATATTTCTCCCACGTTTCTACCGAGAGTCGCTACCTAGCACAAGCTGCTGCCGACAACACTATTTAGAATACGCTCTGCCTTTGTCCTCCAGTGCTGCGTTGCTCACCTTTGTTGGGTGAATAATATTTCTGAGCAAGAAGGATGTGGATCTGATGTTACTAGAAGAAGATCTAAGCCCGTACATGGCTGGAATTGATACTGCTCCTTCCCCCTTCCTCTCTATGTGGTTGATCAAATTGTAGGAAAATACTTGTCAGTTCAAACTAGCATTAAAAAAAAAAAAGAAGGAATGCCAAACTTGAAAAAATTATTTAGAAAATTTTAAAAAAATGTGTCCCGTAAGACAAGTGCGAGTACGTTAGGCATCTCTGTAACTGTGTGGTGGGTTCTGTGCTGCCTCCTGCCCGGAGCAGAGTTGGATGGGGGGTGTCGGGAGGCAGGGCCTGACTCCTTGGGACAGGCAGCATCCTTCTCACTCGCCGAGCTTCTCTGTCTCATGCCGGGGGTGGTAGTTCCTTAGGACAGAAGTTAGGTCGTTTACCTCTTGCTGCTACCCCTCATAAAAGTCATTTAGTAAATTTGCTAGTGAAGTTCAGTATAGGATGCGTTCTGCTGTGAAATGTCTGCTGGGAATTCTGCACTGGGGCTGTTCGTATTGTTAAACATCAGAAGCTCTGTCAGGCCATCAAATCCATCCCTTCTGCTGATGTGTCAGGAGCACAGGGCCATCATTTTCATGGCTGCTCTTCAAGAAATGGAACAGATGTACCAGTTAACTTTTAAACCAAAGGTCTTGCGTGAATGTGGTGTCATAAAGGGATTAATTGCTGTTATAATCTAAAAAGCCAGATTCGATGCATAACTTGTAAGACTGAGGCTGAGGAATGATGCAGGTGAATTACACCTGAACTTTGCATAGCCCCTTAAGAAGGATTCCCAGTAGGACTGGCGAGGAGGATCCCTTCTTGGCAGTCTGTTCTCTGCAGAGTGGCTGGGGCACGGAGCCTGCACCTTCCTTAGAAGTGCCCGATGTCTGCCCAAACCACCTCTCTGCCTATTCTAGTGTCTTTAAAGTTTTTCTAAGACTTCAGGCTGTCATAGAAACTTTCAGTGCAGTCTGATACTTAAAGAACCCAAAAAAGCCAAAAAGCCACACACATCCCTTATTGGTGCTGGTCTTAGAGCACATTTTTCCTCAGTGATTAACTGATAATGTTGTTCTAAGTAACATCAAGCACATCTGAGACTAAATTCAGATTTCTTGTTTTCCTGTCTTGCCCTGCAACTTCTCCACCAGTTTCCAACAACTAATTACATGATTTGATGGTCTGCAAACTGTCCTTTTTAGCGGCTCTCAAGTTTGAGATCCACTGTATTAATGTGTCACCCAAAATTTAATAATGCTATATTGGGAGAGGAAAATATTCTTGTGTATGTGTTGCAGAAGTGGTGGGGAAGTGCATTTGCGTATTTTGATGCTGGTGTGGTTGTGTGTGTGGTACTGTTGTGTTTGATCCTCTTCACGGTCCATGCTCAAGTCAATGAAGGCTTGGGCTATGCTAATATGAGCAGGTCTTCCAGTGCTCGGACGTGCTTCTGGTTTAAGGGCCCCATATATGTTTTTACCTGTTGTCGTCATAGTTTTGGTGTCCATTTCAGAGCAGGATGGATTTCTAAGTCACTTTAGGCAGAAACGAGGTGAATGGGAGTCCTTCATGGCAGGAACCGTGCGGGCATCAGGGTGGTACTTCAATGAAGTGATAGGTGCCATGTCGCCCGGCGGCTCTGTTGTGTACAAACACACTTTCTCTCGTGTTTGCTTAGGACCAGGTAGGAAAACAGCTCATATTTTCTTACACCAGTACGTAGAGTGGCAAACCCTTCCTTCCTTTGTAATAAAAGAGGATATAGTAGTTATTTAAGAGATTCTACTGTGTGAGCTTTTGACTGCTCATTACCCAGGACTGGCATTGTGCACTGAGTTGTCTCATTATGAAGTTTACCGTCTATTATCTGAACATGAACGGATTAATTTTAAACTGCCCTCTAGATTTTCTTCTTTAGCAAGGGCACTGGCAGGAGCTTGAAAAGAGAAACCACCTTCCCTTGTGCAATTCATTGTCAATGGTGATCTCTCCTTCTACCAAGGTTTATACAGGTTTGCATCACCAGCAGAAAATGATGGTATTTCTTCTGTTACTCTGCCAGCTGCAGTCACAGCGAAGAATTGGCTATGACATTAGGACACTTATGAAGAGCCATCTTTTTACCTCCCCCCTGGATTTCTTGGGACAAAGAACTGACATGTGGAGCAGGAAACAATGCCTGAGTTTGAGTTTCTGTTTTTGTTTTATGCACAGCTTTTTATTTTTTATAAGGGTGGAGCATTTGTTACATGCTGAACACATTTCTGTAGTACAGCCAACTCAAAATAGCTGTGATGTTTCATTGATCCTATTCCTGAGATCCTCTACTTGCTGTTTTTATGCAGGGGTTATCTACACAGCAGATGTTCTTGACCGGGAGACGACCAAATCCTACTGGTTGACAGTGTATGCGACTGATCATGGTGTCGTCCCACTCTACACTACCATCGAAGTCTACATTGAAGTGGAGGATGTGAATGACAATGCCCCTCTCACCTCTGAACCTATCTATTACCCATCCGTCATGGAAAACTCCCCGAAGGATGTATCTGTCATTCAGATCCAAGCCCAGGACCCCGACTCCAGCACTAATGAAAAAATGACTTACCGGATTACAAGTGGCAATCCCCAGAACTTCTTTGTAATCAATCCTAAAACAGGTAAGGAAATCCTGCTGCCTTACGATGGTGGGAAACTGCAATTTAAATATTTATCAGCTTGCTCCCCTTCAGGATCCACTGGTGTGGCATTGCTTTCCAAACCTCTGTTTTCTGGTTAGTTATGTGTCTGCAGCATCTTGTGTGTGTCTGAAACATCCTGTTTTGCATCGATACATGAGCGCGCTGGCAGACGACGTGGTGCAGATGTGCTGCTGCAGCGATTGCTCTTCTGTACGTCACCAAATAGCTTATGGCTGTAGCCTCTTCCCTGTGTGTATGGGGATGAGACTTTGCTGTAATGAGTCTGCAGAGCAATGCTAGGAAGCAGATTGAAGCTGTTGCGATTTACGGAGTGGCGTTTTGTTCCCTGTAAGCTGGTGTGTCACCGCTGAAGTGAATGGCATGACAGTTGTCCAGCACATGTAAATAGACCTCACATTACAGTAGCTGGATGTAATTTTACAGCTTGTTTTATACAAACAGACAGTTTAGATGATCTAAAGGTCCCTCTGGCCTTTAAAAAAATTCTGTATGTTTGCACTGATTTGTAACAGCTGGGGAGGTAACCTGTGGGTGCAGTGTCGCAGATATGGTGTTGTTTAAGCTGAAGTGCTGCCGTAGGCTGGCATCAGAGCATTGCAGCCACGCAGACCGGCTCTGCGCATCTCTGTGCCCTCAGTGCCTTTGCTGAACCAGGCATCTCAGGTGCCTGGTTGATGAAGAAATTGCCCCGGGACACGTAGCCCGAGGTCATGGATGCTCTGCTCGGTGCCTATCTATGCTTGGCCGCAGGTGATCCTCGCTTCGGTGTGTACCTGTCCATCCCTTGCTCTTTATCTGGCTTACGAGGACCCTCCAGCATGGTCTGGAGCTAGAGAGTCGGGGGACTCTTTCACAGCAACAGGCTGATCTTTATCGAAGTAGTTTAGAGGATTGACACAGCTCTCATAGTGATGGTAATGCTTGTTTTGTTCTGGGGTTTTGATTTAAAAAAAAAAAAACAAAGTTTATTTATGTCTGCTGCAGTTTTCTGAACAGCTAGAAAACCAGAAGGAATAGACCTGAGCGGGAACATTCTTAATTTGGTCTAGGAAAATGACATTCACTAAATCAGTTTTCAGCATTTGGCTGGGCAATCCTATTGCAACATGTAGCATAAGAAGGGGTCGGGATCTTTTCAGGCATAAGCCCAGGTGAAGAATCATGAAGCATGTATAATTGCTGTGTTCAATCTGCTGAGCCCTAAGGCACGTATCTCACTTATTTTTAACACTTGAAATGGCTGAAGATGGCTCTTCCATCTGCATCCCTTCTCCCTCTCCCCACCCCATAAATCCCATCTGGGCAAAGCAGCAGAGTTAGGACTTCGCAGTGTTTAATGCTTGCGCTTCCCTCCTGTCGGCTGCTCCCACAGAGCAACATCTTTGGTATAGCTCCGGCCGTGCCGAGGACCGGAGCCGGGCACGCTGCAGCCCCATAGCACCCTGGCCTGGTAGCATGCTGTGTGGGGTGGCTCTTCCTCTCGACGGAGCAGTGGGCAGGGATGTTTTTCCCTAGCAAGGAGATCTTCATTCTCACAGTTAACGCTGAAGACAGTTCATCGTCATTTTGTGCTGAGAAAGTAGCTGTCTGAGAATTTAAAGGCTTCATGGTGAGTAGCGTTGCTGCTTGGGCAACTCTCGAAGGGCCCCTGTGGTGTTCAGCGAGGATGCTGGCTGGCGGCTGGCTGGGATTTGTTGTGGAGGGATAAACCCATCCCGTTCTGTCCACCTCAGTGCCAAGCACAGAGCACTGAGAGCTGGGCAAGGCAACCTTTTAGTCTCTTTTTGCCTTTGAATTTGTGAGGACGCTGGAGCGCGTGCGCACAGAGGTGCCTTGTCCCAAAAGGGAGGTTTGTCGTTTTAAACACAAGAATTCCGTCCTCCCTTGGGAAGTATCCACATTTGGCAAGCTCTGCCTGCCTGGCCTCGGCATCAAGAGACTTTCTCCCGATGGGATGCTGATGTCTGAGGAGTAAAAGCGTAATGGGTTTTCCTAGAGATTGCCCTTTGATCTCTGACCAGGCTCCTTTCCGCCATCTCCCTGCAGTGCACTAGTTTCCCTAAGACACCAGTTTACACTCCGGTTGTTTTATGCAGGCGACTTCTGCCCACACAGAAGAGGTTTGTAGCATGCCAGCCCCATATGCTCTCTGAGATTCAGCACAGCAGTAACTCACGTAGCGCTTTGCACAGCAGCCCTAAATGGGACAGCGTGCTGTATAATCAAGATGAAAAGGTTTAACGTGAACCCAAATATGCGGCAATTGCTGCGTATGTGGGTTGAGCAAGCGTGCTCGTTCCGTCGGGGGAGAGCAGTCATGTGTGAGAAAGGGGATCTTTTTATTTTCTGTGTCACTTTGGAAATCAAAACAGTGCCGGCAAACTGACATCTCTCTCCTGTGAGTAATCAGGTGCTGAGAGGCAACACGAAGGCAGCATCCTACGTTTTTTACATCCTTTCTCGGGAAGCAGCAGAAGTTGGCCTCGACTAGAGACAGGGAATTGGCTGGAGCGTACGGATGCTCTTGGGGTACTAAGAAGTTACTCCTACGCCTGACTGATTGGACTTTGCTAATGTGCTCAGGGTTAAACCTCTCACTGGATTTGCTGTCAGAAATGAGTATCCCCTAAGTGCAGATTATTCGGAGGTGGGAGAGAGGAGTTTGGCTTCCTCTCTCCGAAAAGAAGGATAGATCATTGTTGAGATATTGCTTCCTTAGATTACCTGACTATATTGCAGCAGGAAATCTCCCACTATTGCTGGAGAATAAGGCATTACTAGCCTTGCCCTCCTGTGCTAACTTCCTTGTTTTTAGGACTTGGTACTTTGTATTGACAAAGTTGGGTGCGTTACAAGTGCAGAGAGTGCCCGGGGCATGTCATTGCTTATGGCATGTGTCTGGTGGGTGGGTGGGTGATTTTCAGAGGTTTCTGCCCTGAAGGCAGACGATGTGGTTATCTGCAGCACTGATGGGCATAGCACAGCCTAGGCAAGGTGGGTAATCCCATCTTCTTCTTCGATGGTCCTTGCCAGCATGAAGAGGAATGTCCTGGGTTCTGCTCATGCCACCCTACTCATGCCATGTCCCTCTCTGCCTTTGCATGGTCTCATGCTCCTCAGTGATCGGTGGAGATCAGCAATGACTGTGTTTGCCTTCCTCTGGAGCTCGCTTGCAGCATTTTTATAGCTCACGCAGTTCATGCAGATTTCTGGACGCACATATACCACTACCTGTGTTGCCGTCTAATCAAGGCCCTGAGCAGGGACATAGGGAATGCAGGTTTTGTTCCCGGTTCTGATACAGGGACAATAACCGCAGCCAAATCTTACAGTCATAATCGATTATCTGGATAGCGGAACCAGTTATGCTCCTTGTATGCCATGTCTGTAGGTAGAAGGAACCTTTTAGCAGACAACTTGTCACTTCCCACATTTTTATAGATTGGCTCATCTCCTAGTGGCTATTTTAGGTACTGTCGAACTGCAAATACATCAATCGCATGCGTTTGTATCTGTTTGAAGGCAGTCTTCAGACCTTTCAGGATTATCACCCGCAATTTGCTCTATAGGTTATGGAGAGACAAAGCATTGCTCCAGCAGGAGCCAAGGGCTGCAGAAAAACTGCAGAGAGCAAGACTTGGGCACCGAAGCCACCCTGGGCAGCCCGCACGCTCGCCAGGGACTGGCTCTGCTGCAGGAGTGCGAGTGCACGTGGGCGGCGGGGGCTCTCCCCTGCGGGCTCCGGCTTGGGGTTTATATGGATGCGTTGAGGGAGGAGGACACGAACACAAGCAGCCCTCCTGTGTGCAGCTGGCCGGGTATGGAAAGGCAGTGTGGGCCACCTCCCATGAAGGTCTTTGTTTTCTCACCTTGATTATTTTTTCCAAAATACAGCCGAGCATCAGTTTGTGCCTCAGCCTCCACTTTTATCTCATGAGCTGATGATATTCATAGGTACGAGCACTAAGTGAATAATGTAGCACATGAGTATGTGTGAAACCATAAATCATCCGCGCTCGAGAACAAGGCAGCCTTGCTCTGCAAACTGGTGGAGACTGCTGCCGACGCTTAGCAGGTCCAAGAACGCAAAGTGAGATTTCCCTTTATTTTCAGTGGGCGAGAGGTATTGTAAGGCACAGTTTTGTGAGGGCGGTGGGCAACATGTTTTTCAAACAGCTGAAGTGGCTCTCCAGGTTACATGACTGCAGGGGAAAGCATCATCCTGCCCGCTGGTTTCCCAGCAGCAATGGTAGTGCTCCTGGTGCTCAGCACCTGTAGCAACCACGGGTCGGCCTAAAGCCTGGTGTGGCTGCTGGGAGAGCCAGGGGGTTCCCTCTTAGCATTACTTTTGTTCTGGGTAGGGCTCAGACTTGGGTTGGCAGAGCATGAGGTCACAGGGTTTTGCTCCTTGGTGGGTGGTGTGAGATGAGGCCGAGGAAGAGGAGGAGGAGCAGGAAGGCAGAGCTGCTGATGGAGAAATGGGACTGCCTGGCTCCCAGCCGAGCCCGTGGGAGTGCCACAGCCACCCTGAGACGAGTGAGTTATTTTGGGTTGAGATGTATGTGCAAGAAGGTAAATAAAACAGATGATGGAGTTAATAAAAAAAATTGATTTATTAGGGCCGTAAATTCTTATTTTTATTTTGTGTATATGGGTGTTAATTTCACAGTGCAGCATAAGAGTAATTTACTGCATTGATTTACTACTTTTCTGTGCTCTGAAGAAAACAATGAATTTTAATTCAAACCATTATTTTGTTTAGTATTCCACATATATCGGACAAACCCAACAAGCTTTTTTTCAGTTTTACGTAGATTAGTTTAAGAGATATTTTAACTAGCATGCCAACCAACCAAATTTCACTCTCGTGCGCAATGATGTTAATGAATTTATTCTAAAATTATGCTGATGTGTCTGAAAGGTTCAGTTATACCTTGCTTAGTCTCTTGCTGACACTGTTTAAACAGAGGCAGACAGCCGGCACTGCCAAAATAGTATTTGCTGCAGTATATAAGGCGGGATGCACCAGTGGGTTTAGAAATAGTGTATGTGGGTCAGTGCATCTTCCCAGAGCAACGATTCTGCTTCTGGAAGTTGTCTCTGAAGTGTCACATCTGCACCTAGATTTGGAAAGAGACTGCATATTTTCTTGCTGAAGTAGTGTTAATATTTATAGAAGCTAATATGAGGTTAGTGAGTGTCAGGATTTAATTGATATGAATGCCGCACTTCTCAGTAGGCTGGGCTTTGCTTTCTTCTGCCCTCACTGAGCCATTCGGTCGGCATAGGATCCTGCTGGGGCTGAGTGCCACGTTTGCTCTGCCATACTAAAACACCCTCCTCCCATACAGCCTGATTTTTATGGATGTTTTTGTTTGGTTTGTCCCAAGAAATCCCCACACATGTTTTTTGCTCCCACAGATTGAGCCCAGTGCTGCCGCACCATGTCCTGAAGGCTGACAGCAGTATAGCTGTTGGCTACCCAGTGCCTCCTCTCAGCCCAGAAATAAAGCTATACCAGAGAGGAGAGAGAAAGAATAGTGGTTTATATATTCAGGAGAGCACAGCTGGGACTCTGTGATAAATTCTTTTTCTCCAAGGCCCATGTTTGTCATGTGGGTTTGTTTTTGTTTTGTTTTTTTTTTCCATCAGAGGAACGGAGACTTAAATACTGCAGAATTTTTCAGTTCTGCTGGGGTTTTGGGGTAGGTATTATCTCAGGGGGACACAGCTTAGTCTCTGGCGCAAACTTCAGTGATCTCAATAATCCAATTATTAACATTCCTGCTGTACAGTGGGTGATGCAAAAGGCCATATGGACAACAAATGGAGGCAACTTAGTCCCTGCTACAGCCTTTCACATCTTTCAGGTTTAAACCCAAGTTGCACTGGGTGGGGAAAAGACTACCGTACATTGGTTGCGTAAAGCCAGGGACATTTAAAACCTTTCGCGGTGTAATAATTAAGGGTAAGTGCTGAACCATTTGAAAAGATTAAACAAAATTACTTTTTGATGACATTTCTAAGGTACTTTGGATCAACAATGTCAAGTTAAGCTTAGTACTACCTTGGTCCATTTGTCACTCTGTTCTTGTAAGAGGCATTTCATGCTATTTTTTTTTTTTTTAAAAGTCTGTTCTTCAAGAACGGATAGCTTTCTGTGTTCATTGACCACCAATTCTCCCAGTTCCCACCCCGTCATGGAGAGTCGGCTGCATTACTGGGGGTCTTGCCTGACACGGCAGTTGATGCTGTGCATGCTGCTTCCTCTGAAATAAGATCTTCAACTTTGCGTAAGTGAAGGCCTTTAGCTTTTTTATTTGCTTGGACTGTGTAGTCTAACCTGCCATCTCCCTCCAGAGCGCATTTTAGATGCTATAATGATCGAATTGGGACACGCATACGTTGAATTTTGAGCGTGTTGCAGATCACCTCCCTCCGCACGGGAGGCTCCTTCTGAAGGGCTCCTGGAGGCACCTCCTGCGCGTGGCTGGCCATGGAGCCCTGTTTGGCAGCTCTGTGTGTGGTGTAAACCGGCTATGCCCATCACGTCATGCTCACCGCCAGTCATCCTCTAAGTGTCACTGCAGTTCAACTGACCTGTCCAAAACCGGAGAAGACCTTGTAGAGGATTAAACCATTGATTGGAGGGCTCCCCATTGAAAGGTGGATTTGAGGAATTGGTCTCCGTTCCTTCTGTGATCTCTAACACTGTTTGTGCAAATGTCGAGTTCACCAACACTTGCAGAGTCCAGCCCAATATATCAGTCACTGATGTGTAACTATCTAGAACTAAACCAGATTTTTACAATGTAATTCCCTTAGCGAATTATCTGGCTTCCACTTTCTGTAATTTGTGCTGTATCAACACATGCTGAATGATCTACTCTCTTTTCTTTCACTTCTCACTATTATTTAAAAGCATAGCTCTTAATGACTTCTTTATAATATCCTCACAGTTAAAAATCAAGCATCCATTTTAAAAGCTCTAATTTCTGCTTTGTTACAGCTCACTCTTTACTAGACGCTGTATTTCCAGTGATTTAAGCCCAGAGTTAACAGCTAGCAAATCAAAGGGCCACGGATGTTGGAGCTACGTGCTTAATCGCAGTGGGACCTGAAAGCCTGCTAGGCACTGTGCAGTGTGGTAGACACTTTTCCTACCTCAAGGAACTTGTCATAATAACAATAATAATAGTAATAATTAAGAAACAAGAAAAAAAAAACAGGGAGGAAGGGATGTGAATCATCAAGTCCATCTGCTTGCCAGTGCACATTTAGTCCCTGGAGTAAATTTTCAATTAACTCCTGAGCTGCAGCCCAGCAGTGACACGAACTCTGCTTTTGACTTTGAATGAGTCACCTAACCTCGCCGTTTTAATTTTTTTTCTGTAAGTGAAAATATTTTCTTACCTCATGTGATTGTCCTGAAACTAATTCACAGCGGACAGTTTGCAGATCAGATAGAAATGAAAGCTATTGATTTTTCAGGCATCTCGGCATTAAAAAACATCCATGCACAGCGATGTGTTCATAGGCATATAAAAACAAAGAGGAGCGTCGCTCCCAAAAAGGTAGGATGAAGAGGGATATAAAACCTTTTTAGATTAAATAAGTATAGTCTAGTGGCCAGACCACTGATTCCACTGAAAATGAGAAAATTTTGGCTCAGCCAGCCCTTCTCTTCCCTCCTCCCTGGCTGCGATTCCGTCCATACTCTCTCTGTGTTATCTGTGGAGGGGATAAAGGTGTGAGCTGCGTCACCTTAGTTGAGGCTACAGTAGTGCTGCTGTTAATAAAATAATAAATCCAGCTTCATCGTCTCTCCTGAACAGAACTGATTTCTGTGAGCTGTAGGTTTTTGTTCATGAAACACTGAATGCAGTTGAGATTGCTGGATGTCTCTGGTATCAAGTGCCTCTTTTAAAATGGCATTAACAGATACAATACTGCTCATAAATGTCATTTCTTTGTAATCAGTAGATTTAAACATGGCTTGTAGAAATTTTAACCTTTCTTAGATCTCCGTGATGACGTTTGTAGTCCTCTTTCACAGTAAGAAGCTTCAGAAGTATCTCCGTTTCCTTGACTGGACCATTGTGTCCTCACTCACTCAACACAACGTCAGTTTTTAACCTGAACTCGCCGTTTCCTTCGGTAGAGACTTACATGTGAAGGGCAACGGCGTGACAGGAGCCAGCGACTCGATGTTTGCTGGTGGAGAAGGTTACAGCCTGATAAAGCAAAAAGTGCCCACCTGTCCTGCCCCAGCACCAGTTCTGGGACAGCAAGAATTTTGCCACTGATCGCTTAAATCTACATTGTTGTACATCAAAGCAATTGTTGATTACTTTCAAAATTATCAGCAGAGCAGATCTTCTGTCCGATTCAGAACTAACTTTGACTATCAGCTTAGCTGTGAAACTAATTTTTCTACCTTGTCTGTCAGTCCAGTTTCTCTGTTCATGAATGTCCAGAAGCCATGACTAGTCAGAACTGGTCGAGAAACCACCTACCTTTTTTGTATGCTGTACTATTCCTCCACTAATTTGTGATTAGAGCTGTTGCATTCACTTCCAGGTAGCCAAAATACCCTTGACAGAATTGAGTGAAACTGTGTGCCGCAAGTACTGAGTCACAGCCCTGTTAGATGTACGCACGTGCGTATGCTATGGATACTTGCCATATCCTGCCATACATTATTATGATAATAGCAGTGAATGCTCCTGCATTACAGTAATTGCTTGTGGTCCAAGCCTGAACTCTGGCAGGGGGCATGAGGTTGGTGAGTTAGGGATGCTGTGATGCAGGCCCCCTTTCGTGCAGGGACAGGGGTATGGAGAGAGAGCTGTCGGGAAAGAAAATAAAGCTGTGAGGTTAGCCTAGATGAGGCGGAGGCTTGGGGCGGGGGAGTTGTTGGGGTTTTTTCTTTTTATTTCCTACTGCTTTTTAATCAATCAAATAACTTGCGTTTAGCTCGACAGTCAGAGATGCTGCACGTGTCTATGATGTTGGACCCTGCAAATCCTAAGCAGACAATATCAAATCAGCGTTTTTCCTTTTTGCTTAGTTGCAATTAGTACGCTGGTATTGTCATCGTAGGACAGGCACTTTTAGTGACGTGAATGGTGTATCTTCACATTATTGCGTGAGCACTTTCTAATATCTGTTTATGGGTTGGAAGTTAGAGGCAAGGACTGTTGCCGTAGTTTACTCTCAGTTGACATAAGAGCCTTGGTACTTGGCAGCAAACGAAGAAAGATGGAGACATTTCCTGCCTGGGAGAGTGAGATTGACCTGTGCTGCGTGTGAATACCAAAAAAAAAAAAAATAAAGGCTGGGAAATGGGAATAAGAAGAGAAGGCAACTGTAAAGGCAGGTGTGTTTGCATAAGCCATCATGATGTCAGTAATCACCAACTATTAATTCTTCTTTGTCTTCCATCACACAGGAGGTTGTGTCAGCACCTGCTAAACCTCCAAAGCCTCGTCACCTTGCAGTGCAGCTAAACTGGTCTGTTCAAAAATTAAGGTTAATAACAGATTTGTGCTATTTTTCCTCTTTTCTCTCTGACACTCTGTCTCCATCAGAGTTATGCTGTTATAACCAAAGATAATTATTTTCTGTGAAATTACTCTCCCCTCTCTTTCCCCCTTCCCTTTATGTTAATGAGAGTGCTTTTCTCTCCCTGGGAAGATTGACACAACTACTTTGAAGTTAGTAGTGCTGTTGCCAGTTAAGTATGTGACCTTATCTGTATAATTGTGCAGATCGTGCCGCCATATGTCTAGATGCACAGAGCTTAATTTAACAGGAGACATATATGTATAAAAATAAATCAGTATCTGGGGGTTAAATATTGGAAGACCCCCCTAATCACAGCTTTCAAATTATACAAAACTTTCTGCAGAGCTCTGAGGGCTCTGAAGTTAGATCTTAAAAAAGTCTGCCTACAAGAGACCATGCTGTTGTAACCTCGTTGTAACATTGATGAACATGTGGATTCTGCCATGCCTCTCTTTCCTTACCTGCTGTACCTATGTGGTTTCTCCTCTCGTGGTAGCTAAGTCCTTCTCACTATGGTAAGGTAGTGCAGCACCATTTTTTCCTTTTTACAAGCAAGAAAGTGAGGCAAAGGAACGAGCTAACTCATCCTATGCCATTTGGTGTTAATTTGCCTTCAAAGCCACTGGCCATATGTAATGCAGAGTCTTACTGGCCTGGGTCCAGCCCAGACTGCCCCACTGAACTTGACTGCAAGGCTGTGTTGGCACCAGCGTTCTCTGTCATGTGCACAGAAGCTATCTGGGCACGTGGGAGCCCCAGTAACACCTATTTCCTACCCTTTTTCCTATCCTATTTCCTATCCTGTTTCCAGTTACCCCACAATTTCCCACCACTGCCTTTCAGCCTTTCCTTGCTTTGCTTTTTCTCTTACCCGAAGGCAAGCCTGGGTTGCCCACAGGCAAGGAAGAATTCCGGTTTGCACAGGGGCCAGGAGACATGGACGGCTCCGATGAAGCCTCCCGGTCGTGTAAGGGCAGAGCTGACTCATGTCTTTTGGGTGGATGAAGCAAACCCCCTCTTCATCAGCCTGATGCACGCGCAGGCCTAAGCAGCTTGGTCTGATGCTGTCGTGGAGCGAGGAGGCAAACCCAGAGCCCTGAAATCCCAGGTTACTCCCAAATAACGGTACCCTTTCTTCCTCAGTATTGCGTTTGCTTGTACTTACTGTGCAAGAACATGTTTGCTCATTGCATCCTGTAAATATGAGTCGATGTCATAATCTGCTGTGGATTTGTTGCCTTCTAAGAGAAATTTCATGTTTTTGTCAGATGAGTTACGTGCGAGGAATCTGTGCTGCAATGATCTATTTGTATGTTAATTAGCAAGCAGCTTTTCAGATCTTGAAGGGATTTAGTTTGAAAACTAAGCATTATTTCCTGAACTTTAACTTAACAATAGCGTATGAACAGCAGTGCACATTCACTATTTTTTAAATGTAGCCACAATACCCAAAAGATAAATGTAAGTCTGCTCTGCAGGAGAGTATTTTGGCTATAATTAATTTTGCTTCCTTTTACCATATGCTTGTATTTTCTGACCTTCATTTGAATCACGGACACTATGTAATAAAATGTGCAGTATAAAAAAAAAAGTTTCTTAAAGAAGCACAGGTGCTCATGGTACTACAGCTTCAGCTGAATTACATGGTTTGTGCCGCCTCAGAATTTGACCATCTTGTCCTTAAGAAGGTAGTATTATGGAAAGATGCTGTCATTGCTCAAAGATGTTCAAGTTATTTTTGTTAGCGTTAGAGCAAGATGGGTGCCCATCACTTACATTGTTCAGAGATATCCTTTTGGAGAGGCGACCAGGGATGGAGAATTTTCTTTTTCCTTATATTCGAGGCAGTTCTTGAGATAGAACCTGGGAACATAGTACAAATGGCACAAAGAATAATTGTTGCTAAATTTAATTTATTGAGTAGGTGTGAATTAGATTGATTAAACAGAGAATAAACACACACAAGATTACCCAAAGTAGATGCAGGGATGGAAAAAATATTAGATGGTATTAACAGCTTAGGTATGCGTGATGCTGAAGGTATTTTTCAAGTAAGTCTTTAATTTCTTAGGGGATTTCTCTCAGGTTTTTTATTTCTTTCTTGTAACGCTTAATGTAATCCAAACTGATTAAGGGAATGTTATGTATTAAAGGGAGAAAAATAAAGCAACCACATGACCAGAATTAACTCTAGAGTAGTCTACTGGGGCAAACTGCAGCTTTGACTCGATAAGGTGCACATGACCTGAATCTGTACGTGTGGAAACCCCTCGGCTTGAGTTGGGTTCGCTGGCTGAGGACAGAGTCCTTTACTGAGCAATGCACAGCCTGGTGTCAGCGCAGCAACCAGGCAGGCTGTGGATGTAGTCCTTCTCTGGTCAGCTGAGCTCCAGTCTGTTGGTTCACCCTCTGCTCCTGCTAGCTGGTGTTGAGGAGGGAGGATCTCAAGGGCTTTTTATTCATTCCGCCATTCCTCTCCATCGCCGAAACTTCTGTTTCTACTTTCTGCTTGGAGTTACTGTGCAGAATAGCTGGAATTTTACAAACACCCTGCAAGGCAGCAGCCTAACCTCTTTACCTGGCTGCTTTGTTAGCAGCAGAAGTTAGCAGCACTGAGAACGTCATAAAAGATTTAATGGGAAAACAGAAATGTCAGAGAAGGGAACATTTCTATGTAGAGAGAGGTCATTTTTGCTTATAAACAAACATGAAGAGAAGAGATGAAAACATGAAGAAATTAATTGATATTTTGTTGAACTGACTGTGTAAGACGGTTGCATTACACAGAAAATGCTCTATATTCAAGACTGTTTCACACATATATGAACTGTGCGTGGTCTTGGCTTTTGCCGTTGTGAAGGCTCACCGTCACCTCTGATAGTCCCTTTGTGTAAATAAAAAAAAATAACAAACCCCCAAAACATATCCTCAAGATTACCTGAATTTCTTCACCTTCAGTGCTGCAAGAAAAGGAAGAGGGATTGTGGGGGTTTTGTTTGGTTGGGTTTTTTTTTTCATTTAGTAATTAAAAATAATTCAGAACTAAGAACTCGGAGGAAGAGCAAAACCTGTGCTGCCTTTTGGTGAGCTGAAACGATGACTTATTTTTTTAATATTTGTTTGCAATATTGTGGCACCTTTGTAGCTGCAGTCCTGAGGCGGCACCCTGCCGTGCTTGGCAGGGGAAGTGGAGTAAAAGATGGTCGCTACGTGGAAAAGCTCGCAGTTTGAGGGGAGCTTGAGACAACAGATGGAAAAAAGCAGATGGGGATGTGGCAGAAAAACCAAGGAGATATCGATCAGCGCTGAGTTTGTTCCTGGGCACTCTTGGCGTGACAAGGAGTGGAGACCAGGCTCTTAAAATGGAGGAGTGGGCAGTTTGGTCCCTCACTGGCAAGGTGCCGGCGTGCCCCTGTGAGCCACCGACTTTGTCCTGGCGCTGCAGCTCCCAGTGCCGTGCAGAAGTGGAAGGGACCGGGTGAAAGGAGTTCGCCCCAAAGTATACATAAGATATGTAAGTCCTGCACCTACATCTATAGAGAGCTTTCCTTACCCCTCTCTGACATTTGTGTGTATGTGTGCATATATATAATATTTAATTTATATATACCTTTTTTTTTCCTACAATTGTGCACAAGTTGCAAAGAGTTTGCTTGGGCTTTTGCATTTTTTTTTTAATTAAAGGACTTTTCAGCAAAAACATTAGAAGTGGACTTTTTTGTTTTTCCTTTAATGGCATGTGTGTAAGTTTAGAGGTTTTTTTTTTCCCTGCTGTCCTTTTCCTTTTTTTGTGAGAAAATAAGGACAGTGGCAATCTTACAATAAAAGGATTTAGCTGCTGGTTCATTGGGATATGAGGACAGAGCCACCTGGGAAGGCTGAACTTTTCAAACACGATGCCCAGCCGTGCTCCTGAAAGGTGAAATTCCTTTGTATTCTGCAAAAGATGGCTGCCGTCCTCATGATAGTTAAAAAATAAAATATCTGAGGGAGCATCCCCATCCCTTCCTCCAACACCATAACTCAAGTGTTTACAAGAGGGGATTTAGAGAGAGACCTGTTGTCTACAGCCGGGGTAGGATCCAGGAAGGTGTCAGGGTACGCGATTTCGTGTTGATAACAGTGTGTGTCTACGCACATGTACCAGAGTGAAGATCCTAAATTTTCTTCAGCTGCCTCTCTGTGCGGGCAGTGGGACTCCCTGTTAAATGATGGAAGTCTGCTCTTTAGAGCCAGATTCTCGTCTCTTTTCAAGCATGTCTGGATCCAGCATCAAGCCATCTACTTAAAAGGATCACATCACTGGAGCTCTCGATCACCTTTTTTGAAACCTAAAATTTGCACCACCTTACCATGAGATGCCAAAGAAATTCAGTCTGTGTAATTTGTTAAGAAAAATTTAAGAGATGATGCCTTCACAGTTTGTGTGTGCCTACATGGGGACAGGGTTTCTGACAAAAGTCTTCTTTCATCTAACAGATCAAAGGCATAAAAGTCAGAGGAAGGTGAAGTGAGAGAAATTCAGACTAGAAATAATCTTATTTTTCTGGCTCAGGATAATTTTAGCTGTAAAGGTGCTATTCCAAAGGCAGGAGCTGGGCGGTAAAAAAAAGGGCTGAGTGGCCATTGTTATCCGGGAGCTCAAAACAGATGATCTGATCAGGATTGCAAACCTATTAGTGCAAAACAAACCATGTTTAAGCCAAAAATTACCATAGCAGTAGAGGGGCTCTATGGCAGAGCTCCATTTTGCACAGAAAACTGTGAGGGAAGTCCATGTCTCTTCTGGGAATGGATGATGTATATTCAAAAAGTCTGTGTTCCCATGTTTTTGCACTCTGGGCTTCCTGAATAGCACCATTGCCGTGCAACGTTATAAATAAATCAACAAAAGAAAACAATTGCTATATAGATATATATTCCTATGATTACTCTAACAGGATAGAAATAAGAAAACAGCAACTTGCCTCACATAAGAAACATGATTTTCTTGTTCCATCGCAGCTGAAACATTTGCAGACCACATTCCTTTTAAATCACCCTCTCACTGATAGCAGAGTGTAACGGAGCTTTTCAGACTCTTCTTGTTACAAATTTTTGGATTAAAAAGTTTCCTATCTGTTACAGAACAGCAATAAGCACGTTCAGCGAGGTGTGGGGTAGGAGTGACTTGTTCCATTTCTGGGGGCATGTAATATTTTATCGTCTTGCAGCCTTCCTGCAATTTGCTATGCTGAGAGAAATTAATTTGACTGTTTACAATATTTAATTTTCAATAATTATTCAAGCATATATAACTACAGACATTTACAGTATGTAGTAAACAGATGGATTAGCAATTGTGCATGTAATTAGAAATTACATTTAAAATACAGAAGTGCATTTGAATATTCAGTTGTCTTTAAAAAGAAAAAAGGTATAAATGCAGCTCTGAGTGCCTTAGAAATGCTTTATAGAAATGGAGTCCGTTAAGTACCCTGCCTGAGTCTTTGCCAAAAAATATTAACTGAATTGCAATTGCAAGTTGTGTACACTTTTTGGTTTTAAAAGAAATTAAATTGTTCCAATTGGGTTCTATTTTCCATGCTGGTGTGGTGTCAGAACCACCACGGAACCACTTTTCCGACCCTCCAAACAGAGACGTCCCCTCTGCATCGCTGCATCCATGCCGTCGGTGCTGTGAAACCGGGCACACTGCGCTGTACCAGCTCCCACCTGGCACCCAGTCCTCAGCCCTGCTTCTTCGAGAGGTCCGCTTCAGTCATGACGCTTGAGAAATGATTTTGTTAGGACAAGATAAATCTTTCCCAGAAGTCGTGGAACTGTCAGGATGTGAAAGTACCATAAATGAATAACAGCGTGATCTTATTACTTTAGAGTTTATCCTTTCCCCACCTTGAATTGTGTTGCAATCTTTCATTCTGTCCAGTCAAATCTGATTTGTAGGATGGGTGGCACAGCGATCACAGGTAAAATCATCAAAAATGCCTGTGAATGATTTTTAGAAGTGACTTTTGAGAAGCAATTTTAGATGCTTTTGAAAATATTACTTCACAGATTTCCACGTGGTCTCATACCATAGCTCCCGGGCTGAACGCTTTGGTGCTGTGCGCTTGGCACTTACACCAGGCTCCTTAGGTCAACCTCAGAGCTGGCGTAGAAGCAGCCCAACTTCATTTTCTTGGCTAATTTAGTCTTTAAAAAAAATCCCAAAAAACCAAACCCCACTCTTATGTCTCGTGGATACTTTTGAAAAGTGACTGGGATTGTGCTGTAACACCTTCAAGGAATGAGTTTTCTCCTGCTCCCAGTGAAGTCAGTGGGATTTCTGCCATTGCTGCAGATGGATATGGGACTGAACCCTTAGTGATTGTTGAGTGTGAAATGAGAAAATATATTTAGCTGGGTTCGTGTGAGACTATTAGATACAAGTTCTCATCTAAAATAACAGTTGAAGCTAATTTCCGTGGCTGTCTAGCATATTGACCATGAATCATGTAATGAGTACGAAATACCCCTTCCCCCTGTATATATCTCCTCCCTTTAAGGGGATTATAATGTAACATAGAAAAAAAATGGCAATTTTTTAATTCTCTGCCCCTCAAAAGTTTACTGCATTTAAGTAACTATTTTAACTTCAGGGAAAAAAATAATTAATTAATTGCAGATGATAGTTCTTCTCCTATAGTTACATTACCACTATTTTTGTACTAGTGTTACGATTTTTGATACTGCTGTGCTGTTCACTATTGCAATACTGTTCTATTTATTTATTTGCTGATGAAAGTGATTTTTTTCCTAGATCTCCCAGCATAGTGCATGAGAGCTCCTCTGTATTTCCTGCTTCTGATATTTTCTGTTTTATGGATGGAGGCAGAGGTTTTGCAGTGTGATAGGACAGTGAATGAACAGATTTATAGTCTTAAGGCCAGAGGGTTATTAGATCACCTACTCTGACCCGCTGCATAGTTCAAGTTGTAGAAAGTCACGTAATTGCTCTTACAGTGAGATGTCTAACTGGTGTTTGACAAAAGCCTGTATTCCAGGAAGATACTTACTTAAAGGCTGTAAAGGCTTTTTTTTCCCTGATGCTTATCTGCTTCATTCTTTGAAATGTCTGGTTTACTTTTCACTTGAATTTGTCTACCCCTTCTGTCCAGCCGTTGGCTTTGGTTGTACCGTTCTCTGCTGGCATAAAAAGCTGTTTGCTCCCTAGTAATTTCTCCCTGTGCAGGTCCTTATGTGCATGAATCCAATTATTAATTAATTAAACACGGTATAGTTCTTTAATGCAGAGACGGGAAAAGAAGCGCTGATTTAATTAGTGCAAGATTGTCATTGACATCCATGTAGGAAAATACAGGTTGCTCTGCCTCCGTAAAGCCGTTCATGGTCACAGTCCGTCGGTGACCTCTGAAGTCCTTCCTCCCCGAGTCCCCAGCCTGCAGGAAGCACCAGGGTCAGGTGCAGATGTGGGGTCCGAAGTAGCTCCAAGGACCTTCCCAACATGAGTAACAGCAGCTGCCAATGCAGCAGAGAAGACGTGCTTGGTTGTCGTTCACAAAAATTATTATTTGTGGCTCTGGCTTCCATGGTAAGCTGATAGATGCTTAATTTTTTCTGATGTAGATAGGAAGTGAATGCATATGACTTAGCCATTCATCATCCAGCATGGCTATTCCCCACTTCCCCAAGAACAAATTACTCAGTTGTTTTTATGGCTAGAGATGAAGATTTTTTGGCTTGGGGGGGCAGTCACTCCATTTAATGCTTCCTGTGCTGTCAAGAGCTGGAAAAATTGGTGTTGCCTCTGAACGTATAGCAAGCATTTTGGGGACAGGGAACCTAGACAGATGTTAGCTTTCCATACTTCACAATATGTACTTAAAGGAAAAAAAAAAGATGAAGACGCAAGTTCTGGTATTTCTGAAATGTACGGCAAACACTCTTAGAAACTCCCATTTGTTTCCCCTTTGTTACCACTGACTTCAGGTTTGCACACATTGCGAATGTTGTGGTTTAACCCCAGACAGCAACTCAGCCCCACACAGCCGCTCGCTTGCACCACTCCAGTGGGATGGGGGAGAGAATCGGAAGGGTAAAAGTGAGAAAACTTGTGGGTTGAGATACAGACAGTTTACTAGGTAAAGCAAAAGCCACGCACGCAAGCAAAGCAAACCAAGAAATTCATTCACCACTTCCCATCGGCAGGCAGGTGCTCAGCCATCCCCAGGACAGCAGGGCTCCATCACACGTAACGGTTACTTGGAAAGACAAACACCATCACTGCGAACATCCTTCTTTCCTCCTTCTTTCCCCAGCTTTATATGCTGAGCACGACGCCGTATGGTGTGGGATATCCCTGAGGTCAGCTGGGGTCAGCTGTCCCGGCCGTGTCCCCTCCCAGCTCCTTGTGCACCCCCAGCCTCCGCGCTGGTGGCGTGGGGTGAGGAACAGAAAGGGTCTGGGCTCTGTGTGAGCACTGCTCAGCAGTAACGGAAGCATCCCTGGGTTATCAACACTGTTTTCGGCACAAATCCAAAACACAGCCCCATAGTAGCTGCCATGAAGAAAATTAACTCTACCTCAGCCCAAACCAGCACAGCAAGCCAGACCGATGTGCGTTTACCAGGTCACAGTTGATGAGGGACGTTGTGTAGTGCAGAAGAGGAATGGTCCAGTCTGATCCGTTACCTTAACGCTGTGGTCAGATGCTTGCCTGCCAAAGCGGCAGCGCTGATGGCCAGCCTGTGGCTTGGCGCTCTCCTGTCCAGTCGTGGGTTCTGTCCTACAGACAGAATGACACTTCCTTCACTTGCTAATGGCACAGAAACCAATGTGATAAGTCAGAGGGAGTTTTGGAAAACAGGGTGTCACGCATGAGAGGTTGGCTTTAGGTGACGCAGGAAAGCAGTGGGAGAGCTGTGAGGTTGAACTTGGCTCCTCTGAACTCCAGCTACAAGACTGAACTACAAGATCTTGTGTCGCGTTTGCTGTAGCGAGTTGCCAGTTAATTTGCTTGTGTGCTAACAATTCCTCATTAATGTGAAGTGTGGAGTAATTAAGACCTGGATTCCTTCCTTAGCTCTGCCATAAGGCTCTTGTGTGATCTGGAAATGTCTCTTGGGGCACCTTCCCCAGCACAGAGGTCAGGACTTCATCCCAGCCGGGTGGCTTCATGCCAGCGGTGCAGGGTTGGTGGCCACACGTGAACAGAAATCCTGACTCAGCCCCCAAGAAGGTACTGCAGCTCCGTAAGAGAACGGGACTATCTGAAGCACAAAAAGAAAATACGTATTTGTTGTTTTCATTTGCCTTCTGTCTTAGGGTAGACTGAACAGATTTTCCAACTTCAGATCCACAAATATAGCTTTTTTTCTGGGGATTGTTTTCATTTTGTTTCTTGTAAATGAAAGCTGAGAGTCTTCGGTAATTACAAGAGCCTCAAGACCTGGAACTTCAGTTAAAACACTGAGTATCAGGAGAGCAATGATAAATCCTTGGCAGGACCTGTACCTGACTTCAGGTGGAGTGAAGTATATGGTGACACATGTGTGCTTGGCTCCTCGCAATAAAATTCTGTGTCTGAAAGCACAACTTTATGACTGTGAGCCGCAGCAGTAATGATCCCCTTCTTCCTCAGAGTGGTCTTGTGTGAGTTATTTCATTACTGCCTGTAATGTGCTTCCGAGACCTTGGATTGAAGAGCAGGGTGATTATTATGGTAGTTAAAGAATATTGTTTAGAAGGATGTAATATGCTGCGGCACTGGGTTTCATGGAAACATGATCTGCATTCAGTGTAAATGCTCTCCATCGCCAAAGTCAACTCACAGAGTCAAAGTCACACTGGGCATTGCTGCTGCTCTGTCTTTAGCAGCTCTTGAAGAGCTCAAGGTGCAGCACGGCGACCTCCCAGCCCCCAGCTCTGCAGCAGGACACAGCTTCAACCCTGATTATTCTTACCCGTCCTCTACTTTCACTGAGACCTTCGCCTGCATTTAGGGCCCTCTGGTGCAGGGCAAGGTGTTTTGCCTCGGAGTACCATGCCTGTCGTTCTGCTCCGGTTTCCATCAGTGCCTGGTTTTGTATCGCTCCATGCCGAGAGGCTGCCGTGACACTGTTTCAGTTATCCCTGTGGTTGACTCCAGTCATTTACAGATTTTTGTGATTGCTTTCAAAGATTTCACTGTGTCTTTACTCGTAGGTGATGAGTGCGTATTACAGCCTGGTCTGCTCTCTGAGGAGGAAGCAATACCTGCTGCCATAGGTTTCAAGGCCAGAAGGAGCTGTTGTGGTTTGAGTCAACCAGTCAGGGAAAAAGCAGTTTCCCATTTTTGGGGGGGAGGAGCGTGGGGATTTCATTGCCACCTCAGGAGTCAAACGCACAGGACCGATTCCCTGGCACTGGCAGCTGCACCGCTCCCTCCAAGGCAGCCCCGGCTCTCCATGGGGCTGTGGGGCCTGGGGGCCCTGCTGGCTCCCAGAGCTCTCCATGTCCATGCCCCTGCCAGCCTGACCAGGGACCCGAGCTCGTACCCATTCACAGAGAGTTTTGCAGATGTTGCAATATCGCTCAGTATCTGGAAAAGAGCAAATTTCAAAATATCTTGCAAGTTGAATGACCTTTTTCTCTTCAGTTCTGTGACCTTTTATATATATTGCAGCTTTCAAGACTATTGTGCGTGCGCTTGTGCCTATTTATCTCTTCTTTTTGTTTTTTAACAAAAAGTCAGATGTAAGATTATTGAAAAATACCATTTGCCACTTAAATTGGTGCCTGAAATGCTGCAGTGTCTGTACTGAAGTGTCTGTTAAATGGCATTTTGTTCTGTTGTATTCAGATTTTTGCATGAACCTTTAATGCCACAACATCTAAATACCTTTCAAAAATCCATTAACCAATCCATTTAACATCTCCAGGAAGATACAGACTTCCTCTATATAAGAAATATTATTAATATACAGTTCAGTACTTAAGTTGCATTAGAGCTTGTATAAACCAGAAGCCTAAAAAACCCCTTCAGCATCCCTCTGCAGTGAAAGCACAGAGAGAAACCCCTCAAGAACAGAGAACAATTCTTCCCACTCTGGTTTTAGTTAGAAGGGGATGAATGGCTCTCTGAAGGTCCTAGAGAAAGAGCTTAGATGCCTTAACATAGCTGTTTGGAGCCTCACCACCAGCATGCTAGGGTATGTGGCTCCTGATCAGGACAAGACCAGGAAGAAGGGGGAGGCTTCAGGGTGGGAGTTACCATGACTTTGTCTCTTTTGTCCTCCTCCTGTCCCCATCTCCCACCACTTCTGGGTGTCATGGGACAAGTAGCAGGAGAAGTCTCTTCACTCTGCTTTGCTTTTCCTTTCTAGGCCCAGCTCAGCAACACTTAGAGTAAAGAGAAAGGAAACAGAGATGAGAAATTATTTATATATGNACCAGGAAGAAGGGGGAGGCTTCAGGGTGGGAGTTACCATGACTTTGTCTCTTTTGTCCTCCTCCTGTCCCCATCTCCCACCACTTCTGGGTGTCATGGGACAAGTAGCAGGAGAAGTCTCTTCACTCTGCTTTGCTTTTCCTTTCTAGGCCCAGCTCAGCAACACTTAAAGTAAAGAGAAAGGAAACAGATGAGAAATTATTTATATATATTTTTATATATATATATATATATAAATATAAATATATATATATAGGCATCCAGCTTGTTTGTATCTTTCACCCACCCTGGGTCAGGAACAATTAGTTTCAGTCCACATTTGGGGCCTCTGAGGGCTGTTACAGTATAAACGATGAAAATAGCAAAGTTGGTCACTTCCACCAAAGAACTTAGGTAGGTTTTTCCCTTACTTGGTGACGGAAAATGAGAAATTACAAGAAGCTTTGAGATTTGGCTTTTCAGACTGACTCCTGACAGTACGTGTCGTGCAAGACACATAAATGCAGTCTAATGATAAATTCCAAAGAGAAAGGAAGAATTAAGAGGGATGTATCTGAAAATACAACATCTTTGCCAGCCAGCTACATGCTATAAGATAATTTCTGACTGATTACATCTAGTAACAATTACACATCTTTAACCTTTTCAACCTCCTGTGATTTGGTGCATTAATGAAAAATGTAAAATGGAGCGTGCATCTTTCTGAAGAGGTTACACAGAAAANTAAGAGGGATGTATCTGAAAATACAACATCTTTGCCAGCCAGCTACATGCTATAAGATAATTTCTGACTGATTACATCTAGTAACAATTACACATCTTTAACCTTTTCAACCTCCTGTGATTTGGTGCATTAATGAAAAATATAAAATGGAGCGTGCATCTTTCTGAAGAGGTTACGCAGAAAGAAGATGTTGAGTGAGACCAAGGTTTAATTTACATAGCAAATCTGGTTATTACTTAAATTGTCTTTCAGAAGACCGTGTCCAGAGAAAGAATATTCTTCTGATGCTACTTAATGATTAGTTTTCAAAGCTGAGGGGAATATGGTGCCAGGCATTGGTGAGGTTTTCGGTTGGGGTTTTTGCTTTTCCTGTGTCTCAAAAGAATCCTAATATAATTTTTAAAGTACCATTTTAATCACCAATTCTTGCTTTTATCGTAATACCCTTAAGATATGTAGCTGCATTTTTTACAGGTAGTTTCATACAGTTCGTATAGTTCAGGTAGTTTCATATAGTTCATATAGTTCATAGTTCAGGCAGTTTCATATTTGTAGGGGCATCAGAAAATTAGACGTGAATTTCACCATTTTGGCCTGGTTGTCCTCGTTCTCAGTAAAAAAAAAAAAACAAAACTGTTGCCACGTGGGCTGAAAAGTAATCTGCAGTGACTAATCGACTGCAAACGTACAGCACTCGGGTGTTGAAGCAGGTAAAATTGCCAGTCGTTTTTTAAATCGAGGTCTCAATATTTTTTCTCCACAGTTGCTCTAGACTCCAGCAAACGCTCGCTATTCAGAAGTCATTAAGCAGGAACACATTGGAGCCATTGCAAGGAGCAGATTGAGCAGTTTAAGCTTTTTCTTTAAAGATGAACAAAAAGGGCTATACATTTTGTGTATTGCAGTGATCCCCTGAAATCTGAGGCTCTGCTGTTTTCCTGAGTCTGCAAGTGTTCGGTCTGTTCTGCCTCTGCTGCAGCTGTCGGTGTGTAAATAGGCTGTGTGGGTTTCTTCAGGAGTCTCTGCTGCGGAGGCTCTCGTAGATCATGTTGCCTTCAGCATTCTGCAGTTTGGGGGTTTCCCAGGGGGAGCGGAGCAGGGACAGGCAGCTGATCTGGGGCCAGGTGGCCGCATGCAGCAGCCAAGGGGAGAAAGGGCTGAGGTGGTAGAAACCCTCCGCACAAGCGGCAGGCAGAGGCTTGGAGAATAAACAGTAAAACCCATCGGCTTCTGCAGTAGGCAATGTTCAACCGCGTTCCCTGACCTCTCCGCAGCAGGGACTTGTCTAACAAAGGAGAATTTCCGTGCCAGCCCGAGGAGATGCCATGCGTACAACCTCAGGGCAGGCTTGCCTTTCACTTTTCTTGCATCTTAGCCTCGGCTTTGTTGGACATCTCACAGTGGTTGTCTAACAGCAAAACAAATTGTTCATGTTATATTTACTGTCTTAACTTCTGGGCTGTAGCCACGTGACGCCATTAACATAGCTTCTGCCATCCTCACATGAAGCGTGTGTCAAAGTTTTAAATCATATGCTGCTAAAACCCAGCCAGCCGGTCAGCACTTAACTACCGATACAGGGAGCATTGCAGAGCCTGACTGAACACGGCTGTGTAGGTGTAGGCATAAGGTATGGGATGAAATCCAAACACTGCACAAACTACTGTTGTTCAGGCTCTGGAGCTAGAGCTTAACATTTTCAGAAATAATCATACAGCAAGTGCCTCAGCTTTGACTGTGTGCATAGGCATGGGGAGCAGGCGGCCAGGGGAGGGCCATGGGTGGGGAGGCTTGGTGGTGGGGAAGATGTGTGCCGGGAGAGGAGGGGAAGCTGTTTTAATCTTCCAAACCATACACGAGCAGGAGCAGAATGGTAGCATTCACTTACAGTGTCCCAGCACTGTGAACGTGTAGCGGAGACTGCAAGAGAAGGACGTCCACCCCAGGCTCAGTTCACCCACACTGTGGTGCGGAAGGAAGTTGGTGATGGAGAAGAGCCTGAAGAGAGGGGACAGGGAACGTCTGCTGACCTTCCTTATGTCATGAGGTCTGGGGGCTGTATTCAGAAGTCACTGAAAAGGAGAAGACAGCTTATCTGCCCGCCTGTGTGTTTTGTTGCTTACATTTGTTTATAAATCTCATTCTGGTTAGAGCAGCCTTGTGGTTTCTGAATTCTCCGAGTTGACAGTAGCGATAGTGGTGAAGTAGTGTCCGTTGCAGTTTTTGCCTGCTCTGCCTTGGCATGCCGAGAGCAACCCTCTCATGCTATTAAAACCTAAAATGACTGTCTAGGACCAGAGTCCTGGCATCATACTTCTGTGGATCAAAATTACTTCTGGGCTTACAAAGAACAAAGAGAGCGACTTCAGAGTGCCCTGGGTGGCTTTCCTGAGCTCCACAGTACCCTGTTAGGAGGTGGATTAGTGATGAACAATACAGCTGTGCATAGTACTTGTGAACAAGATATAAAGAGACAGTAAAACACAGGAAAGGGAACTCTGCGATTCACTGGTCGTATTTTATGCTGTCAACTACCTTCATACAAATCACGTACAGTTAGAGCTTTCTTCTGAACAGCCCCTCCATGTAATTGGTGAAGATGTCTCTCAAGGCAAATTTGACAAAAGGGCAAACTTCTCATTTTCCCAGTGTTGACGTTGACCAAAACATCCTGAAGTCATTGCAGAGGAGCAGAGCCTGATTAATGTCTCAGTGACAAGGTGAAGGAGGGTTAGCGGAGGCTGCAGCTGTTTCTCAGTCCGTCATTGTGCACACATGTGCCACAAAGGGAGCGCCAGTGTGGTTTTGCTCCATGTTATGTGTTTGAGGTTTTTCTCTTGCTAGAACATCTGGAAATGAAGATCCACTCACTTAGTTGTGCTAGCAGACATAAAAGGTAGGTAGTCTGTATTCTTTGCTGCAGAAGAGGCAATGTATGGGGGGTCAAACAATTTCCTCTCGTTTATTCTTCACAGTAGAAGGAGAACTCAATCTGTAGGGTCTTTTAATTGGAAATAATTTCTTTCGGGCAGTCTTTCGACACCCAACGTATAGTTTAATGTTCTGTGACAAACCACTTTGGACTAGCACTGAGTGAGAGAAAATGAGGCATTCCGTCATTGAAAGTCATTGATTTAGTGAAAAGTCAGTGATGTCACAACATGCGCACTAGTTGTTGTGTTTTCTTCCTTTTTTTTTTGATGTATGCTGGCCGTCTGAGTTTTGAGAGCAAACTTTCTATAGTTCATTTCTCCTACAGAGCCAACCAAATCTGTGGCACTTGAGTTCCGAAATGCTACAGGATCACTAGGACTGCAGATACAGTTATAGATCAGATTCACTACATAAACTATGGACTTTGCGTGTCATGTATTAAAATACTGAATTTAGTCTTATCAGAAAAAAATACGTGATCTTTGCAAGCATAATATGAAAGGTAAGACTTGTTTTACATTAAAGTTAACCTGGTAGTCTGGTGCCAAAATGTCACTAGCGAAGAAGTTTTAGCACTTGTAGTGTATTTTAGGAGAAACAGGTTTGTAAAATTCATAGTTCAGCAAGACCTCGGAGTGGTGTTGAATTATTTTTACATGGAGAAAGAGACACCGTACTCTGAATTCATTTCCGTACACATTGAAAAGGCATATGCACTCCTTTTCTTAGTTGTTGTTACTTTAATCCCTTTTCTTGTGTTTATCTAGGTTCTCGTTTTTTACTTTTATTAGCTGCTATAAGGCAGCAACTGAAAGACACGCCTTATACTGCAGCTTTTGAACTGTTCAAGGAGAGGCACAAGATCTTCCATATAAAAGGAATGTCTAAATCTAAGAGACAGTTTGCCTGAGGCTTTCAAAAAATATTCCCCGGGTGCCGGCACATAGAAAGTACCAACAACTCCTCGTGAGAAATGTGCATTTCTACAGAGTACAAATGTGCATTATTCTGAACTCAAGTTTGCATGAAGATAAAGGAGAGAAGGTTCCAATAAAAACAGTCGGGTGAATAAACCAAAGTCTGTTGCCGTAGATAAGTTTTTTTGGAAAGGAGTGCAGTGCGCTTGGTGCGAGAAGCTGGGTTGCATGGGTGACATTTCTAGTGCAGGCGGCACTCTGAGGAAAGTAGGGCATTTTGAGCATATGAAAGAGAGAGGTGTGCCTGAGCTTCATTAGGGATTCTAGTCACTTCTTTAGTACAAGACAAGGTAGACAATGTATTTTGCATGTTAAGTCACTTTAGTCGTTCTCTATGTGTTCCACATGTAGGTTAAACATCTGATTTTTTTCTTTAAATAAGGATGGGTATCTGTGCAAGACAGCGATATCTCCGAGACTGTATTTTAACAAGAGAGCTAAATGGTGGAGTTATTTTAAATTTGCTTTGGGTTCTGATTTAAGGAAGATCTTTTCACCTACAGCATATTTTCCTCTGCTAGTGCTATTGGACTATTTTGGATCAAATTTACTAATGCATTTACTCTCAAAGGTAGTCTCAATCAAAGTGCTGTTCATAGGTTTTCCCACTGTGGTACACGGTACCTTTTGTACAAGTCTCAGCATCGCAAACTTTTTTTTTTTTTTTTTAAATAAGGCTACTCCCAACCGAGAATTCAGTATGGATAACCTGGAGTGTATGGCAGCACTCTTCAGAAACATCTCAAAAATGCTTCCAGGAATTTCAAACTGTTAAACCCAACCCAACAATCAGCATAGCTTTTGTAAGGGCTATCAGTGTCCCCAAACCTACTGGAGTTCTACAGATTGGATAAATCCAGTTGATAAGAGTATATTGGTTTTTTTGGAAGATGTCCTTTCACCAAAGTCTTGTTAGAAACCCAAAGTTGTGAAGTGTTCTTTGTCCAGTATTTCTGGGCCCATAAAGGGTTTCTACAACACAACAGTGTTTTTGTAGTTCTGGGTGGGATTTCCAGTTACAGTTGCTCCTTTGGTATGTAGAGAAAGAAATCCAGTAGGATCTTTGAATTCTTTTTCGCCAACCTCTTTTTTTTTTTTTTTTCATTCACTTGTTCTGAAAAGTCTGTTGTGTGGTTCTCAGGGCAGCCACCACCATCTGTAATGCCAAGTCCATGCTGAAACAGAGCAGCAGCTGGTGCATCCATTGATATTAAAAACAGCGCCTTGAAGAGGAAATTTCTTCTACCTCAAGCTTGGTATCTCACCCATTAGGAACGAGAAAGGAGACAGCCCTGCTCAGGCTCTCAGACCTTTCAAGAATGAGTATAGGAAATCATCACTGGTGTTTTTACAGTGTCTTTACTATTAAATTATATTTTTCAGCTGCAAAAGTTGGAATGGACAGAAGGAAGTTCTTCTTTGAATTAGAGCTTACCCATCTGCTCAAAGACAGGACCTCAGAGTCTCATTTTTTACTTTGATTTCATACCAGAAGAGGATTTATTCCAAGGCCCTTTGGATTTGAATACATAATTTCCCCACCCAAGCAAAGGTCTCTGGAATAATCTGTCTTACTGGAATAATGCTTCTTACCATCATTTTATTCAGTGCTCTCCCAGATTGTCACCAAAGCTGAACACAAAAGAAGAAACAAGAACCAGAAGAAGAAACAAATGCAGTTCCCCTCTGAATGTTTTAAAATCAATAAGTAGAACAAAATCTTCCTTCTGTAGGGAAGTATTTATATATTCAAATATAAGAGTTTTAAATCTCTTTAGCTATGTTTGTACCTTTGAGGACATAAATTTGGTTTTATTGTCGCAAAAGGAGAGTATACAACAAATAAAGGTTGACTATAGTGCAGTGCCTGAAAACTGAATTCTCCACTGACTGCAAATCAGTGAGGTACAGTTGTTTTAGTTAGGAGCATATGGCTTAAAGCTCAGCATAGTATTGGTCCTGGCATTAGTAATAACTGAATAGCAAAAGTGCAAAAAAAAAAAAAAAGATGCTAAGACATACACATACATATATGTATACATTACGGTACTCATTTCTTTGTAAGATAAGAAGAAAAATTGGAAAGTGCTTGAGAAAAAATGGGAATAACCTATGCTTTGGCAGATTCTATCTAGTGTAGTTCTATAATTTATATTTTGAATGTGGATATATAAATCTGAGTGTGTGCAAAAAACCCTCAATATTGCCAATACTTTATATTAAAAATGCAATTTTCTATTCCATTAATGATGCAGAGTATTCTATAGAAAGTACAGATGGGAGAGAATGTTGGTAAGTATAGTTAATAACTGAAGATAAATGTAACTTAAATATTTTACCTTTATTAAAACTCAAACCTGCCATGACTTTTAAACGGTCGTGTAATCATAGAATTGTAGAATGGTTTGGTTGGAAGGAACCTTAAAGATCATGTACTCCAGCCCCCCTGCCACGGGCGGGAATACTTTTCACTAGATCAGATTGCTCAAAGTTCTGTCCATCATCGTCATCATCATCATGTCATTGTCAGAACCAATCCCTTCCATTTTATGTAGCTGACCACATTTTGAGATTAAAAGAAGCAGGTAGTGGTGTCAAGATCCTGAAAGCAGAGGCAATGTACCAGCACGCTGCCGTTTCCCTTGTGTCACCAGCCACCCAGAGGTTTAGATCCAACACAATTTAAAAAGTCGACTACTTGCACTCCAGAATGAGAGGCAGCAATTACCGCTGTCTTTCAGAATGAGTACAATTATGATATTCCAGTATTATAATTAGTAGCATTATTAGATGTGTTTCTGAGCACAATGTATTACATTTTCCAAAGAGCCCTTACACCATGGGATCATGTTTGAAAAGCCCACAGGCTGCTGTTTGTGCCTTCTGACTGCGTTGCTTCTGCACACGCTTAATTAGTAGGCTAGTAGGCAGAGCACTATATGAAATCTTCATTTTGCAGTGATGCAATTGTGATTTGTTTTATTTGGTTGTTTTTCACAACACAGATCCAAATTTGGAGCAGAATCCATCTTTCACGAAACATCAACTCAGTAAATCCCGTTACTATGTTGTTGTTTTCCTAACCTCACTCATTTTCTCTGCAGCAGCTTAAGCTGAGGCATAGTTTTATCTTCTCTTACTAATGGCTGGAGAGCTGTTTTGAATCCTTGCCCGTTGCATAATCCAATAGAAACCTCATGCACACACAGAAAAAACCACTTGAAATTTCCAACGTAAAGATAATGTGTGAAAGAGAATTGGCTTTTTTTTTTCATAGTGAAGTAGTTAATTCTTTTGGTAGTAGTAATCATGTCACATTTGCTCAGTAGCACACATTAAGCAAGACTGCATAACCTTTGTGCCCCTTCACATGTTTCGCTGCTTGTATTTGCTGAGTGCTCAGAGCGGAGGCATAAAATACTAAGTACATTGAACTCAAATGGTAAATATCCAAACTGAAATATGGTGCATCATTAAGTATAATTAATGACATTTGCATTTTAAATGGCTACAGTTGTGTGTCGATGCTGTTTGGCCGTTAGGAGGATGCTCGGTACCAGAGCACAGTCCCGTGCTGCCCGGTGGAGGATGGTGAGAGGGTCCCTGGGGATGCATCTTGCCCATAAGGCACCAAAACAAGCTTGCCCTGTACTGGTGATATACTTTTTCCTGGCTGCTGCTGTCTTTGAACTAAGATACACTGAGTGCAAGCAACAATAAATTTGAGCAAATAATATACCTTATATGCAATGTCACTCTGATGTTTGACATGATCCCATTCTATATATAATCTATGAAACTAATATATTGGTATTTAATACTGTGTGGATTCAGCCAGCTTCTTGTAAGATGAGTAGTAAATTTCTGTGATGTTCTCTATCATCTCTATTTTACAAATACCTGAAAAGCAATGTCCTTGTCTATGCCTTATGCAGAAGCACAATAACAAAAGCCCAGTGATTTCTGGAATAGTGAATCTGTTCATACACTGATCTCACTGCCGCTTTCTTCTTACTGTCTCCTAGACCAATCCAGTAGTATTCATATGGTGGCAGACCTGTCAAAATAGTCATTCTTGCGTGAATTTACTAGGAAACTCAAGGAGTTCATCCATCCCAAATCTACCAAAACTGGTGTGCCTCTTGCTCAGGCGGTGAGAGAACTGCAAAGCTCTGCTCCCTTCCCCAGAGCCTCGCACGTGGGCACGTGGCAGACGGGCTCATGTTCCTGAGCACTGACCCTGGGGCAAAGCTGCAAATTCCTCCTTTTCCCTGTTAATAATTGGCCGACAGACCTCCTCCTCGCCTTCACCGCTCAGCTGATAGCACAGACGGCAAGAAGCGAGCTGGAGGATGATGCCACCCTCCTGCCCGAGCAGTGTCCCCCGCTGTCCCAAGAGGAGCTTCGAAGACTTGAGCACTCCCCGAGCCCTGAGCTGCACCAAGGGACGTGCAGTGCGGTAGTCAGTGCTGCCGGCATCTCTGAATGGGTGGATGTCGCCAAGTCAGGGTCCAGTTCTTCTTAGTCTGAGCCTTTACTTTAGTTTTCTTTGGGGTTTGTTTTTGCTTTTGTTTTTTGCTAGTTCACTTTCGTGTCCTATTCGGCTAAAATAGGACCGAAGTACAAAAAGCAAGAAAATCAGCTTTGTGTGCCATCAGACTAGGTTGGAGAGGCACAGACGGAGATTCACAAAATCTGAAATTTTGAGAGAGAGTGTGACTAGAAACCAGCAGTTCAACTCACTGTCTAGTGTTTCATTAATTTAATAAATCAGTAAGGGTTTATTGTATTTTTCCTATATTTAATCTATCATTTCATAGGTTTTAAAATACTGTTGATAGACTTCGTAATTGAATTCTGGTTTGCCTCCCAGTGCAACTTGATACAGGAATAAAATATAAAATGAAGTAATAAAAGTAATCTAGCAAATACAAAATTCACAGATCTAGCATAGCAAAGCGTAGAACTGCTTTAAAATGTGTGCAGATTTAATGTATGGTTCTCGTTACAAAAAGGTTTCCAATTTAGTGTATAGTTACAGTTTTGTTACAATTCAGTGTGTTTTAATGATTACCAACCACTGGACTGAAACTTTCTTTAGGGAAATAACTAAAAAGTACAGCTGCAAAACAAGATTAGAATTGATTATTTAAATGAATGTTTCCTGCTTGCTGATTTAAATCATGATTAAAATGGGTGATTTAAGTCACTTCTGTTTATATCTTTTTGCGCAGTTTGGATACTGGCAAGTCCAGAGATATTACCCTCCCAGAATGACAGAACTGCCTCGAGTAAACCACAATTAAATTTCAAAGTCCTCTTGCCTTTACTAGTTACTCCAGGATTTTTTTTTTCTCCCTCTGCTTAAACAAAGTACATTTGTATCACAGGTTATCTAATTACTGCTTGCTTTGGCCTCTTTATTCAACCTACGTATTGATTTTTTTGTTGTTGTCTGAAATGTCTTCTGCTTTACTTGTCCTTCCTCACTACAATGATGCCTTCCTTGACAACTCTTCCAGGCACTATGTAGGAGGAGGGTATCAACAGATGGAAACACTACAGCTCCTGCGGTTAGTGAATGACTCTCATCGGCAGAGCTTGGTGACGGACATCGAATGCTCTTGACTCATTTCGCTGCAAAAATCAGCATGAGGGTAGTTTAAAGTTTGCATACTTTGCATTTGCAGCAGAGTAGGAGCATGCACACAGTTGTTCAGTGGTGAATCTGTAAACTGCAGTAATTTGTTTGATTGCCCCCACCTTGCTGTGGTCGTCTGTCTGTCTCACAGTTTAGCGTGACTTAGTATGGTACAGTCTGACCTCATATCATGAAAGTTTTGTGTTACTTTTTCAGTTTCATTTAAGGCACTAATCTTATGCAGCTGGAAAGTTCTTGTGGTCATTGCAAACAGAAGACATGAGAGCTTTCACTGTAACCTAGAGGTTAATCTCCATCAAACTATTACTGAAAATAGAAGAGATCATAATGAAATCTTCAGTTTTTTGAATATCAGTTACCTAAAGTCTGAAAGAATGAATATGAGAAGCTCTTCAAATGACTTTAAAGAGATGGAAAAAGCACAGATTTTGTTCAGTCGAACATCCAAAGTTATTTTTACGTTTTTGGAACATTCATAATTCTTCTGATAAGTAAATTTGGTGATGTGTAATGCAGAGGGGAATGTAAAATGTGCTGTCCTCTCTTCTTTGTACTTCTGTTTCAACCTATTGAAGAACAAGAATGGCACTCCTGGGGTTAAGGACATTCAGAAGGTTACAATTTCATCACGTACTGTAATTATGTGGGGCAGTTTCATCAGATGGCTGGAGTTTGGTCCTGAAAAAAGTCTTTTAGTGGGATCCAGCCCTACTGAGTAGTAAGTGCAGTTTCCTCAAGGAACTGACATTTTTTTGAAGGAACAAAAAAAAAAACCAAAACAAAGACTTCCAGCTTAAAGAACTGATATTATGCTGTCAGTGTCCATAAATTAACCAAACGGCTGACCTACACAAAGGATTTTTGTATTAATGTCAGAAGGGATTGAGCCATTCTCCTTAGACTAAACAGTTTGTGTATCCTCTCATACATCCTTAATAAAGGGAATCCACAGAGGGGCCATCCGTGTTTCCATCAGGCTCTGCATCAAGAACAATTTGTCATGCAAGGAGGCATAAGTAAAGGAAATCAATGTCACAGGAGCTAATGAGAGTGCAGAACTCTTGCGCACCTTATCCGAAACACGTTTGCTGAGAGCACTAGGGCAATGGAGTCAATGGTTCTCTGTCCCGTGATGTGGCCGCAGTAGAGGAAGAGTGCCTTGGCAAAGGAGGAGAGCTTTTACTGTGGTCTGCCTATGCAGCCACAAGCAGGATTTGTTTGGTCTTCATCCTACACCGCACTTTCGCTTCCAAAAAAAAAAAAAGAAATAGTTTTTATAAGTGGGTTAAATAATTTATTTTCTCAAAAGTGTTATCAAGCAACTATTGTATCTGAGATTTCTCTGTGTGCTTCTTAGGAAATCTCATGTTGCAGTCAAGTGGTGGATTAGGTGAAGCGTTTGGTTTAGTTTCAGAAGAGCAGCCATCAGGTTCTGGCCAGAGGATGGCCAGGAATTGCCTTGCTGAATCAGAGGGAAGCAGCTCGTGGAGGTGTTCAGTTCCCTCCATCCTTCCTTCCATGGTGAGTCAGCAGAGGGGAGAAGGGTCTCAGATACTACCTCGACAAAGAAGTTAGGAAGAGGCCAGCAGCTTCATCCAAGATAAATCAGCATTAACACACTATCAAATAGACCATACCTGGCAAATTCTTCCTGATATGTTAAAATTGGGAAATTGAATTGTCTTTCATTTGCATTGGAAACTGGAAGAGCA
Source organism: Steatornis caripensis (assembly GCA_013398225.1). Classification (NCBI taxonomy): domain Eukaryota; kingdom Metazoa; phylum Chordata; class Aves; order Caprimulgiformes; family Steatornithidae; genus Steatornis; species Steatornis caripensis. The sequence continues at coordinate 370,722 of VZSC01000249.1, read as the reverse complement.
TGTGCCATTCTGCCGTTTACTTGACTTTCTTCTTTCTTGTTTACTTTCTAGTAGATTTAAAAAAAATCATGACTTGTGTTCTTAGATACTTTAGTTATTGCATCTGAAGATGATTCTGCTGGTTAAAAAAAGACCAAAACCAGCCTGTGTCAGAGCTTTCAAGCTGCTTACAGGATAAGCACAAGTGGGACGGACAGAGACACACCTCCATGATACCTTGGGATCTGCTGAAACAGTGTGTCTTGCCAAGGTCCATTTTCTGGTGGAGATACCTATGGGCAATCTGTACAGAAGTGCTAACCAGCATGCACTGAGCCAGTGGTTTCTGTTTACTGTGAATATGAGCTCATTTTTTATAGAAGAATACTTATTTCCTTTAACTTGTGATTGCAGCTATTAATAACTTCATCAAGACAGCCCTTCAGGTTGAGCTTTTCCTAATGAACTTGATAATAAAAATCCTGCTGACTTCCAGGAAAGTTGATTTGGATGCAAAGTTGCGTTATTATGACCGTGTTTACTGTCTGTTTCACTGATGCAACAGAATTTGGGGGAGAGATGATTCCTGGAGAATGACATGTCAAAGTATGTCTCCGAGGCAGTTTCCTAGGTATTTTCTACTTGTAGTGGAATTTATCAGGCTGGCAGTTAGGACTTCATTCTTGGATTTTTTTTTTTTTTTGAGCATAGTAAAAAAGAAAAAAATAAAAATGGAGTCACTTACTATCCTACAATTTTGTTTTATTTTTAAGTAATATTGACTGGGTCCCTTGAACCTCAGTCACTTGTTTCTCCAAATCCAACAATTAAATACCAGCAACCCTCTTTCTTATGTTGGGAGAGTTGATAGAGTTGACAAGGTAGGGTTTAAAAGGCATGGTTTACTCTTAGGTTCTTGAAGGTTTCACCTTCATTCAGGCAGGGATGATAGTACTAGAGCTTCCCTATGTTCAGAAATTCTGGTGATGTGATGTAGAGCTATTTAAAAAACAAAAAAAGAGGAAAGAGAAATTTGGTGTTAAAATCACTGTTACACTTAAGCGATACCAGGTTTTATTCTTTGGAGAGAAAGGGAAAATAGTTCTATGTCTTTCGTAGAGTTAAAAATACTATTTTCCTCCAAGGAGACTAACCTTCCATGGAGAGGTATATTGCACCTCCATGGGAAGCATCCAGCGTTGGGCATTGTTGGAAGTGTAATACTAGATTACTGTCAGTGAACCACTCAGTTCTTTCAAATAAGACTAGTATTGTCTTAACATTGATATAGGGGAGATAATATCCAGCTAAGCAGGGAAACTGCGAAGAAATTAATGAAGGGAAAAATATGGGTTACTTGAATTTAAAATGTACGTACATTGGAATGCAAGGTTCATCATTTATTGTGAAACTCGTACATCCTTGTTGCTTTTGGCTGTGGATATTTAGCAGTCCTTGTGGCTAGCTCCAGACGGAGTTCACAAAAGCCATAGTTTGTGAAATAGGAACCAATTACATGGAAGAGATAATTTTTTTTTCCTAATCCTTTTTTGTTGTTGGAAGTTCTAACCTTACAGCATGGACTTTCCATGCAACCTCAGCTGCATTCATTATAGATCTGTCAGAGTAGCTGTCATGTTTCTGGTGCAATGGCTGATACTCAAACATACAAGAACAGTAGACAGGGGTGTGTTCACTCTGCTCTGTCATGAAGGATTGTCTTTTTATTTTATGCCTAATCTCAGCATGTCTCCATTTTGAGCATGGCCTGCAGTCAAAGCAAGAGAAAGCAAGCTGCAGAAACACCAGAGCCAGACTGAGTTTTGTTTCCTTGTTGATGGAAGAGTTGGGATGACTGTATGTTTATTTAATGGTAATACTGGCATAAAATGAACTATGCTGGCCTTAAAACATCAGGTTGCCTCTGCCCATTACTTCCTTGTTGCATGTGCTACCAGCTCTTAAAGTGTGAAGGGTAGAAATGAATGCTTATATGAGTAGAGATCCTGATTTATATATTACTTTTTAAGTGCTATAGAATACTTCAAGATGAAAGATGATATGTGAATAGCCAGATGAGATTGTTAACCTTAAGCATCAAGCCAAAAATACCTTTATTTCCTGGAACCACAGATGTAAATCTTGGCAGAATCATCGCAGTGTTTATCCTTTACTGTTATGTGAATTAAAGAATAGCTATTTTATTGTGTTTTTTTCTCCTGGATGAGATCTTAATGACTGAGACTCCATCTGATATATGTGGCCTCTACACTCCATTACCACTTTCCGTAACAGTAGAAATTTGCCAAATCACTTTAGACAGAATTTTGTCTTGCACGATGTGCTGTTTACTAATTGCCTACAGCCTTCAACGCTGTAGTAGCTATCCGTCAGGGGAATGCCTCTTTGGCAGTGCACATCTCGTTGAATGACATTGAGTTTCTGATCGTCATAACAGGCTCAATTCTTCCTGAAGGACGTGTGGAGCTTGAAGGTGTCAGGACTGCGCATTGTTTCTAAGCTTTCTGGAGTCTCTGATGTAAAAAGATTCATCATTTTAACTTAATACTATTATGACATTATTGATAGATTTCGAAAGGGTAGCTGAAGAGGATGTTCCTAGGGAGTCAAAGCTTTGCATAATTAGTAAAACTTACTTTCTGGAGTCTCTAGAAGGTTGCTGGCCTTGCCACACTTCACCTTAATGTGATGTATTACAGGCAATTTTGGTGAAAACAAATACATAAAAGGACCCAAGCATGTTATTCTTACATGACCGCTTAATCATAACCTCTGGTAGTCTCCAGCAAAGTTCTTTGGTGGATGTTGTATTCCCAAGTCGTTGGCTCTGAGACCTTTAAAGTTTTAGTGTGGGTTTTTTTTTTTCCTTTTTTTAAAGTAGAGAAAATAACCACATTTGCATCTCTGTGACTTAGCCCTTTTAGCCTTGCTATTTTGGACAGTCAGGGTATGATTTTGAAGCTGCTAGCTTTTTGCTGGGGCTTGTTCAGGTCATCTTTAACGAGATTGATTTTCTAGTAGTTTACTTCCAAGGGCAGAGATAGCCATCAGTGTGTCTTTTCATTTGATACTTTCTGACAAAGGAAAGGACAGGCTCATTTTCGCTATTTGCTCAAAGTGGTCTCCAAGAGTAAAGCTCCTGTTAGAATATTATTTATGGAACACAGAAGTATTACAAACTCCGACCTGATTAACTAAAGTGGCTCTTCTCTGTAATACATTACTCTAAGCTGATGCTTGATAGATGGATGGTTATTGCCCTGTTTGTATTTAAGTAGTTATTTGTCCACTTATAAATTTGCTGTCAGAGTTATTTCCAGCTGTCTAAAAAGCCAGTGAAATCTGTTTAGATAAGTTACAGTGTTTTGAAATTAAAAAATATGAAATGTGTTCTATATCCATAAAGAGAACAACAACAAAAAATGAAAATAAATACAGCCGTAATCTTTCCTAATCACAAGTGATAGAGGGGCAGCTGTCTGGCACTGTCCACCCTTATTGCAGTTGTGGTATTACTGGGAATTATTGTTGGTTGCGGTTTGCCCTCTCACAGAGCCATTTGCCATGAGTAGTAGTACGAAGCAGACGTGTCCTTGAAATTCTCTTTGTTTGCCTGTGCACCCCATTTCTGAACTGGAAACTGCTGTTCAGATCTTTCTGCAAGGACGATAAATACTTTATTTTCGTGATAACCGTTTGACTTTCCTCTGAACGAAAAATACCGTTACCCATCCAGTCCAGTGAAGGCACAGCTTTAGGGCCTGGTAGCAGTATTTTGAAAGATGCATGTAGTAAACAACTGAAGATCAGAAAGCTTGGGATCACTCCTCTATATTGCATGAATTTCCTATCCCATCTCTGCAAGCTAGGGAAATGTTTATGAAGCAGTTTCTTCACAGAAGAAATAGAAACAGTAGATGTCTTAGAAATTTTCTTCTCATCTCCTCTTGAGACCACTACAATGTCTTAGAAATCTTATCCTCCCAAAACCACGTGTCTGAGTCTATGGAGCTGCCGAGTTCTTAATTTTTGCTGCCTAATGCCTTAGTCTCCTCTTTACTTACTTTTTCTTTTATCCCCCACAGTCCCAAATATCCTTGCACAGCTTCCTCCAGTGAAGCAAAGTTGACTGTGTTCTTGCCCAGCACAAGAACTCTTCCACTGTCTTCGGTGGAGCTACTTGGAAAGCAAAGTCTGAAAGCGAAGTCTGGGTGCAACACTGGTCAAAAGCTTGTAAAGCCTCCATCTTCGATCCAGGGATACCACACTTACTCACACTTCTCCTACGGTTAACACAGTATTCATTGACTTTCTGTAAATCACTACATTTAGAAATAGTAAGCAGAGAAATATACTTCCAGCCATGGTGGACCATTGCAGGAACGTTGAGATGTACACTTATTAAGAGATTTTTCAGGTCTTATATTTCTAAAGTAGACCTGAATTCAGTTTTAAAAATCTATTAATTTTGGTTTGAAAGTCTAGTTATCACCACCGATAGGCAGCCTTATACTAGAGGACTGTTTAAGAAAACTATTACTTTAAGATTAATCCACTTTGTGCCATCAAGACTTCCAAACTGTAATAAGGATGGGGTTTGTAAGTATTCAGTATTTCTGAAAATCAGGCTATTTACCTGTATGTCTAGATAAGTGTTAAAATGCCTGACTTGAGGCAACCCAATTTAAAAAGGCTAATCTGGGCATCCTTGCGGAGACACACATTCACAGAAGATGTGCGTATCTAGATTTCTGCTCAACTTCTAAAGAACTTTTAAAACTTTGGAGTTGTGAATGCTGATTTATGCCCTGCTGAAAAACTGGTGGATAATTGCACCATTCTGTTGTCTTACTGAAATTGAAATACATCTATTTCTGTTTGCGATGGTAAATCCAATAATAAAATCTTAATTGGAAAAAAGCAATTTGTCAGAGCAGCAATTAGCAGTGGAACAGCTGCTTCGTTAACATACAGATGCAGGGTAATGGCTTCTGAATCAAATGGGACTTGGTGAACTCTCTGGTGAAGAGGTTCCTCCTGACACCATTACACGTTTTGCTTTTTCCGAACATTGTGTTTTCTGTTGCTCATGAGCTTGACTTGCTTTAATACGTTATTCAGATGTCTCTGATACTCTTCTCAACATTATCCAAGCTTTTTCCATGTAAAATCAGAAGCAATTACATAGCTCATATTCAGGTGTTTTACTGTGTCAAACTTAGATGGCTTCTCAGATGTCTGAATTCAAGAGAGTGATTAAAAATTCAAGTAGTCTGTTCAGCCAGGCTGCCTATCCATAGGTTTATGCTGTGAGCTTCACCCAGGTGTTGTGCCCAGTGATTGTTCATGGGCTGTGCAGAGACCTGGCACTCCTGGACAACAGCAGATCTCAGTCACTCGCCCTTTCCAAATCTGATGCCATTGTAGGTACCACCACCATCATTTCTGTTGAAAGTCTTTCACAAGCCAAAGTCCTAGGTGGATGTCACGAAGTCTTTTGACATTTCTCCCTTTTGATGGTAAAAACTCTTCTTGGAAAGGAGTTTGGGGTTGGAGTTTTATTTATTTGTAAGAAAGAAGATGAGAAAACATATAGTCCCACGGGTAGACACTTGTATCTGTCTGTGAACACCAGACTACAAGGTTCAGTTTTCAACAATGCTGAGCAGCCCATAAATGGCCATTGGAAGAGCTGAAACCTCAGCTGTCTGCCACCGCTGGATCAGTCCACCTTCTAGGGACCTGCGTTGGAAAGGCTGGGTCAGTCTTACCATGTGTAAAGACATTTCCTCTGTAGCAGACATTTGATATTACTTGAATGTATAAACAGCTGCATGGATTTTAAGTCTCTTCTCTCCAGCTGATACATCATTTAGTCCTTTTGGTTTTTTCTGCTCTTGAAATCTCTTTCCCAGATGTGTGGGAACACTGGACTCACTTACCTGGTTCCTTGGTAGGATTATGCTAAGAATACGTGGTTGTTTCATGATGGCAGTAATACCAGAAGTGATTCACACTGAAAATCATTTAAATCAGAACATGAATATTTGATAGCCTGTTTACCACCATGTCATACATTCTTGAAAGGTGTTGTCCCTGTTATGGTGACCGCCAGGCAGCCTTGTAACAGGGCAGAGTATTAATTTCAAAATTGGTGATACGTCCCTGGGAGAGGTCTCTGTTTTGCAGTCCAGTACTGTGCTCAGCTAAAGAGATAAGGAATAAAAAATCCCAGGAAAGCTTAAAATCCACATTTTCAAAGGTATTACTTTGGTGCCTAAAGACACAGTCATAGGCACATGATTGCCGTTTTTGGTTTAGTGCATCTGAATATACTATTAAGTGTCTGTCTGGGTATTCAGAGACATAAATACCTCTGCAAATCAACTTTTATCCTAAATGGCATATCCACTGGGGCACTAACTGAGGTTTCTACATCATTTAGTTTGTGGGTTTGTTTTTTTTTTTTTACATCTTGTTTATAATTCCTGCTTTTTTTCACAAGTGTTGTTGCTTGGCATTGCTTAATGTCACACCTAGGTAATAGAGTTGAAAGAAATAAAAAAACAATTCCAAGTATTCATTATTGAAAATAATGTCAAGTGTATTATTTTCAGACAAAGATGTCTGGCTTTCAGAGCCCTTTAAACCACAAAAAAACAAGCCAAGAATACTGGCATCAGCTTTCCCCAAATGAATAAACAATTTGAGCCCGACTTGCCACAGAGTCCAGCATTTTGTAGTCATGCCCTTGTGAAATGAACACAACATGCTCTTCAGTTAGGCTTGCAATGATAAATACCCTATTTTCATTGTTTTCAGTGCCTGTACAGCGTGCAGAACAACTGAAAGTCTGGGTCTGAATGCTTGCTTACTTCTAGGTGTATTTCTGGAGTGCTGTTTTTCTGCAACTGTAAATACTCAAAGAAAAAGATCATGTTCTGTTGCTGTTGTGAATTACAGGTAGTTTCCGTTGTAATACTGTATTTGCTTTCAGAATTAACACCCTCTGGAGATCACTTCTTAAATACGAGTTGCTCAGGAAGATATTTCTAAATACACCCAAACCTCTATATTAAAGAAATGTCGTGGCAACATTTGGAAGGGAACCTTATGCTCTTCATCTCTCAGATCAGTTGTGTCTGATTTCTGAAAAAAGATTTCACAGGAAGGACATCATTGCTGGTATCAATCAAGTATATTTCCACCACACAGTGATTTTTTTAGCCTGACTTATTCTGTGATCATCTGATTTGTGTCTTTGTCTCTGTGTCTGAATGTACCCTCTATTTTTTTTTTAATTCATTGACCAGCTCCAACCTTGGCAGTAAGATAGACATCTTGAAGATGATGAAGTTCTTTCAGGTGACATAAGGATAAGTAATGACGGGAGGAAAAGAACAGACAGAAGCAAGTGCTGTAAATTTGTGACTTATTGGACACTGGAAAAGCTGCATGGTAGGCAACCAGGTCAAAAGGTGGAAGGGTGCAAAGCAGAAGGAGTTTGAGATATTATTGTAGTTAGATTAAAGCTGTTTTAACTTTTCCAACCCATAAGTCCCTTTCGCTTTTCTTTCTCCTACTTTGGGGAGGGAGGGGTTTAACAAAGAGCGTCTGTCGTTCGTTTAGTAGCCAGCCCAGCTTTAAACCGTGACATGTAACCAAGGCCATTTTTGCAGGTTTTCATCTTCTTAGACCCCAACATCAATCTGAGGGGAAAAACCTGAGGGAATTTAGATCTGGTACTCCTGGACCTCACTGGTAGCTGCTAAGTATGCAAAACTGCCACAGGTATGGGGCATCGTTGTAAACAAACAAAAAAAAATCATGGTGTTAGTGATACGCTTCTGTGTGCTGCTGAATCTCACCTCCGCTCTCAAAGCACCCATTGGGCCCAGTCCAGCTCAGGAGACCAGGACTGTACAGGTTGCAGAAGGGTAATGCCACCAGTGGTTGACAGTATAGATGCAGATGTGTTGCCTAAAATGTTGACGGTGCAGGGCTACGTTTTGCTGTATTTGATCATTATTTTTTGGACAGTAATTGAGCATGTCTGGGTGATGATGACAATATTGTTTTCTATAAATAGGGATTTACCTCATGCCATTTATAACAGGCTGGGCACTGGGAACTTGGGTAGTTGCTTCCAGACCATTCGCAATCAGCAGCTTGGTGTTGCTTTTTGCAATGAGCACCAAAAGCTAAAAGGAGTTCAGTATCCCACCTTTTATTAGATGTGAAATTTGATCAGCCTTTCTAGCAGTGTGCGGAGCTGGGCCACGCTCTTGGTTGTGATTCACCATCGTATCATCCACGAGGCAGCCCGCTTGCTGCAATTCCTTTGGATGTGGCATGCCAGCTTTAATAAAACGTAGCAATTTCAGGCACACGGCCATGATCACTTTTGCTTGTGGGCTCTGAGGAGGCATTAAGTGGTGAGGTTTTGGTCTTTTCTTACAGCAAGAAATAAATGCACCTTAAAAATAGCTCCAATATTAGATATTGGCGAAGCGCAAAGCCAGCTTTCAGCAGTCTGCAAAATGTGGGCTGCTGATAGCTACAGCTATTCAATTCCACAAAAAATATTTTAATTGCAATGGCAAAGTTAGATCTCTAGGATAGGAACGGACTCCTTGGCACTCACTTCCCTGGTAAGAGTGGGGAAGTGACTGAGATGGGAAATGTGTTATCAGAAGAGCAGGTGGGTGTTGGTGCTCAGCTGGGAGCTTGGTGGGGCTTTAATTGGGGCGGTTGACCAGTGGTGTGGGGGAGAGGATGCTGCAAACCTGCCCTGTATCAGTAGGAGCGTGAAGGAGATGCCAGGGCTGTCTCCGCTGACAGAAAGATGGAGGTGTTATTTTGTTTTTCTCCAGAGACAAGTATCATACAGTGGTTGCTTCGCTCTAAAATCGTCAGTGGTGACAAGCTCCCTGCGCTGCTCATTAGCAAGCTAAGCAGCAGAGATCCACCATACCTCCACAGAGGCCAAAAGGCCTTGTCGTCGCTATGTTTCTACACTGGGATAAATTACATAGGTTGTTCTCCAGTTAAAATAGAAGCTTTCCTGGCTGAGTTTCCTTGGCACTCAGCACAGGGTCTTGGGTGACCACAGCTTTGGAAAGGTCTGATGGTAAGAAAGGGGAGTGAGTGAGGGGTGAGCAGTATAGCACGAATGACTTCTTTTATTGGTTTACATCCTACCCTCGGCCCCAATTCTCAACCTTTTTTACTGCTAAACTCAACAAAAAGCAGCTACCGGAGCCCAGATGGCTGTCGCTGTGCCGCATCTGCAGGCTCTCCTCTCACAACACCTCTCAACATTGTTCGTCAGTGGTGAAAGGTGACATTAATTGATGTGCTAACTGTCTTCAACATGTCTCGGAGAGCGGGCCCTCACCACCAAAAACAACACTGCAGGCTACTGAAGTCGGTGTGTTAGAAACTTGCCTCCGTGACGCTGTCAACAAGAGCACTTGGAAAGGCTCAGACGACAGCACTGAGAGCTGAGCTGTTGCTGTCAAATCTAGTGGCCAAATGCACTGGGACACTGCTCTCTCCTGGGTTTGCTTTGAGGTCATCAGTGATGTCCAGAGAGCACCATGCTGCCTCACACTCCCGCGGTGGCCCTGGAGGCATCTCCCCAGCACTGTCCCCCACGCTCTGCTGTAGGGTGTCCCAGGTCCAACTGTGCGTGGAGGCCTCCCGTTCCCCCTCTTCCAGGACCCCTGGAGCTACTACAGCAGTTGCGAAGAGGAGAACAGATATTAGGAAGATACTGTGAGCATTAGCTGCCTGGCCACATGCAGAGAGCTGCAGCGTGAAGGAGCACCACTTGACCAGGCAGTGCCTGCGGAGAAGTGCTAAATTGCTCTTCGGCAGGAGCCCAATCTGTTCCTGAGGCGACTATCGGCCTTTCACGATCCCTTTGCTCTTGGCTATGTGCAAACTGATGGGCAGATCCTGAAGCACATGCGTGCCTGCTGGCCTGATCCGTGCCTGGGCAGAGGAGACCAGGAGTCCTCCACCATGGCCTCTACCAGGAGGGAGGTGAATTTTAAAAAGGTTGGGCTTTCTACATAAATGATGGTTAATAGATAAAATACAAAACATCTGAAACTACTTTTATTAAGACTGTCGGAGTAGATTTATTCTACTCTGTGGCCTGGGAAAGCCATTAAACTTTTCACTTCTTGTGAACTGGGCAGCATGTGGCTTCTCCATGTTCCTCTTGTTATGTTGCATGTCTGCCAGAGGCATTTCTCACTCCTCCTTTGGTGGCAACTGGTACGTTAGCTAAATTCACTCCTTCCAGCAGATGGTGATGCTGCTGCCCCGTCTGTGAGTGTGCGCTGCCTGAACAGCTCGTATCACTCCTGCTCTTCTTCTTTACTTGATATTCAGGCTGGAGGCTTCCAACGGATTTTCTTACATCAATTTTTATATGACACCTTTTCACTAGACTTGTGATCAAAAGAAAAAGTCAGGCTCATTTTCTCAGTATCACAGTAATGAGAGAGATCGAGGCTAAACTTTAGGAGAAACTTTTTAACCATAAGGATAGCTAAACACTGCAGTGGCGAAACATGAGATGCCACAAAACATCCTCAGGAGTAGTAGAGTAGTAGAAGAATATCCGTAGTATTAAGAGTAGCAAAGAGAGTATCTGTTGGGAAGGGTTTAAGTATTGAAGATCCGTCTTTGGGGCTGTGAGATGGACAAAACTTCTTAAAGTCCTTCTGGTCTTGTCTTCCATATTCTTTTATTAAATTTGTTGATTCATGGGTTGTTCTGAGCATACTGTTCACCCTGGATGTGGGTGTCTGAGCAATGAAATACGTAATAAAAATAATAGCGTAGTAAGGCAGTGATGACTTTAGGTTGATGAGATCAGGGCTGTGTGTCTATCTCTATTTCTATCTCTAATCTCCAGACTCAGCAGCATAAGACAACGTACAAATCAAACCCCTAACTGTGATGCAGATGGAAGGCTGTTTACTCTGCATGATGCTTAGGGAGAGGAATTTGGTAAGGACATTTTAGGATGGCCGAGACAATAAGCCTTGTCAAAAGACGTGTGGTCTCACACCTACTAGTTTGATAAAAATTTGGATCTGTGACTGTTCAAAGACTAAAGTTACTGGAATGGAGAGGCTATAAAGGTGTTATAAATAGATCTTGAGAAGCACACTAGCCCCTTCCAAAGAGAAATGGCCATTTTCATTAGTCAAGAAGCTCCTGAGAAGGGAGAGCATCCAGCCTTGCCAGCATCTCTAAGACCTGGCTGAAAGAAATAAGCCTTGCTACTGACTTGCTTGCTGCCAAACGCTGAATCTCTTGTATTTCCACCAGGACCAGCTGATAGGGCATCCTCAATTTTTCCTGTGGTAAGGGGTAAGAGTCCAGCCGTTCTGAAATGCAGCATGTAAGTAAAATGCTAGCCAGCCAGCAAGCTTGTAATTGTTAAATATAGAGATCAGTACGGTAAATAATATTTTCAAGCATGGAGCATTTGTAGGCAGCTGAGCATCAGCATTCGTGTAAGTGATCCTGTGTAAGTATTAAATCTGCTGGTTTTATTCTTGATATAAATGAATACTCAGGTGCATTCATACATTTGCTTTTATTACTGGGAATTCCACTCTGATTTTATAGTCAGTGATGTTTCTGTGCTTCTGGTGAAATACACATGGCTAGAATTTACAGACAACATTGAAGAATGACACTGGTAGCTTTGTTCAGATATGTTAATTCTTAATATTATTTAGTGTTAATTTATTTTTATTTTATGTTTTTCCATCAATGTATAGTTGAATTATGTAAATACAAATAAAACTGTGTATCTCTGTAGTATGGCTTTTTCCTCCCCAATACTAACGTTTGGATCTGGGGAAGTGCAGATAAGGTAACTTTGCGTGATCCCTCAAGGTGAAATTTCCCGGTCATCCTTCTGTAAGGATGTGTGTTCTGCAGCACAGGTCATTTCATGAAATGCTGACTTACATTTACGTCCTATTTTTCCCCAAAAGTCAGATAGTTTCAGAATCACTAAAAGCCTGGCGTGAGATGGCCAACCCCAAATGGACAGGTCTCCTGCGCTCAGTGTCTGCTTTGCATTGAGGAAGCACAAGCTGTATGAGAGGCTTGGGTAAGAGTAAAATCCTTTGACCTGCTCTTGAGAAATCCCTACTGCTGAACCAGAATCCCCATAGGCTGGGGGTCAAGACATCCCGTAATGTCTTGCAGCAATCTTGGCCTGTTTTTGTAAAGGTGCTGGGTCAGTTTGTCAGCCTGATGTAGATGCTGTGGTTGGAAGTTGCTATGGATTGCCTGCTGGCAGATTGAATTGAACTGCTAGGGTGATGTTCTACCTCCTCTCCTGGACTGCAAGCTGCAACTTTCATCCAGGTCCTGCTGGGACACAAACTTTCTTCCCTGCCACTTTCCAGAAGTTATCCCTGTCTTCATCTGCTCATGGTTTGGGTATAAAATTAATTTGGGCTCAAGAGAAGGTTTGATGCACCATACAGCTCTTGAGTAGTTGTGGATGACAGGTTTGTTATGACTACATTCACAGCCCTAAGTTTTAACTGCGATGGAATGAGGCATGTGACAAGATAAATCAGCTTAACGGTTTGAAGGTACTGACAGATTACCAGTACTCAATCATTATATCCAGGCTGTATGTCCAGGTCAATAACAGTAAGTGTGATAAAATCTGCATATCATTTGATCAAGGCTTGTGTTAAGGTTGCGCTCTTAGCAGCTGGTTGTCTGCTTAAAGTGTTAGCAGTTGGACTAATTTTGCTTTATCAAATTAAGGTTTTGTTTTATGTTTTCCTGATTTACATAAACATTCTGATGACTCCTGGGAATTTTATTTAATAAGAAGCTGCAATCGTAAGTACCACTGAACACATATTATGAGAAGTCTTAAATTTAGATTTCACTGACATTTCCTAAAAATTGCCCCTAGTTGGAAACAAAGTTTTCAGATTTCCAAAATTTATTTCCAACAGCTTGTCAGGCATCTGTTTTCAAAACAGCTACATTGCTGAACCATTTACAACTTCATAGTAGAATGTATGTCACCTAATTTTTAAAAGCAGTAATACGGATATTTGCATTTAAGCTTCTTCCTCTGGATTCCGTAAATGCTCAATGAAAACAAACAAGACCAAATTTAGGCGCCTGTGTGAGGATGAAGGATATCCCTCACTGACTGCAAACTTGTGTTGGGGAGCTAAGCAAGCTGTAGAGATCTGCCTTCTACATGCCTGCATTTGATTAGAGGACTCCTACCCGCTGGCTCTCGTTGTTGGGTGCAATCCTCATCCTTGCTGTGCTGCAGCTCATTTGAGCTCCCTTTCCAGGTCTGCTCTTCTAAAGCCTGTTGGCTGTGCCTCTTCACTTTGGATACTGTCTAAGGGAGAGCTTTCTTCTTTCTGTGTATCCTGAGTCTTTCCTTTCTGCCTGTGTCGTTTCCAGCTTTCTCTCCCAGTATCAGATTTCACCTTTAATTTGGAGCTGTAACACCGAGAGGAACCTTTGTGTTTGGATATATATTGAGATAAGGCTACTCTTGTTGGCATAAGCTTCAGAAAAAAGAGTCTTTGTAGACCTGTCTGCACCAAATGTTCTGGTACTTCTCGCTCAGACATCTGTGCTTTTTTGTTCCCAGTGTAGTACTGGGGATTGCGCAGTCATAAGCACATCACTTACGAAGGCAGGTGAGGACAAAACCACAGGAGGGTATTGTCAAAGTCACAATAAGCAGTTTCTTAATGCTATCCTTGTTGGTTAGGAAAATAGAAGAATGACTCTTCCCTCTGAGAATGTAGTTCATCAGCAGAATTCTTTAGAATGTTTTTCACAGTTTCCTCCGAGTTGTCAGTAGCTTTTTATAAGTGAACTCCAAATAGCCTGTAGTATTAAATATTTCATCACAGCTAGGTACAGTATATTCATCAGTTTGTAGAGTGAGCTTGTCAAAAGTCTCCTTGGTTTTGTGTTCAAGTAACATATTTTTAATCTGTTGGGTCTGTTATGTGGACTTAAATTGCTGCTTTGCTTGCAAAAATAGAATAAGAGAAAGAAACTAAAGCTGTTAGGGCTTTAAATGATTTTCAAATATCTTCAGCAGAGATGTAGGATGAGAAGTTGTATCCACATAACAAATGTTCAGCGAAAAACTTAGGAACGTAAAAGCGTGTGTTTGACTTGTAAGGAACAATCATTGATTATGGTAAGCTTTATTCCAGCACTGGTACTTTATTTCTTGTGAAAGAGGGTGGGTTTATTTCCCATTAGGAGCAGCCTTAGAGAATCTCATGTCATTAAGGCATTTAGAAGTTTTTACTGTTCATTTTTTCAAGCACGGAACAATCAGAATTAAAAGTAATGCCAGATAATGAACCTGTGCTGGTTGTGGCCTCAAGGTATGCAACTTAATAGGAAACCAGCTAATGAGAATATCCACAGTTATACTAGGAAGGATAAAGAGAAAAAATAAAGAATTATAAACCCTCGTGCTTCAGAGCCAGCCATTAATTGGCAGGGAGGTATGAAGAAACTTCCACAGCGCACAGGGTATGTATTTTGATGGTTTCCTCCAACTTCTACAGGGACATGTGGTGCTCATCCCTGTCAAAGTGAAGGTGGCAGAGTTAAGAATTGCTCAGGGCACTGGTCAGATACCATAAATTTAAAGATGAAGGTGCTGATTACGCATTCTTTGGCAGCTACATAGACCATTAAATTTCTATGTAGGTACGAGTTGCATTAATTAGTCAGTGGAGGAATGATTCCCCGTCCTTGGGAAAAAAATTGTATAAAAAGAGATGATAGAGGTCTGGAAGCAGGACGTCAGATCTATGCTTGAAAACATGGGTGAAATAGTGACCCCCCGTCACTATTACATATACCTATAAAGTAGGATTCAGACAATGCACAAAGAAAGAAGGTGCAATAAAACTAGCTGTACCGTATATTGTTAAATGGTTTAGGATTTCATCTCACCATTATGTCTGCATATAGCATGACTTTGGTATTGCTCCATAATTGTCTACAGTACAACGTAAAATACATGCTACATCTTGAGCTTGGCTGGAATGTATTTTAAAAGATTTTTGGCCTTTAAACATTTTCAAGCAATTTATCCAGTCACTGAAAACTAGGAATGCCTGCTGCTTTCTGTCTAACCCATGACATGGTTATCTTCGTGAAAGCAGAGCCACTGTTTAGCTCGGCCACTCGTGTGCAGCTCATTCCTATTACTTTTTCTAAAGCAGAAGGAAGCTGATCGTTTTTATTCACTTTAGATAAAGCTGTAGTGACTTAATAGCAGCAGCGTGTGTACTAATTAGTGATTAAAGCATTGGTAAAATGGGTACACTTGGCAAGCCTGAATAAATCCTTTAACAGAGTGTCTAGTATGCTTAGTAGTCACTCACTAGGGCAAGAGGCGCCCAAGAACAAATCTGCAGAGGATTATGCTGTTATTACGTTGCCCTCTGAGCAGCATGAAACAACAGGGGAAATGAAAGACTTGATTTTACCTTGTGATAGATGACTGTGGCAAGAGCTGGGGGTTGACCATCCGGTCCTCTGCTGCGTAGTCTGATAATAAATTGAAAATGCACTCATTGACCTCTTCTCAAATGAAATTTGTCCCATAATCACAAAGACTTCTTTTCACCTTAATCTATTTTTAAAGGAGATTTTATAACTTTCTGTCTTCAGGAGAAAAAGAAAAACAGTCTATTAATTGGGAAAGTTTTCCCTTAACTATTCTTTGCTGGCAACACTCAGAGGCCTCTTTTGACCTCTTATAGAGAGTGATCATCTTTGCTTCATGATAATAGTTACAGTGAGAGCGATATTGATGCAATACTAAAAATTAAGATCATTGAAAGGATCAGCACTGAAAATCTTCAGTAAGATTTTTCATTTAACTAGCATCTTGTTTGGTAGTGACTCTTAAGCAACATAAAGAAAAAGGAGACTGTTTTGGTTTAGACATTTTGTGGGGGGTAAAGACTAAATTCAGAGCTTTCCCACTACTCAGAACAACGCTAAACTGATTGATTGGGTCCCTTTTTGCTATAAGAGCAGTTTTTCCCTTCTGTTTTGTCCAGTATCATCTCTCTTAAGAAGCAGAAGTGATCTTGGCAGCATAAATTATAGTTAAATATTTTTAAGTAATGGAAAGAATATAATTCCTGTTAGTCCGTTTAGAAAAAGTATAAACTCTGGGATTCAGGGGATCACTTCCACAGATATTTTATGCACTTTATCTACTGCTGTTCATAGCAGCGTACAGATCTTTCAGCGATTGACTCAGTCTGATTTACTTTAAATTCATGAATCAACCCCGTGATAGTTTCCACAGCTGCACTTCTGTGTAGTAAAATCTTCTGTAAATTACTTTATGTGTATATATACACAGGCATATTTTTACATAGAGAATTCCAAATGTTTCCTTACAAAATATAAGCAACCAAAAGAACACATCTAATACAGGAATGTAAGATTTGGAATTTTTTTTTATTCTAATTAACATCTTCACAATCTAATAAAAATGCAACAACTACTTATTGTTAGACCAATTATAACAACAGTCTAGACCACAAAATTTCTGTAAAGGGTCATTAGTAGTACAGTAAAACTGTGTGCGCAACTATCTGTCCTTTCCTCTGATGTTATATTTCCATCCTCTAATGCATTAGTAGGATGAATTGTCAGCACCTCATGGTCTTTGCAAGAAGGGTATGATGTTGATGATGGGGATTTCCTTCTCTTGAGTTTTTGGTTCACTCAAAATTATTTTCCTTCTGTGTTTCAATATCACAGTAGTTCACAGGTTGCACTCTCCTGTTCATTCACAGGGTTGGTTGTACCACATTTACTTACATTCTTCTCTTTATGCAGCCTGATTTCTTTTGTTTTTTTCTGTGGGGAAAGAATCTGTGATTGCACAAAGCTAAGCAGAACTGAAGTTAAAGTAAATTAGGTAATGATGCACTAAACCAAGTTCAAAACCACAAGGCAGTCAACAGGCAAATAATCACGGGGTAATTTTTCTTTACAGGAGGCCAAATTAGATAGTGGGCATCTGAGTAGGCCAGGTTCGGGCCGGGTTGGATGGGGCTTTGAGCAAACTGGTGTAGTGGAAGGTGTCCCTGCCCATGGCGGGAGGGTTGGAACTAGATGATCTTTAACGTCCCTTCCAACCCAAACCATTCTATGATTTTATGACTGTAGAGCAAACTGCAAGTGCAGCAAAAATTCCTTGACTTTTGCAGGTACAGTGAAAATCAAGCTAAAACATGTTCAAGACGAGACAAGGCCTAACAAGGTTTGGAGCTGTGCATAGCTCATATGGCTAATTATTGTTGTAAAACTTGAGATATAGGACAAGCGGCAGCATTTAACAACAGGGCTCTGGCAGAGCCACAGGGCCCATCCATACAAGGTATGTTGGGTCCTGCCTTTCTCAGGACTGCAGGAATGCAAGTCTGAGAAGAACTTAGTTGCAACAAAAACAGATTTAGAGACAAAAGTACTACACAGAATCACAGACTCACAGCATGGTAGGGGTTGGAAGGGCGCTTTGGAGATCATCCAGTCCAACTCCCCTGCTAAAGCAGGTGCCCCCAGAGCAGGGTGCACAGGAACACGTCCAGGGGGGTTTGAATCTCTCCAGAGAAGGAGACTCCACAGCCTCCCTGGGCAGCCTGGGCCAGGGCTCTGTCACCCTCACAGCAAAGAAGTTCTTCCTCATATTCGCATGGAGCTTCCTGTGTTCCAGTCCGTGCCCGTTGCCCCTTGTGCTGTGACTGGGCACCACTGAAAAGGGTCTGCCCCGGTCCTCTTGACACCTGCCCTTTAGATATTTTGTATAGATATTTTGATATTNCTTGCTGAAGTCAAGGTAGACAACATCCATTGCTCTCTCCTCATCTACCCAGCCAGTCAGGCCATCATAGAAGGCTATCAGATTGGTCAAGCAGGATTTCCCCTTGGTGAATCCATGTTGACTACTCCGCATAGTATTCTTCTCTTCCATTTGCCTTGAGATGACTTCCAGTATGAGCTGTTCCTTCACCTTTCCAGGGATGGAGGTGAGACTGACTGGCCTGTAGTTTCCCAGGTCCTCCTTTTTGCCCTTTTTGAAGATTGGAGTGACAGTGGCTTTCCTCCAATCCTCAGGCACCTCTCCTGTTCTCCACGACTTTTCAAAGATGATGGAGAGTGGCTTAGCAATAACACCTGCCAGCTCCCTCAGCACTCTTGGGTGCATCCCATCAGGGCCCATGGATTTGTGGGTGTCCAGTTTGCCTAAGTGGTCTCTGACCCAATCCTCCTCGACCAAGGGAAATGCTTCATTTCTCCAGACTTTCTCTCTTACTTCCAGGGTTTGGAAATCCTAGGGCCAGTCTTAGCAGTGAAGACTGAAGCAAAGACGACATTCAGTAATTCCGCCTTCTCTGTATCTTCCATCACCAGGGCACCCGCCTCACTCAGCAGCGGGCCCACATTTTCCCTAGTCTTCCTTTTGTTACCGATGTACCTGAAGAAGGCCTTCCTGTTGTCCCTGACCAACCTTGCCAGATTTAATTCCATGTGGGCCTTAGCCTTCCTTGTTACATCCCTGGATGCTCTGACAATGGTCCTATATTCCTCCCAAGTCGCCAGTCCCTTTTTCCACATTCTGTAAACTTCCTTCTTCCTTTTGAGTTTTTCTGCACGCTCCTTGCTCACCCATGCAGATCTCCTGCCTCCTTTGCTTGATTTTTTACTCGTAGGGTTGCATCAATCCTGGAGGAGGTGGTTCTTGAGTATTAACCAGCTCTCTTGAGCCCCTCTACCTTCTAGAGTCCTAACCCATGGGATTCCTCCGGGTAGGTCTTTGAAGAGGCCTTTGAAGCTCTCCTGCAGTCCAGGATTGTAATCCCACTTGTTGCCCTGCTTCTTCCATGCAGGATCCTGAACTCCACCATCTCATGGCCACTGCAGCCAAGGCTGCCTGCAACCTTCCCATCCCCAACCAGTCCTTCTTTGTTTGTTAGTATCAGGTCCAGCAGCACTCCTCTCCTCGTTGGCTCCTGCACCACCTGCATCAAAAGGTTATCATCAGTGTTCTGCGGGAACCTCCTGGACTGTGCATGCTTAACTGTGTTGTCTTTGCAGCAAATATCAGGGTGGTTGATGTCCCCCATGAGAGCCAAGGCCTGTGACAGAGAAGCAACCTTCAGCTGTCTGTAGAAGGCCTCATCAACTTCCTCTTCCTGATCAGGTGGCCTATAATAAATACCCACAACAGTATCACCCATATTAGCCTGACCCTGAGTTCTTACCCATACGGTCTCGATCATTCTTCCTCCACCCCTAGGCGGAGCTTGATACGTTTCAGTTGCTCTCTCACATAAAGAGCAACTCCACCACCACTCCTTGTTGACGTATTACCCCTCTGCAGTGTGATTTACTGATGCTTAAAGAAATCCTTCCAAAGGGAAAAACAGGTTCAGTTCCCTTCTGTGCCTGCAAGGTCTCTAACTCAAGTCTCCTGCCTTCCCGGGAACCGTCTCGGCTGCCAGGCTGTGTCCCAGGTTGGACGACAGCTCTCTCTGTGCTAAATCCATACAGGAGCTCCTTCGTCGGCATTACACACAGGATTTCATTACCACCCAAACCTGTCACAGCCAACGGTGCTTGGTGTGCGATAGCGTTCCCTTTGACTGCCACTGGCAGCAGGGGCTCAGTTTCTGAGGCTGCATCGTGTTTGTGCGAGGATTTGGATTTGAACAGCTCACACCCCTCTCTCCCCTCTGGGCATAAAGAAGCCTTCAACAGACTGCAATATGTGTTACAAGTGTCTTGATGGAAGTGAAGGCACGGTGAAACACAAATGCTCAGAGAAATGTCCTTCTCTGGCTTCAAAAGAGCCTGGCAATGAAAAAGGAACGGTAATAGAAAGTATGATGGCCCTTTTTCATGGATATATTGACTTATATTCTGTTGTGTTTTAACAGATTGAAAGCTCCTGATGCTGGAGTGCACACAACATGCTCTCGGTAGCAGGCTACCCGTGGTCATATGCATTCATGTTTGGAGTACTTGCAAACACAAAGGTCTATTGCCTTTAAGTTGTTTCATGCTGATTACAGTATAATCTAATCAAATACAGACATTCATTCGAGATGTCACTGTCATGAAGTGCGAGGACCATTAGGAATCTGAATTCTTTGGCAGCCCCTGGTTCTGCTTAGACAATTCCCTGTTGAAAGTCTTTTCACGTTATTCCTTC
Source organism: Steatornis caripensis (assembly GCA_013398225.1). NCBI lineage: Eukaryota > Metazoa > Chordata > Aves > Caprimulgiformes > Steatornithidae > Steatornis > Steatornis caripensis. The sequence goes on along the minus strand of VZSC01000249.1, from coordinate 350,417 downwards.
ATGCTTGAAGTGAACAGTGTTACTTCACTGTTCTGGGCTTGACTGCGTATTGCCAGGCATTTTTAGTGGAAAACATTTGGAGAGGCTTGTGTAGCCCTAGTCCTTTTTTTAATCATTTGTCTCTGACTCAAGGGACACCCTCTGCTTCCTTCAGGAGAGCTGGTCTGCAGGAGGGGCAGTCTGTGGGGAGGGAAGGAGCACAGGCAGCCTTGTCCTTCCAGTTCACATTCCAGGTCCCAATACTGAAACACAGACGGTTGTTGCCAGGGTGCGGATGATCATAAATATCATAAAACTGGAGTCTAACTGGAGAATAGAAGCAAAACGTCTCTCAGACTGGTGGTAGCAGATGCTGTCAAGCTTGTAACAATTGGAAGGGAGTATGGGCTGAGTAAAGAGGAGGATTAAAGATACTCCCCTTCTGATCAGAGCTATATAATAGATATGCTCTATTATAGCTTGGGTTGACTAGAGATTTCGCTGAAGCAGAGCTCATTTCTGCCTGCCAGAGCACTGACCCTAGCACTAATTTCTAATTCCAGGGGAAACTGGAGTAATGGAAAAGCCAGGAGAAATGGACCGAGCCACATAGCATCAAGTATGCTGTGTTGAGGTGTGAAAGACCCATTGGTTAAAGCAAAAATGACCAAATGAGGTACATTGCATGTAGGGAGCATTGACTGAACCAAAGCATACCTATTAGTATGAGAGTTTATGTGGTGCCCCGGCTCCTGTATCAGTACTCTGTTCCCTTTGAACTTGCACTAAATTTGTAATTTCTAATTTGTTAAGAAGCAGCCGTGCTCTGAACCACGGGGAAGCCGGCACCATCGTTTTGGATTAGCAGTGTGCTCCGTTTCACGCACGGCTTGGCCTCTCTGTGTTCGCTCTAGCTCAAAGTCCCATGAAAACTCTGCTGAGTTTATCTCTCAGTCATTTCTCTAAAGCAAATCAGCTTGGCAAATGAAGCAAGTTTGTTTGTAATAATTGTGTCATCATCTCTCCTCCAAAGAGATCTCTTGGGGAAGGTGTTTGTGAATATATCGTTATTTGGAATGCAAATGCAGATTTTTTGCTTAAGAACTACAGGAGCCAGTAGGGCATGCATTAACGTCATGCCTTGTGAAAGCAATGTGGCCTACAGAAAAACATTAGCGTCTGGTGTTGATAGAAGAAGCCGATAGGGTTTTGTTCTCGTTTCACCTGTTTAAATTCAGTTTAAGATTCTGCTTACATCTGATCAATTTGTTAGGCTACAGGTGCAAATATTTTGTAGTTGGGGGGAGCATTGCACGCTGCAACTTACAGCCCTCCTGTAGTTGAATGACGTGGGCACTGTAACAAAACATAGAGAGTCTTCAAGTACTCAGAGGAGTTGCTGGCTCAGCTCTGTACCAGAATCAAGAGCACATGCTGGGGGTTTGCCCAGGGGCCTCTTTCCCAGATTACAGGTTTAAATACATTTCCAGTCCAGAAAGGACCATAAGCCTGCAAGTATCATCTAAGGACTTGCTTCCTGGGAGAGGTTTCATCAAAAAAAGGTAAGTACAGGGAAGATCCACAACTGAGGAAGGTGGTTCTCCGCGATTGTTGGTGTCTGTTGGGTACAATTACCCTGTTCTTTTACTGGGCTGGAAATTGAGTGGTTAATGGTTTTATACCATAAAAGAATGTATTTGGTCCTTCTGGCTGTAGGCACATACAATCAACCTGTTGATATTCCTTAGTATTATCCGCAAAATTGACACACATGAACTAGTTTCAATACCTGACAGCAGTTTGTAAGAAAGATGTGCTGCTTAAGAGTGATGATAGTGAATTATAATTATTAAGACTATTTTTCTACTTAGATTTTTTTTTCCACAGATGTACTTGTTACAAAACTTGCCTTACAAAAATATTCATCAAAATCGTGCTTGAAAAAACCTGAAAATGCTTTTAAATACAAGTTTGGAAAACAGATTTTCTTTTTCTCTCTCTATACATGTCTAAAGTTCCCCTCTTTCGCCTTCCCATTCACAAAGTATTCTGACAGTGACACATGAGCTCCTATGTACAGCTGCAGAGATCAATTGATGGGATTTTAGAAGTGAACTGAAATGAATGCTTGGACATTTTTCTCCTGTTTTCTAGCTGTCCCTCTGTCATGCTTGGTTAATACTGGCCAAAAGGGATAAAAAAATCACAGGAGCATCAAGGAAGCAGCATGAATATGAAACATGTGAATGTGCTCACCATGGTCTTCTGGGAAAAAATAATCTGGTGTGGCTGATGCTTGATGAGTTGCACGTTTCCTATGACTCCTCCATTCATAATTCATTTCTTGACACATGAATTCTCTGATCACTACTAAGTCAGCTGAAGTCATGCTACAGCTTGAGCACAGGGACACAGTGACGTGGGTCTCCGTCCTTTAGTTGGCTGCTTGTTTTCATCAGATTCATAGGAACTTGGATAGCAAATGCTCTCTTTCTGACAAATTAAGCTTAAAATTGGCTAAGAGAGAAAAAATGTTATTGGGGAAGAACGGCAGACACACGTAATGTGTTCGCTTAACTCTCAGTTCTTTGGAAACAGGGACTGTGAGGTTTGCAGTGTGTCAGCAGGTGTAGCTTCTGATGAGGGAAGCTGCATTTCACAGTTCAGGAAGTATCATCAAGATGTCCGTATTTAGGAGCTCCCTACCTGCTCACATCCTTTTCAAATCATCAAGTTTTTATGCTGAGCAACTTGGTTCACCACCATTGCATTAGATGAGTGTGATTGCTTGGCTTTTCTAAAGGGGAAGAAGGATGGCTTCCCAAGCAATATCAACTATACGTGGCATTAGAAGGTCAAGTACTACTCCTTAAGCTTCACTTAGGAGCCATTTGACATCCAGCAGAGATTGTAGAAGAGAGGTGTAATGAGCCATCTGGGCAGTAAGAACTTTTTGGGTGAGCTGCTACATGGCTAAGCAGTTATGCCAGTCCACGTCAAGGCACATATCGCTAAGCAGTTTGAGAAGGCATTTAAGCACACTCCTAAAGCTGAGCATGCTCTTGAAAACAAGGAGACTGAACCATATGCACAATGTGTTTCCCTGAATAAAAGCCTGGAAAAAAAGCCCTGAAAACTAATGGCTGGAAAGGTTCAAATGTAATCACCAGCTTTAGGTTTCACAGAGCTACAGAAAATACACGTTGTAATATTCCTTATCTGTGTTGCATTTGCCTCTTGTTAGAAACAGTAATTCATCCAAATTCCAAAAGGGGCAGGAGTTTGATTGGGAAATGGCAGCAAAGGCATCACTGACCACAGCATTTTCAGTGACTCTAGGAATTCAGAGAGTCGCCTGTCACTCGTGGGTCTGACTCCTGTGTGTTTGACCCATTTTCCCACTCTTGCACTGTACTGTATTCTGCAATACCAGTTTCTGAACCCACAAGCAAAGCAATCTCCTGCCACAGCTGTGGCTCTCAGTCATGGTACTGTGATCACAGATCTGCCTGTCATCCAGAAAAACTGGCAAGTTGGCAAAATGCAGCGGCATCAGTACTAATATCTGATCAAATTTGATATTTCAACCCCCAGTGCAAAAATAGACTGTCAACTCAATTATTGTTCGGGGCAAAACAAAACAGTACTGTTGGCTGCAAGCCATGCCATTATTGGGACAATTGAGTTTTATGCTGGGGAATAAAATATAGTTATCCTTGGAGTGCCCGTCTGTACACTCACTGCACTGCAGACCTCCACGCACCTCCAGTACAGAAGTGCCAATACTGTTTTGCTTCGTGTATCTGTATGTCATGTGTGCATCCAGATGCTTTAAGTACCCTGTGCAAAGGGGGCATGGATGATGCTGCATAATGACTGCTCTCCTCTACTGCTGTTATTCAAGACAGAGCATACAACCATGCCTATGTCCTGTGAATGAGTTTCTATTTTTCATATATTTTCTTTTCTTTTATTCATTTGTTTTCATCCACCGAACCATAGAAAAGTTTAGATTGAAAGGGACCTCTGAAGATCATCTAGCCCAGCTCCTGCTCAAAGCTGGGCTGCTTAGGTCGGCTTTGACTCAGACACGTCGTGCTTCCGCAGGGCACCAAGAGGATGCTGTGAATAAGAATGCCTCCGTCTTCTCCTAACTGACCCAAACACTCCTTCAGTCACCATTGTGGCTCTCTGGAGGTCACCACGTGTCATGATTCAACCTCAGCCGACAACTGAGCCCCACACACAGGGGTGGTGTGAGGAGCAGAAAAGGCTTTGACCATGCAAAGCAGTGCTCAGCAATAACGGAAACTTCTCTGCATTGTCAACGCTGTTTTCGGCACAAATCCAAAACACGGCATCCTACCAGCTACTATGAAGAAAATTAACTCTATCCCAGCCAAAACCAGCACACCGTGGTAAATGTTTTATGAGTCTATGTCAGTGGATTCCCGTATCTGTGGGAATTGTGCTGTCTGTGTATTGTCCGCCTTTTGGACAGGAAAGGCCATGTTGAGAGCTGGCTCTAGTTTTCCTAGTGGACTCAGCCCCTGCTCCTGTAGCAGAGGACTGAGCTACACGCAGTAACTTCAGTGGCCACAAACTTGCAGTGAAATCCAAGGCCAGAGCATGGTTTCAGAGTGACAAATTGGCTGACGTGAGCATGACTTTGTAGCCTTGCACTGTGATTATTGCTATTCCGTACTGGTATAGACTTCCCCTTGCTTTTCTCCATCTGTATTGATGCATCTGGAGGTGTCATTTGATTTCACAGGACTACACGCATGAATCATGCAGCTGCAACTGTACTGCTAAGGTTTCATGCTGGTCCAGGAGCGTTAATTGGACTTTCCAGGCTCTGCCTTTGATGCTAACTCCCACAGATCTGAGCACTTCCCACAGAAGCCATGGGAGCCCCCTTGAAAGAAAGGCTCCTGAGCCTTTGAGCCTACCGCCAGCTCACTCTTCCTAGCTGCTTGTCTTTGGAGACTTCTTTTGCCTTAAAATGGCTCTTTTGGCTGTGGACTCTCCTTCCCCTTCCACTTAAGAGTTAACTCCTTAAGCACATCACACCACTAAGAATGTATTATTTTTACATCGTAAGCCCTCCACTGCTTGGTTTAGATGTTCCGTCAGTGTAGAATAAGAGTTTTCTGATTTGATCTCCAGATTGTCTGACTCATCTCCCTCCTTTCGTGAATAGTCATCGCTGCATCAATGTGACGGGTGGATATCTTTGGAGGCATGCGGGAAGGCATGAAGAGGAAGTCCGACTTTACAGATTCCCATAAAAGAATTAGAGAAGCTTAGACGTGATCTGCACCAGTCATCACGCAGCCAGTTAGTCCCATCCTCCCATCGGAGAACAAGAATGGACAGGAATAGTGTGGTAGGTGTCTGCCACTCATGCTTTGCCCAAGCAGAAGGCTGGCAAGCCCCTTGCAAGGCTGTGGTCTTCTTTCTCACCACCTGTCTTTTCTTTCAGTGGTTCCTGTGGCCAAGAGAAGTGTGAGACTGCGGTGTAGTACTCTAAAGATAAGAATGAGACTAGAAGCACTAGGGGGAAGGGACAGGGGAATAAAAAAAACCAAAGCCCCACAACACAGTCCTGTGTTGATTTTGTGTTCATTTGCAATAAGATACCAAAACTCTTTCGGTCTTTTGAGATTATAGATCCTGCAAGTGCTGGACATGTGCTATTGGAAAGTCATGACAGGCAGGGAGGAATATTATTTGCACTACCTGTGGAAGAATGATCAGGATAGCATTCACCTCACCTACCCTTAGACATCTGCAGTCTACATATCCTTCTCACACCAGGCTTACAGGTTGCAATACAGGAAATACCAGCTATATATTAGAAAAGACTTTTTCACTGTGATGATGGTCAGGAACAGGTGCCCAGAGAGGTTATGGGGTTTTCATCTTTGGAGATATTCAAAATTCAACAAGTCCTTGAGCAACCTGACCCTTTGGCCCTGATTTGAGCAGTGAATAGAGCTCTATGTCCTCTACGTGTCCCTTCTAACCTGAATTATACTGTGCTTCTCTGATTGCACTGTAATCAGTAGAAAGAAATAAGCCATTCTAAGGCACAGCCGTCTGTTTTACAGATGTATCATTTAGGGAAAGATAAAGATCTCCCAATAATGCTGTATTTTGAATTGATCTTTTTTCTTTATTGACTGTAAAGAGGGCCACACACAGACATCTGCATTTCATCAAATTAAGCCCATCCTTGGTGACAAAAGCATTACTTCAAGCCCCTCCACATGCTTTGGACAACACTTCCTATTTGAGAAAGGGAAATGCAAAGCCTTCTGTCTCTTTTTGCTTACTAATTTCATTTCTGAGGATTTGCCCGTGTTGGCTTGATGTAAAAGAATGCCTGATTTTTACCTTCACTGGATGGAGTCTTTCCTGAAATCACTCCAGAAATGGATCTTAATAATAGACAGATCAAGGTCACAGTGATATTACCCAAAAAACTGCTCTCAACTTGACCTCAGTGTGCACTCGGGTGTGCAGCGGCAGCTCCAGCCTTGACCCAGCTGCAATGGTCAGTTTGTTTCCCTATAGCTGGTGAAGCAGCTTTTTCTCCTGATCTTAGCAAAGCCTCTCTCTTCACATATCCCTAAGCTGATGCCGTAGCAGTGGCTTCAGGAACACACGTCGCCAGGGCATTCCTGCATCTGCTCAGAGTTTCAGGGCTCACCTTCCAGTGAGCTGGGGTCTGCACTGCAGCCTGTGCATCTGTACAAGCATTTGGCAGAGATTAAGAACTTATTTAGGGAATATTTTTATGATGTGTGATCCCTATGCATTCTGCGTCTTGCCTTCCCTCGTTCTTTTCTTGGGGTGGCATTCTGGGCTCAGCTGTCGGAGGAAAGAGAGGAGGGAGAAACACTGAGCTTTCTGCCCTTGATGTACAACACATGGAGAGGTAGGACAGATGTGCCGCCTGAGAGAAACGCTGGGGAAAACAAAACCGTTTGGAGCTGAGTGACTGGGACACGTTCCCGCCCCTGGTAGGATGCATATGTGCATGTACTGCACCTACGTCACGAAGAGCTCCGGTTGCTGGGAAGTAAGCTGCGTTTTTCGGTGATAAATTTCCAGTTATAAGAAGCCTTTTTCATGTAAAATGAGATTGCCTTGCATACCGCAAACATCAAATATGCAAATAAAAAAATCCCCCCCTAAAAAAACCACAGTGAACAGATACTGAGGAACCAAGCCAGGCTGCATTTTGACACGCTGCACTTCTTAATTGAAGATTAGGAAATCGGCAACTAAGCGTGTATTTATCTCACTGTGGCAGAAAAGATCTTTTGATGCACATAGGCAGTTTCTGTTGCTAGCCTGCAAACACCGAGAAATTGCCTGCTGAAGTCAGAGATGATGATTGCTTCCTGGGTAGTGACTCTTTCTGTGATTTTTCTTTTGCTTTTAATATTATCTGTGATATTTCTTTGCATTATTATCAGTAAAGACTTTTTTTTTAATACTCCACAATATTCAAATAGCAAATAACTGTGTTGTCATGGAAATCATTACAGAATTAGGCCACAAAGAGTGACAGTGACTCAGTAGCCAGGTGATACAGGCACTCAACTGGGAAAAGTGAAATCTGGTTTTCTGCCCCTGGTTCCATGAATATATAATTATTTTTTCCCTAATGAAGGGGATGCACTAAGAGGGGCTCTCTCGGAACACTCCTGTCAGGTGACTGCAGTACTCCTTCAGGCCTGGATTCAGATCTCTGGTCCTTATCAGGCAGGAGGAGGGAAGAATCAAAATTCAATTTCACATAACTTAGCAGAGGAGATTACTCTCTGGATGAGGAGGTAGGAGGTGCAAGGTGGCCACACTTGCCTTTCCTTGCCCGGGTGCTTAGGCAAGCTCTAAGCACACTTTTCTGACACTGCCGCATTAAATGAGATGATAGACAAATGGGTGCCTAATTTTAGTCGCATCAAGATTCAGCCAAGCACGAAACTGTTTCCTCATCACACAACAGATGCGGGCTGAGGAATGTGGGCGCTGATGGGAATTTAGGTGTCTGGGTGGAACCCGAGCAAGGGTATTGGGAATCCCTCATAGCGGTGTAGGAGCCTGTGTTTCTCTTCTGAGTTCAAAGCTTCAAGGTTTTGTGTTGTGAAAAGAAAGTTTAATAAAAATTGCAATTGTGAACCTTTTGTGCACATAAGCACACATTTGACTTCAAGAGGATGAGCAGTCTCACGGCAAATGCAACAGACTGTACTTCCCAAAGTCACTTCCAGCCTGAATTATCCTGTGGTCCTAAGTAAGATTAGAACCCTGGACTTCAAGAAAGCTAAATTTGCCCTCTTCAAAGACCTACTGGGAGGAATCCCTTGGGTTAGGGCTCTAAAAGGGAGGGGGGCCCGAGAGAGCTGGTTAATATTCAAGAA
>VZSC01000249.1:305843-338993 GCA_013398225.1 Steatornis caripensis | reverse complement strand
TTGCAGAACAATCAGCTTTCAATGTGTTTCAGAGTAAGCAGTTCACATGAGAAAGACGGTGGTGTTTGTGGAAGTTTATCTAGAGAAACCATTGGCATTATTATCAGAAAGCCAGTCTAGGTTGAAACAGCTTTTGCTCTGATTTTAGTACTGATTTTGGTACTCCATTTATTAGTGATCTTCACAGAAGTGGTACAATAAAGTGAAGACATTTCAGCAAGAAAATAGGAATCTACATTAAAACTTTGGCCACCTAGTGTGTCCTCCCTTAGTCACCAGAAGCGTTATTTCTCTTAGCATCAGCTTTAGCTCCTCTTGCAAGAGGAAGTGGCAGTGCAGTTCTGTGACCTATAATCGTTTGTCGGGATTGGGGCTGGAAGATGGTTAGCTTATAATATTGTAATCTCATCTGCTATCTATTTTTGGACAGATTTTGATTAATTTTCCATTAAACAAATTCAGTGGTATGCATGATTACACTGTCATGCTTTTCGGTAGCATGCTACTTTTGTCATGTGATTAGCTGTCCTGAGGGCAAGAAACCAATAAAAATTACATCCTTGCTTATTATTTGCACCACTACCCTTTCGCAGCCCATCATCAGCCTATGTGTGCCTAAGTCAAAAGTTAATTAGAGTGACTGCCTCTTCTGTCATATAAAAGATGATCATTGTATGTACAGGAGAAGTTATATGTCTCCATATATGCATTTGTCAGCAGCTGTGCCAGTTGTACCTCATTCTTCCTTTTCAGTCAGTGCTGTTGATAGGAATACGGGACATTCAACAACCACAAAGGTCGCAGAATCAAATGCTCAGTAAATCAGCAACCTGTTCACCATGAATGCAGCGTTTCTCAGAAATGCTTTAACTCTGCTAACCAAAACCTCTTTGTACAAAATCATCCTTTTTTAAATTATTTTAAGCTCCTCCATTTTATTTATGTCAATCACTGGAAGAAGATTTGTGAAAAGATAGCAAAGAACAATTCTTAAAATGCATGGATATGAATTGTAAGATAAAAAACTTAATTGCAGTTTAGACTTCAGATTTATTTGAAAAGGGGATAATGATAGTAATTACCCAGTTTGAGTTTTGTAGAAGGCTAATTAGATCCCAAAAGCATTTGTATGCACAAGGCAAACCATAAATACAAAAGACCATCTGGTCCTTATCAGCTTACAACACTAACACTGTCTGTAATTATTTTTTCTGTATTGTTTTGATGTTGACATTTTATGATGCAATACATCTAGCCATGGTTAGGGAATAACCTGTAAATGCTTTTTGGTTGTTGCTGGGTTTGGGTTTTTATCCTCCTTTTAAAGACGTTGGCTAACTCTAGCAGTGCAGGAAAGCAATCTAGAGTTTAATCATTTACACTACAAATTGCTGAGTGTTTTAAACTGAGTTTGATTGTGGGGGTTTTATCTAAATTGTTCCGTCTGCTTTTTCCAGCATTCTGGGGTTCAAAAATAATTTATGAATATGTTAATATGGGTTTATCAGGCAGTGAAATATTTTTGAGGTCTCCAAGCTCTATCACCGCAATAGAAGGACTAATTCTGATGATGTTGCTCAGGGTTTAGAGCCTGCCATCTCCATCTGCCTGTGGTTTTGCTCCAATGGGAAGTCCTTCTGTGGCCTTGTGAAAGTCACACATTAGCACTGTGGAGTTACAAGTTTAGTACCTTCTCTGCTTTAGGGACAGCTCTCCGTACCTCTCTTCTGAGAAGGTACGTCAGCCTGAGCAGCAGAGATGCCCCAGCGGGATCTCTGCCAGGCTGCAGAGTGGTGCTGAGCTGCAGGAGAAGTTACAGCAGCAGCTGTGCAAAGGGTTAGTGAGGTCCTGCAAAACATGCGGAGGTAAGACTGGCTCCAAGCCTCGGAGAGGTTTTGGCCATGGTCAAGTCCGAGTCGTTTACCAGAGCTACATGGAAAGATGCCACCAGCTGCTTTTGGTAGCATCTCACGGGTTCTCTGAGTTTTTCTTTAAGAGGAAAGTTCTTGTGCAGAATTTTAATCAATCCCTTGTTTATTAAAATTGTCACTGATTTGATGACTTCTGACAGTTCCCCTCAGGGGCAGCCAAACAAGGACTAAGTTGTGAACCCTGCCGACGCTGCCCAGGGAGCCTCAGAGGCTTCAGGGATCCACCTGTGCAAGTCCCGTTGGAGATCAGAGACTTAGCATGAAGTTCAGGATTTATTTCACTGAAATTAGAAATGTTTTAATCCAGTCTTCCTTCACTTCATTCCAGATACCGGTTTATCTGTTGACCATCTGAACATTGTCTTGAACTCTGCAACACTCCAAATCATGAAACCTGACAACAGTTCCCTGTTTTAACAAGTTGTCCTGAAATTGAATCTTTTATAAAAAATATTTTGATGTCAGGTGCCTATACTTCTCTTTGTGCAAGAGAGGATTTTATTTTTCAATATTTTTCTCTTAGTTGCAGTGTTTGGAATCTAACTCTTGTTCTTTAAGACGTTTTATTCTTATCATATAATCTCATTTAAGAGTGCGCAGTCTATAACGGGACTCAGACCTTTGTAAACTCTGTTTTGAAAGCTCAACGTACGGAAAGGCACAGCTGTACAAGCAGTGCGAACAGCAATGTTGTATATCCTATATTTTCCGGGTTTTTTTCATGTTTTTTTTTCCATGATGTCTACATGATCTTTTCTCTTGGCAAACCTGGCCTCTGTGGATACTGAGAATCTCATTCTGCTTGTGCAAGGTTTAACCCGCATGCCCCGTTGTACCCCATGCAATCCTAATGTTCAGACTCATAAACCTTGTGTACGCCATCAGCCTCCCGGCTCCGTACAAAGGATGAGCCTCCCCTGGCCTCGGCATCACACTCTGCCTCTCCCACAGTGCCCATTCCATCACCACCCTGGGCAGGGGGATCCGTTATCGTAGCCTGGGGATGAAGGATCCTTTATTCTCTCCACACCATGAAATTTGGCTTTGGGTAAAGAAGTTGAAAATTTGTATCTGCGTAGGAGCATGCGTTTATTTAAATGACAAAACATGACTGGAAAATGATAATGTTTTACAGGAAGTCTTAGCTGGGTGTATTGTTTAAAATTATTTTTTAATTGCTTTGAGAGACACTGATGGAAGGTTTTGTACAGTACCTACAAACTACCTTCAAAATTTTTTTTTTTTTTAATAGAGACCAGATTTGAAGTATACAATGTTCCTTGGTAATGCCACTGAATGTCCTAAAATTTCATGTGCAATCTCAATGTTTTCACATGAGAACTGCCTACTATCCCCATGCAAAGCCATGACCCGGATCTTCTGGCCATGAAACCCCACTCACATCACTTTTGCATGACCGCAGTGTTGTAAAGCACTGAGCGCAAACCAGATAGCCAGTCCCTGGAAGTCACTCGAAGTCTGTAGCTAGGGCCTGTATCCAGGGGAAACAACAATTTTATGGCATAGAGGCATGTGACTTCTCAAACCTAGACTATATGCAGCCCTGTCACCATGTGTGGCATCCAAAAGCCTAGTAGAAGCTGCAATGGGTGAGTTTGCTTCCTAATCTAGACTGTCAGGAGAAAAAATAAGTGTTTTACTACTAAAATTCCTTTGGGGATTTTTGTGGAATCATCTTGTTTTGAGTTTTATAACTATCTGTAGGGAATTGCTTGGGATTAGTGTTGAAAGTAGTGTTGTGGGTATCAGATGGATGGACCGACCTGTGGTATGCAATGGTGATCAAAGTGCGTGCTGTGTGCCTGAGGCTGATGCTGGGCAGGAACATTCAGACTGTATGGCAAAACCTTCCCTTTTGTTGTCCCCTTCTTCTTCTTCTTCCTATGGTCGTTCCAACTCTCCGAGCAAGAGTCCGAGCACCCAGCACCTGCTTCCATCTCAGCATAATCCCCAGATCTTCATGCGCTTCCTCCAGACTGTGGAAAATGTGGCTTAGTCTGGGGTTTTTGTGTGTGAAACGACCACCTAGGGTGGGATTGCTCAACCAAATGAGGACTGCTAAAAAGTCAGGATTTCTGGAGCCACACTCCGTTGGCTGCGAAGGGACGCTCGGGTGGTTCCTCCGCTGGAGAGGAATTACCATACACTTACGCGACAGGAAATCTGCTTCTGTTGACTAGTCACTAGGGGCCAGATCCACAAAATGTCTTTATTGCCTAAAAAGAGACTCAGAATTTAGGTACCTAAACCTGATATTGCAGTCCCAAAAGCCTTCATTACTCACACACAACCCAGAGGCCTCTTCAGCTTTTCAGTACATTTGCATTAATACTGAATGCTTCCAGCACCCCAAGATCTCGAGATTTTCTTCCCTGGATCACTGTGATCTGAACAGGGCTGCTCAGCCTGCATTGTAATTCACATATAAAACTGGATGGGCTTGGTCCAGGAAGGTTTCTCTGAGTGTGAGGAACACTCATTGACAGGGCTGGGCTCCCTGCACCTTGTCATTACCAGGCTATTTTTTGAAGATGGCTGTAGGAAGGACGGAGATACTACCTTTGATGGATTAATGGTGTGGCTACAGCACTTATACAGGATGCTTAATGTTCTCTCTCCCCAAAGATTCAAGCTGGCATTTCTCATCTTCCAGGAGATAATTGTGCTAGGTAAGAGGCACCATACCGGTGACTGATGTACCCTTTCCTTTTTTGCTGGCTCTCAGTGTAAAACAGAATTCATTATTTTCTGTAATGGAAGGATAGAAGTAAAGCAAAGCAAGCTCTGCAGAGAGAGCAAGAGAAAATATGACTTTCCATTGAAGTGTTATGAGCGTTTACCTGGGAGGGAATGATCCAGATCCTCTTCTCTAGTGTTGAGGCATCTGTGTTGTTTCTTGCTGAACCACAATTGGATTAAAATGGCTAACATAAAACTGGAGGATTTCCAAGGTGAGATTCTCCACGAATGAGCTCCAGGATTGGTGATCCAGTTTAAGCTTTCTCTCAGAGCCAGTAAATTGTAGATAATTTTGGTTTGCTGTGGTGCAGTGCCCATAGGAAGAATCAAGGAGGTTTCCGGATGCTTCCACACGTATGACTTGAGGTTTGAGTTGGCTGTTCTCTGAGGAGACAGGACGTAAGGTTTTGGATTCACCCGCCCAGACAGAGTCAGGAGCTCAGGACTGGCCATCCCTGCCGGTGTCCACTAGTGCTGAGACTTCTACCTGACATCAGGGGTAGATCCACCACCCCCTTCCTGAACTTCCTATGTCTCTCCTATCTACGGCTGCTGGTTTTCCGGAAATGTCTAACAAGTTATATCAAGTTAATATCATTGAGACCTGTACGCCTTTGCTAAATTTTGTCAAAATTACCTAATAAAAGTGATTGAGGGCTGTTACCAGGCAGTGCAAAAGCGATCAAGAGCTTTTATCAGGCAGCGCAATCTTGTCATCTTATTACCTCAGAAAAAAAGGCTAAACTGAGGGTACGTTATGAAGTGAATATCAGTCTGCCTGTGGCACTTGGATGTCAACAAGAGGAGAAGGGAAGTGAATTTTACATCTTGGTTTAGTTAATATAGCTAGAATCTATTAAGTTTCATTACCAATTTTGATTTGATGTGATGATTTGACCCTGGCGGTCAAATCCTGTAAATAAAGCAATGCTAGTTTACCTAAATTTCTGTCTGACAGAAGCACTAAATTGTAGCATTATGAACTATTATCTAGCATTACTGTTCAGTGATGGTTTGGGGAAAGAATCTCATTCCAGATACAGTTTATTACTTCTTTGTCTTGCTAAACTGAGTGACATTCAGACTTCAAGAGAGCCAATTATATTGCTTCTCATAATAGACATATCCATTCGAAGAGCCTTTTAGTAGTACTTAGGATTTCTTGACTGCATTTGTCTTTTGTCTGTGAAGCTTACTTTCAGTGTCGCTTCCACTTTGCTGCTGGAGATAATCTCTGGCATCAGTCTTTTCCTTTCACTCTCGTAGCCCACTCCCTCTACCTTGATTTTCTCACAGAATTTTCCAGCGGCTGAGGGGTGTCAGCCGTGGCTGTAGCTGCGGGAGCTGAAGCCTGGTGCGTTTATAAGAACAGTCAGGAGCGTGAAGGCGGCTCGCACCGTTGCAGCCCCCCTTGCTATAGCCCTTGTTAAAACCCCAGTTCACCTGCCCCGTTGCTTACACCAGTTGTCATCAGTTGGCTGACTTTAGGCTGTCTGACTTTGTGGCTTCCTCTCTCATCAGCTGCTTGATAGCTTGCTGATCTGTTTTGTTTGCAGTGTGATGGGTTTGAGCATACTGTATTATTTATAAATGTTTGGTAATTTTCTGTGTCAGTGATGTATTCTTTGGGGCTGCTTCAGTCTTTCAGAAATAGGCTTGACATAATGTCCCTTTGTCTCAGCATTAGAGCATTCCCAACCGGTTACTCTATGTACTTGCTTCTGCTTGCTGCTGTTTTGAAAATGTTCTTGAGGGCTTGTGCTGAATGATTAATTAAGATTTCATTAGAATGCTAGGTCTAATTCTTTTCCGAGTTACAACAGCACCAATGAGAAGCGGCCACAGAGGAGTCACTGGGCCTAAGCTAGTATAAAATTGGAGAACGAGGGCTGTTGTCTTCGGTTACATTATCACACGGTAAATCTTACTGATGAGTTTCCCTACAAAACCTAACAATTTGGAAATAACCTTTTTTGCCCAATCATCTTTCCTTTTTTTTTTTTTTTACTAATTTTACTGTATTTATACTTAATGTCCCAGGGTCCAGTCTTGAGATATGCTGGCCCACCTGCAGCTTTTATCAAACTTGTGTCTCATGTTTTGGACCTGAATCAATAAATATTACCTGTAGTGTGTTCTGCATTATGTGAGGATTAATATATCTTCAGAAAGAAGAAGAGAGTAGTATCTCCTAACCCCTAGTTCTGTCCCCTTTGGAAAGATGGGTTGACCTTTTCAGGACTCGGTCGCTCTGGCGCTCAGCTGCCCTTACAGGATTGCAAAAGGATTTGCCTTAGGAAAGACCTGCAGAGCAGCTCTAACTCAGCGTGTTATCTGCACCAGTCTGCCTCTTTGCTTCTCTCCAGCTTTTCCCTACACTCCAGGCGGATGCGAATGTAATCACAACTTTGAATAGAGATCCCCCGGAGTAGCTTTCAGTGAGCTACTGATCGCTAGCTACGTTGTCCTGCCGTGATAGATCCTCGCTTTCATAGGTGGAAGCATAAAATACATTCTACTCCTGAAAAGTCAAAGAAACTTGGCCCGTATGGCTACAACTCACCCACTTTTTTACATTCTTGTATATGTGTGAGAGATAGAAAATATTCAGTGCAAAGAATGAAAAACAAGCTTTGTGGGTGTGAAAGCTTAGAGACAGGTTTGTGTAAATCCTTCCTGTTGGTCCACTGTGTATTTTATATTGCACTAAATAACTGCCTTGGTGTCTTTATAGTATTGGTAGTTAGTAGTGTTTTCATATATGCTGTTCCAATCCATTTTAGCTAAGATTTATTTTTATAGGAAAACAGATAGGGAAAGTTGTGTTCCCAGGTCTGGGAATGGGCTTTTGGTCACTCCTCTTGATAGTCCAGTCTTTTGTAGAAAAAGAGATTGATGGGACGCAAAGATATTGTCCGCTAAAAACAGATACTGCCAAAGGAAGATGTTCACCTCCTAATTTTCCTGTTAGAAGTATACATTTGAAGATGTATTAATGGCATTTTTCATGACCTTTTAATTTTTGTCTATAAAAGGGATAGCTTAGCATCTTCAGAGGAAGAAGTAGATTTCTGTAATATTCCTTTTTGAGCACAGAGTAAATTGAGTTATTCTTCGGCTTAACTACACAAGCAAGGAGTGCATTAGGAATAAAAAGAACAAAAGATGCCCAAGAATTATCTCATAAGACCATATGGGTAAGCAGAAGTGTAGATCTCGGATAAACTTATGCTGAGAAAATACAATCTCGTTTGCAAACAGGCACTGCAGAGGGTGCCTGTGAAACTACTGAGGAAAGATGTGCTTGAACCCCAGTTTCAATGATAGGTTCTAGTTGACAGCAGCTTTGATTACTCCTTGGAGCTACCCAAGCGAAGGAGAAACTGATGCAGTTGTCAGCCTGATCACCGACTAACTGGACCCATCATGTTCTGACAGGTGTATCGGGCACAGATGCTTGTGAAACTATCTTGATAGTAGAGTCAGGTCTGTCTGATCCATCAGCTGCCTCATGTGTGGAGAGGCCACCATCACCATTGCTTCTCCTTGCTCTCCTCCCATCCTTCAGAAGAGAAGCCTAATATATTCCCTGCAAGACCTGTAATGGTTGTAGCCTCAGACCTCTGTTATTGCATTAGTTATATGTATGTGTGTACACATGTGTTCATATTTTTCTTCTCTGAATTCCCCCCCTTTTCTACCCATAGAGGAGCAATAGTTACAGCTGTTCTTCCCCACTCTGCCCCGTTCATGTGCTTCCCAGGTTGTCTAAAGAGCATCAGCAGCTAGACTCTCATGTTGCCTCAGTGTCCATAAAGATCACTTATGAGCCTTCAACTTTTTAATCTCCTCTTTCCCTGGCGGCTGTGGATTTCCTTCCATTTTTTCATTGCCGGCAGAGTTGGACACTCTTGCCTGGACCTCTCGCAGCTGGAGTCACAAACGCCAGGCACGAAGAAGTGGCTTTAGCAGTAAGCCTGCTCTTCTATAGTAGACGGCTTCCAGCTGCAGGTAGTCCTTCCATGTGGGCTTTGATCAGTAGCCAGAGATGTCACCATGTGGTTGCAAAGCATCACACAAAAAGCACAAACTTACATTCAGTGATTAACTGGGGGGACACCATAGCTGGTAAGATCTGTACCTGACCTCAGCGTGAAAAGAGGAATTTTGCAGCTGGGGCTGACTCCTAAGAGTTATGCCCATGTGCCAAATCTAAACACAAAAGTATCATTTATCGTTATTTTAAAGTCATTAGTTAAATTCAGACTAATTATGAAAATAGTTCATTTTGGAATAGTTACTTCAGTTAGGGGCACCTAAAATGAAACAATGAACAAGGATCTGATTTCAGAAGATGCAGTTCTTCAGTCTTCTAAACACTTGACTTCTTTAAGTTGCCTCCATTTGTAGCATCCCAAATTACTGCATCTGAAAATTAGTAGTGGTTGAAATATGGCTATGTCACTCATCCCTAAGAGCATAATAACTCAAATCGTGCTGCTGAGCCTTAAATTCAATTACCTACAATTCCTTCAGGTGCAGATTTGTTTGCTTGGCAAGCTGGCTCAGAGGGAGGCATTGCCAGCATGCTGATGCACTGCTGCCCTTCAAGATTGTGGTCTTCTCTCGTTCCTGGAGATAATTTGACCTAGATGTTTGTGTGGACTTTACGTGGATGTGGAAGAGAATGGAGCCCTGTGCAGCTCATCAGACGCAACCCCTGGTTACTGGTGATCACTGGTTTTGGCCTTTTGCTCTGATTTGTGAAGGTAGAGACCTCATCAGCTCATCGAGTCTTATTCCTGTGCTAAGAAACATGATGAGATTTGACAAAACAAGCACTGATGACTGATCGTTTATCCCTTTGCCAGCTAGCTAGTGACTTGATGTGGCAGAGCCAAAACTCAAATTAAAGTTTGGCTCACGTAAGTCCCATATACCGTTCACTGTCTTGTTTCTCAGAGATGTTTTTGGCAGAGGAATTATCATTTGTCTTATATGGGTCCAGCATCTACCCAAGCTTTGCTCATTTCTGTAAAATAGGTCCTCGATATCAGAATGGTCACGTGTGAAACTTTTCTCTTAAGTGCCAGTTCAAAAAATGGCGATGGCTAAAGTGCCGCTTTCAAATCAAGCATTGACCATTTGTATAAGCAAGAAATAAATGTTCCAGAAATATATTTTTTAGTTGTTGCTGGAAGTGACACATATTTTGTACAGTTTCTTAAGTCATGTCTGTAAATGAATCTTACATTTGGTAATTTGGAGAGGATAGGAAATATATGGTCATATTTTATTTCCATTTAATATAGCACATATCCTTTGGAAAGACGCCATCCCATACTACGTGCCCTGTGCTCCACATGGATGCACAGATGCAGGCATTGTGCAGTGAGGTACAGTAACCAAATTCCTAAGCTACACTGGTGTAGGAGGGGAAATTTCGGCTATTGATTTCATTGGCATAGAGAGGAGGTCAGCTGTTAAGTGTTTCAACGTACTCATAAATTGTTTTATTATCCTGTTGTCTTTGTTATACTTGAACAATCATCATTGCTGCAAATGGATGGTATTCCTGTATCCTGGGTTTACAGCAGAAACAGGAGAAGCGGAGGAAAGGATATGATGGAAAGTTGGTGAGAGGGAAGCAACTTGGAGTTGTTCTTCTTGAAATATTTACTGCCTTTCACAGATTTTTATGGGCTTCAGGAGACATTTGAATGAGGTGTTAGGTTGAAAACTGAACTGAGAGGCTGTTCCTTATGTAGGGGAAGATGGTATAAAGGAATGAACTGTTTGACAGCTGGACTTTGACTTGTGATGGATAATTTTCACAGGAGAGTGCGAATCCCCCCCTCCTTTGCCGGCTGCTCAAAATATGGGGTGGGTGTGCAGGGGGTCACTGCCCGCAGCTCTGTCCCCATGCTGGGAGCAGGTGGACGGGGACCGTGTGGGCAGCTTCTCCTCCTGCCTCCGGACTCTCCAGGGAGCCAGGCAGAGGGAGCCGTGCCGAGCTGTGTTACTGTCACAGATCCACGGTGGATGACTGCCTCCGGGATACGACAGGGAAGCACGGGGGTCAGTGGGACTTGGGAGTATGTGTCTGAGCCACGGTGCCTCCTGGAGCTCCTCTCCTTGGGTACAGGCTGTGTTCAAGTCTTTACTCAGGGCTTGGCTTACAGGCACTATACAGCCTATAAAAAGCAATTAAAACATAGCAAGTAATAGCCCTTGGCAACCCTTGTAGGCTTGTAGAAAGAACTCTGCAAATAAATTACTGCTCTTCAACATCAGCTTGTATCCACCTCATAAACCCATTCCTGAGCTCGGCACGGGGAAAGAACTAAAATAGCATTCAACCAAAGACGAGAGTTTTGTGTTGTGTTTTGTTTTGGGTTTTTTTACTCTAAAAGTTCAGTTATTTTTACCTAACTAACAACATTATTACCCCTATAACTCTCTCTGTGTTGGCATTGGGGCTCTGCGTCGCCGGTGTCTGACAGCTTGCTAATAATGCAGTGTGGTACGAGCACGTCCTGTGCCAGCAGCGATTACTGCGAGCAGGCGGCAGCGTGATGACAGCCTTGAGAAGCGGCAAGCACAATCTGAGAGGTGACATCGGAGGGAATTTCCCAATTATTTCTGCTTCATTATGCTTAGGGTGATGGGAAGGTCACACAGCAAGTGTGCTCCTGCCCGAAAGGTGCAGGTCA
The DNA here is from genome assembly GCA_013398225.1 of Steatornis caripensis. NCBI lineage: Eukaryota > Metazoa > Chordata > Aves > Caprimulgiformes > Steatornithidae > Steatornis > Steatornis caripensis. The sequence continues at coordinate 327,589 of VZSC01000249.1, read as the reverse complement.
CCTTTTTCAGACTTCTCAAAATAATCCCTTCATAATTAGGGGATGCGGTTTGATTTTATTATAATTTTTAAAAGATAATAAACTATTGACAGCTGAAGTGGTTGCAGGCTGAATTTAGCCATCATCGCAACTGCAGATGCTTGTGTTTTCACACAAGTAACTGTGCTCATTAAGTCTTCCTATATCAACAGTTAAACCTCGGGACGAAATTGCCAAAAGACACCAAGACTTCTAAGCACCAATATATCTGAATGGGCAAGGGGAGAGAGGGAAGAAGAGCAAGGAGCAGTGAGGACAGCATTTTGTATAGTGCCGCTGGCCATGAAGGATAGGATTAATCTTATTTAATGTCACCATTTCAGAGTGAAGCATCTGTGCCAAGGCAGACGTGCAGACTTGTCTGTAGGCTGTGGAGAGGGAGCGGCAGTCCGGACCGTCGAGCAGCCCCTCCTGTGCCTCTTACAGCAGAAACCTGGGTTACAGGTGTAGACAGAGACCCAGATTTACCTAGCCAAAACTAGGCAAGATGTCTTTCATCCTATGTAGTGTTTGGTGTTTTATCAGTTGAAATATTAATCCTGTTCCTGTGACAACATGGTGCTGCCATGATGTAGCTCTTGTAAAGTTACCGGAAAGGGATTTTTTCCTTTTCCCCCTGTTAGAATATGCTTTACTGTAGAGCTATCAAACAACTTCACTTAAGGCTCTGTATTCTGGTGGTGGTGTTCCTGTGGAAGGGGCAGTGTGGAGCAAGAACGGAGACGCGGTATCTCCTGTGGCTGGTGCACCTCTCAGACCTCTGTCCGAAGCCAACCCTTTGCCTCTTCCCTTGGGGTAGCAGGGCAGGGAAAAAATGAGCAGCTCCCACTCAGGAGCTGGTGTTGTCAGTGTTTACATATGGAGAAGTGCAGGAAAATAGATATATCTGCTTGCAGCTCTGAGCACCTACCCATTCAAGGGCTAGTTGGGGTCTGATTCAGCTCCTTGGTCCTTCCAAACTGGACACATTGCCCAGTCAGTGGATGACAGTACTACAGAAACCAAATATGTATAAGCCAAGAAACCCTTTGTGCGAGGAGGATTTTCAGTGGGTAACATGCCACAAAGTTATATATAGCACTGTATAAAGCACAGGATAGCCTGAGTCCTTTAATTTTTTTTTTTCAATTCACATTAAGAAATGCCATATACAAGTTTGAATTTTTTTGGTGAAAAATCAAAATTAAAAATACTTCTTTGGGCTTTTGAGAATAGGAGTCCCAATGCCTTTTCTGCAGCTCCCAGTCCCTTGGGCTGGGCAACCCGCTCAGACCCCCTCAGCAGCCGTTTTTGTCCCATTGGGATTCTGGGTTACAAGGGCTGTGGGAAGTCGGACTGCATCAAGACACGAAGAGACACTATTAGACAGCACAGCGGGATACTAAAATCCAAACTCCTAAATTTAGAGAGGAATATGGAAATTAAAAACACTGTAATGAAGGTGGGGGGGAGGTTTCACAAAAAACCTACAACTGTTGGAAAGCTGAGATTCAGTGAGAAAAGAGCTTCATTTTGTGCCCAATTTTGTCAAAAACGCTTGTGAGGGGGGCTATTGCTAGTGCTGAGCAGTATAGGAAGGTATTAATTAGCACAGCTTGATGTCAGGTAGGGTCGGGAAAACAGGCCATACAAGATGAAAATTAAATTAAGNGGTGTTCCTGTGGAAGGGGCAGTGTGGAGCAAGAACGGAGACGCGGTATCTCCTGTGGCTGGTGCACCTCTCAGACCTCTGTCCGAAGCCAACCCTTTGCCTCTTCCCTTGGGGTAGCAGGGCAGGGAAAAAATGAGCAGCTCCCACTCAGGAGCTGGTGTTGTCAGTGTTTACATATGGAGAAGTGCAGGAAAATAGATATATCTGCTTGCAGCTCTGAGCACCTACCCATTCAAGGGCTAGTTGGGGTCTGATTCAGCTCCTTGGTCCTTCCAAACTGGACACATTGCCCAGTCAGTGGATGACAGTACTACAGAAACCAAATATGTATAAGCCAAGAAACCCTTTGTGCGAGGAGGATTTTCAGTGGGTAACATGCCACAAAGTTATATATAGCACTGTATAAAGCACAGGATAGCCTGAGTCCTTTAATTTTTTTTTTTCAATTCACATTAAGAAATGCCATATACAAGTTTGAATTTTTTTGGTGAAAAATCAAAATTAAAAATACTTCTTTGGGCTTTTGAGAATAGGAGTCCCAATGCCTTTTCTGCAGCTCCCAGTCCCTTGGGCTGGGCAACCCGCTCAGACCCCCTCAGCAGCCGTTTTTGTCCCATTGGGATTCTGGGTTACAAGGGCTGTGGGAAGTTGGACTGCATCAAGACACGAAGAGACACTATTAGACAGCACAGCGGGATACTAAAATCCAAACTCCTAAATTTAGAGAGGAATATGGAAATTAAAAACACTGTAATGAAGGTGGGGGGAGGTTTCACAAAAAACCTACAACTGTTGGAAAGCTGAGATTCAGTGAGAAAAGAGCTTCATTTTGTGCCCAATTTTGTCAAAAACGCTTGTGAGGGGGGCTATTGCTAGTGCTGAGCAGTATAGGAAGGTATTAATTAGCACAGCTTGATGTCAGGTAGGGTCGGGAAAACAGGCCATACAAGATGAAAATTAAATTAAGGTCACTGAAAGTAGGAATCTAAATTGTTCTCCGGTGGTTTTTCCCCGTTGTCATGTTGCAGGAACATGCAGGCAAAGTAACATTTTATTTTTCTCCCTCAAACTCGGAGAAAAGCACTCCAGCGGTGGGTGCGGAGTGCTAAATGAGAAGCCCTGGGATACCTGAAGCATCCACAGGACCTGCAGGAGAGCCACGTCTCTCCAGTGCAGTGTCTGGGGACCGGGAGAAGTACCCAAAGCCCTAGATGCTTATGTGTCGGCAACTGAGTTAAACGTGTACTGATGAGCCCACTACCTCGGATGCAGACACTTAAATGTATGTGTGTTAATCTCAAGGTGAGTCCCATGTGAGGTTTCACATTTAGAGAATTACTGATTTTTCAATTATGCATTTGCTTCCTGCAAAATAGCATTGTATTTACGTTCCGCTCTTCATCCCTAAGGAAAAACATAACTCCAAATGGAAATTTTACGTATTTCTGGAAACGTGTTCAATATCTGTGTTGGGTTTGTTAAGCATTTTCCGTATTTATGCTATATGTATTTTAAANCGAGGAGGATTTTCAGTGGGTAACATGCCACAAAGTTATATATAGCACTGTATAAAGCACAGGATAGCCTGAGTCCTTTAATTTTTTTTTTTTAATTCACATTAAGAAATGCCATATACAAGTTTGAATTTTTTTGGTGAAAAATCAAAATTAAAAATACTTCTTTGGGCTTTTGAGAATAGGAGTCCCAATGCCTTTTCTGCAGCTCCCAGTCCCTTGGGCTGGGCAACCCGCTCAGACCCCCTCAGCAGCCGTTTTTGTCCCATTGGGATTCTGGGTTACAAGGGCTGTGGGAAGTCGGACTGCATCAAGACACGAAGAGACACTATTAGACAGCACAGCGGGATACTAAAATCCAAACTCCTAAATTTAGAGAGGAATATGGAAATTAAAAACACTGTAATGAAGGTGGGGGGAGGTTTCACAAAAAACCTACAACTGTTGGAAAGCTGAGATTCAGTGAGAAAAGAGCTTCATTTTGTGCCCAATTTTGTCAAAAACGCTTGTGAGGGGGGCTATTGCTAGTGCTGAGCAGTATAGGAAGGTATTAATTAGCACAGCTTGATGTCAGGTAGGGTCGGGAAAACAGGCCATACAAGATGAAAATTAAATTAAGGTCACTGAAAGTAGGAATCTAAATTGTTCTCCGGTGGTTTTTCCCCATTGTCATGTTGCAGGAACATGCAGGCAAAGTAACATTTTATTTTTCTCCCTCAAACTCGGAGAAAAGCACTCCAGCGGTGGGCGTGGAGTGCTAAATGAGAAGCCGTGGGATACCTGAAGCATCCACAGGACCTGCAGGAGAGCCACGTCTCTCCAGTGCAGTGTCTGGGGACCGGGAGAAGTACCCAAAGCCCTAGATGCTTATGTGTCGGCAACTGAGTTAAACGTGTACTGATGAGCCCACTACCTCGGATGCAGACACTTAAATGTATGTGTGTTAATCTCAAGGTGAGTCCCATGTGAGGTTTCACATTTAGAGAATTACTGATTTTTCAATTATGCATTTGCTTCCTGCAAAATAGCATTGTATTTACGTTCCGCTCTTCATCCCTAAGGAAAAACATAACTCCAAATGGAAATTTTACGTATTTCTGGAAACGTGTTCAATATCTGTGTTGGGTTTGTTAAGCATTTTCCGTATTTATGCTATATGTATTTTAAACATGATACTTGCCCTTAGTTTATCCTAATGTTGCATGACCCACTCAGACATTTGGGAAAATAGAAGATGTTTGGAAATGAGGAGTCCATGTGTCCAGTCGGTATCCATGCTGCTGCAGTATTTGTAGGCAGCGCTTCAGTCTGTTCCTGGCTCGTGCATGTCTGTGTTTGACCTTGAGCAAGTCTCTGAGCTCCTGTGTGCCTCAGTTCCTCGACTGTCCAACAGCAGCACTCCCTCCTGCCTGCATTGGCAACTCATTTTTTTGTTCAATCTCTTTTTTTTTTTCTGGACAAGGACTTTCTTGTGGTTTCCCATGAGATTGTTCTAGTATTATTCAGGGAAAAGAGAGAAAGAGACCGGGAGTACGAAGCTAAGCAAAATGTGTATCCATTATCACATTGATGGGTTCAGCAGCCTCTTGGCAAATCCAGTCTCAGCAGAAAGCGCAATCTGGTTTTCTGAGTTTTGGAGTTAAGTTTAACCCGTGGAGGGTGCTTACAGGAGAGAGGGGATGCTTTCTGGGATCGTTTTTTCTCCCTTTGTCACCTACCGTGGCTACCTACCGTGCAGGGTGCAGTTTCTCCCAGGATGAGTTGACAAATCCTCCGTCCAAAGTAATCTTGATGTATATCCAGACCTCTCTCCAAGTGAGGCCAAGCACTTTGGCAGGTCCCTTTTGCAGCGAGGTGCTCGAGAGCTGACAGCCAAGGCCCCGCTGAATGGGCCAGCACACAGCCAGGGCTGATTAATGATGCAAACACAGCGCCGAGAAGCGATGCCGGAGCAAACAGGGGTGATGTCAGCCCTAGCAACAGATGGCAAAGCCCCTTCTCCACAGGCTGCTCGAGGGCTCCGAGCCGGTGAATAAAGGACAATAAGGGTAGCACAGGGTTAACCGCCGCTTTTATCAGCGCTTTTGTGCTGGCTTAGCTTTCACAGCAAAATGTCAGTGGCTGAATTGATTATTTTTTTTTGTTTTGCTGTCCAGACGTGAGAGAAAAGTGGCCACAAGCAACTTCGAGCTCTTGGGGCCTCCTGCTAAAAGGGGCATAATAAACATCCTTCCTGCAAATGTGGCAAAAGCAATTGAAGGTGGAGCTGTTTTATAGAGGTTTCTGATGCTGTTGCAAATTGTTATGGGTCAGTTGCTATTTCTAACATAAACCTCAGCTGCTCAGAGTGGCTGGAAATGTCTGTGTTAATTACCATTAGGCTGAGGTCTTGTCTGTAGACACAAGTTGTATTGCTTTAACTACACTGGTACCATTAAAGCAGTACAAATACCCTGAAGTGAATGCAGTTACAGCGGTATAAATGAGCTTGTTTATCTCATAATCTATGCTAGTATAAAGCACCTTTATACCCATCTAATTGCACTCGCTGGGGGCTGTGCCAGGATAAATGTTTTGGTACAAAAATCAATAACTGGCATAGTTGGAGGCAGCAGGCTGCCTGGGGTCGGGCAGGCTGGTAGTGCAGCACTGCAGCGTCTTCCAGACTGAATGCTCAGCTATTTTTTTTTTATTTAATCTATCATTCTTGCCTTGACCTAGAAATAAAAATTGGATGGAAAGTTGAATTTATCTCAACGGCAGAAATAGGGATCACAGGTGCTATCTCCCTCATTGAACTCCGGTGGGCAGAGGATGAGGGAACTGTCTGAGCCGCAGGACAGGTGAGGTCCCTCCTCGCACAGAGACATGGAAAAGGGCCAGCCGGCAGAGGATCCCGGAGCAATATCAATGATGAGAAAGAGAGTGATGTAGCCTGAAATAAGGGATTCAGAGCTGCTTCACAGCTCCGAGACAGTTTCTGGGGCTGCTCTAATTTATGGCGTAAGGCCACCCTGACAGCCCCAAATGAGAAAGGACTTGGGGAGAGGGACAATCCTGTTCTGCCTCCCTCACCTGCCTGGTGTGTCACATACCTTCCGTCTTAGGACACAGAGGTGGGATTCCTGTTATTGAGGTCTGCAGTCATCTGCACCTGAGCTAGTTTGCTAAACTGCCTTTGTAGCGACTGGAGAGAGATAGACACCTTCAGACTGCATTTTATCTCCTCTTAGCTTGGATATCTAAAAGAACCATAAAAGTCATGCTTAAGAAGTGCCTGCTTCTCTCCTTTGACTGTACAAGGATGGTTGTCAGCCAGGTAGGGTGCAGGTGAGTACAGTGAGTCTTACCTGTACTGGTTAACCAGGATCCTATTCTGGTCCATGACACCTGCATTAACCCTTGGCTTTGAGAGGGGTTTTGATGGTGTGGAANATTTGTGAGCATTGATCAGATCTCCTCTCAGCCTTCTCTTTTCCAGGCTGAACAGACCCAGCTCTCTCAGCCTTTCCTCATACGAGAGATGCTCCACTCCCCTAATCAACTTTGTGGCCCTCCGCTGGACTCTCTGGAAGGGGGAATACTTACTGACTCTTGAAGAAATCCATGTACTAAAGATGCATTTAATCTTACTTCTTTGTCTTCCTTCCTTTGACTGACAAAGCAAAATTATTTTCGATCACAGGGTGACTTAGTGAACTTTTAATGAACTGTTGCTCATTTACCTTTTTAATGAACTATTGTTCATTATCTTGTTACTTTGCACTGTTACTGCCTCAATTAGTTTCTGCCTGTTTGTACAAGCATTGCCTCTGGAAGAGAAGTGGTTGCTGGAGCTCTTTGCGCGTCCCTGGTTTCGTGCGGCCGTCACCACTCTGTACAATGGCTATCAGGACGGCCCAGGTGCTCCAGCAGTGCGCTCAACCCTGTGCGTTGCTGTTACCGGCTATCTTGCCGTTTTTGCAAATTGTGTTTTGTTGTTCATGTGATTAGATCTGTACCTATTCTGGCTCCGACTGAGTCCCGTCCCAGCTTTCAAGCAGTCTCCAGTCTCTGCTCCCAGTTCCTGCACGTCTCCATGATACCCTAACACACTGGCTCCGAGCTCAGTGCAGTGTGCTTGGGGTAGACTTGGACTTTCAAGAAGCTGACAGTGGTTTCCTCCATCTTAAAATGTTTTAAATACCTAATCCATTTGCCTTTTATCTCTGTGTTGTTTTACTTTCACCAAGCACATCCCAGGTACCTACAGCAGCTATAAGCTGATCCTTTTGAATCCTACAGGGCCAGTTTCTAGACGTAGAGCTGTGCTGTTGCTGTAAAAACAATACTGCTAATAAAGTGAATAATTTGGGTGAGTGAGAATGCCTAATTGATTCATTAAGAGTTATGCAGCATAAACACTTAAAGCATCATCACAGGATCCTGCTGTGAAATGCCACTCAGCCTCCTGCTGCATGAAGCCCAAGGAGCAAATGCTCTGCGTGTTTTAAGGAGGTACTGAGTCTTAGCCTTAAAACCCCAGAAACTCATGGTTTCTGTTTGCCCCGAGACTTTCCATCATGTATTTGTACTATTTTTTAACCCTTATTTACACATTTTTAATCCCAACAATGAGACTCAAAATTTCTCAGATTCTTAAAACACAGACCTGCAAGACTGGAGATAAGAGTTTTAAATGTGCTGCTGCTATGGTTTGCACCAGTCTTCCGTGTGTAGTTTTATTTTTATAGCTAAAATTCCCTATCCATAAAATGAGAGAAATCTGCTTAACCCGTGGAGGAGTTAGCCTCATACCTCACACAGGTTTTTGGTGCTGAATTCATCGACATTTATGAAGTACAATGTAATCTTTGTATGCTAGATGTTGTTAAAGATCGTGACGTTGAGGTTCTTAGATTTTCCTGGATTTTTTTTTTTTTTAATTAAAGTGCCTGGTGAAAACTATGAAGTCACAGAGAAATTAAATTTTTATTTCCAACTTGATAAAATTTATCAAAAACTATGGAAAACTTAAGTAACTTAGCGTTGTTTTGAGTCCTGTGTCTGCGGCAGTTTTACTCCCTTTGAATAAAAAAATTGTGACTGATCTGTAAATCAACCCTTTCCTGCAGTTGGACTGCCAGAAACCAAAACTGCTCTGGCTCAAATGATAGACACTTATTCTGGCTGACAACTTATACTTTTAATTGGAAGCTACAGCTTTTGAATTGAATTGGACAGGGTGAAATCATCACAGTCTTAGATGTAGACAATGACAGAAGCCAGTATGTTCAGTTCTCTTCGTTGAGGCTTGTAACACACAGAGAAAGCTGCTGATCTTACTGGATTGCAATTGAAGATATTTGCCCTTCACTGAATAATGAGCTTGCAATCACATTTTGCTGGAATAGGTTCTTTGTACAAATGAAACTTAAATCAGAAGGAAGTTAAATCTCATTTCTTGCTCTCCGATCAAAACCTTCATGCTTGAGCACCTTGTAGAGAGGAACATTAGGCTCACATTTCTGTAATCTTATTTGTTATTCAAGATTCGCTCCTGATAGCTTAAACTACTGGAAAAAAAACCCGCACCCATACAACCTTAAAAATGGAAAATTGATTCATTTTCACCACTTCGCAAAGCCTTTCATTACCAAGGGGGAGCAGAGCCAGTAGAAAAGAACTGCGTGCATCCAAAGTCACCAAATCTTTCCGCTTGTTCCCAGGGCTCGGACAACAATGCCGCTATGAAAATAGCTCTGAGGAGGAAGAGCATGCTGGGTAATGAGATGCAAATGAGCACACCAAGCATCCCACTCCGCTTCAGAGCCTTTGTATCCAGTCGTGCAATAACAACCAGCTTTTGAGTCATGATAGGTTAGCACAGAATAGGTTTCACAATGGGTATGTGTATTATCGACATGGTTCTCCTCAGCTTGTGGTCAGCAGGGTAGTTAAACGTGGCATCCATTTTACTGAGAAGTCACCTAAATTAAAAGTAGCTGGCATAAGAATGTCACAGTTAAGTGTAAGAAAGCTCAGCGTGAGACCTTGTGAAAGGAGAAGGGCATTTTATTTTATTTAACTTGGTCTGTAAGTTGGTTTTACCTCCTCACACTCTCATACTCTACACACGAAGGCATGTGTATCCACGTGCTGTGGCCAGCATGACTCGTGTGGGAAACTGAAGTCCTCACTGTGTCTGGGTTCTTCTTGACTGACAAGGAACAAAGTTTTGGACAGGTATTTTAAAATATTTAGGAATTAACTGTTACCTTTGCATCACAGTCTTGCTTACTTCTGTCTCTAAATCATTGCTCGCTTTCTTCGTCTCCTCGTCTTGGATATCTTTAAGGCTGTCATCTGTCTTTCTCTTAGGATGGTAGTATATGTGATGTGCTGTAACCTTGTTGCCCTCCTCGTGTTACCAGACCACAGGTTGTCTGCTGACAAGTCCTCAAAGCTGGCATCTTATCAGAGCCCTCTGCCCAGATGTAAACAGCACATTCCCCAGAGTTCTCCTGTTTGACTGCTGTCAGTCACCTCCTTGGTTTATCAATGTAGACCCTTCTTTTAAACCTGACTGTTGTTTCTTGCAGTGCTTTCACACACATGTGTTTCCATTCCTACTTCATCCATACCAGTGTTAATATTTTTGATAGGGGTCTGTAGGGGAGGTAGCTAAGGAGACTTGATTTATTCGATCGGAAGGACTCAGGAAGGAAGAGAGGAGTAGCTTCAGTTGCCCCTTGCGCTCACGTGCAGATCTGAGAGGACCTCAGAGCCCCATCTGTGCGACCAGCAGAGAAGCACAGGTGAGGCCTGGGTGAAGTCACACACATCCCTCTCTCGGATAGGTGAACATCATTATCTGGGGCCTTCAGAGAGTGAAGTAGTGGGATATGAGGACCTGTGCTTAACCAAGAGTTGAAAGAAGAAGGTAGAAAGAACGTGGAACAGAAGAAGGAATGTATAAACAGTGATGGAGCATAATAGCAGAGCTGTGCTTTAGGCAGGAGAAAGTAAAAAGCAAGTGGTGGTGTTTGTCCCTACAGCTGCGGTACTTGCAGCAGCAGCTTGTCTCAGCCACTGAATGCCCCTGCCTCTTCTATCCCAAAAGCAAGTCCTTGTAGTAGCACCGCTCCATCCTCATTCATTACATGACGGCTGGCCCTTGCTCCTCTGTCATCAGCCCCATCAGTGGCAAAGGCTTGCTTAACATCCACTGCTTTTGGTCTCCTCTTGTCCTCTGCTGCAATTGATGCACGTTCACATCCTCCCTCAATGTACCTCTGCTCTTTCTTCCATCCTCTTTATACTCTCATCCCAGTCCCTTCAAGTTCTTCCCCAGTTGTTCGGGGAGTTATAAATAAATCTGTGCCATTGCTTAAAAGCAGTCAGAAGGGATGGTGCTTGGGGTGCTGCTGAGACCCTTGACTGAGCACTGAACATGGGGTCTGCTTGCCCTTCCTCTTCTCCATCTGCCTGTGCATGTGGAAACAGCTCAGCCTGAGGATCCCACCTCTCACTTGGTGTCAGCAAGAGAGCGTGCTTTGCACATAACTGATTCTGCTCCTCTTCCTCAGCTAAAGATGGAGTGGTACCCAGGACCCACTCTTTTGCCTCTCTGCTCTGACAGCTGTTGGCAAGGCTGAGATACTGGACTGACTTTGCAGAGAAAAGCAGCTGCTGCTCATGTTCTAGTTTTACTGTCTATTTTTGCTATTTGTTATGTGCTGAGCCACTGAAGTGGAGGGTCAGAGCTAATACTATATTTTACCCATTGATAACAATTTAGATAAATCCCTGCATAGAGAAGTGAAAAAGAAAAAAAAAAAAAAGAAAGCAGGAAACCCTAGAAAGCAAAGGAATTCATTCCAGTCTTTAAAGAAAATATTTTCTTTACTTACAATACAGTAAGTTTTGGAAAACGCTTAGTGCTGTTATGACTGAGCTTCATGAGGTTGTTAGTTAATCATAGAAGCATAGAATGGTTTGGGTTGGCAGGGACCTTAAAGATCATCCAGGTCCAACCCCCCTGCCATGGGCAGGGACATCTTTCACTGCACCAGGTTGCTCAAAGCCCCATCCAGCCTGGCCTTGAACGCTTCCAGGGAGGGGGCATCCACAGCTTCTCTGGGCAACCTGTGCCAGTGTCTCACCACCCTTGTCATGAAGAATTTCTTCCTTATGTCCAATCTAAATCTACTCTCTTCCGGTTTAAAACCATTACTTCTCATCCTATCCCCACATGCCCTTGCAAAAAGTCCCTCTCCAAATTTCTCATAAGCCCCCTTTAAGTATTGAGAGGCTGCAATAAGGTCTCCCCAGAGCCTTTTCTTCTTCAGGCTGAACAACTTACTCTTACACAAGCTATTTTTTCCTTTATAGATCACAGGGCACTTTACAAAGGAAGGTATCAATTATCCCAGCTTTATGAGAGGGGAAACTGAAGCATGAGGACATCAAATGTCTCATGTGAGATGATGGTGAAGACAGAGGGTGAGCTGGAAACCAAGCAGAGTTGTCTCAGTAGGGTTTCTTAGGCAGGAGACCGCCTTGGGAAGGGCAGTGGATTTTGACAGTGCCGAGGTCTATCTGTGAGTTGCATGTCATGAAACATGGCCGTATATCTTTTGTATGAGGCTTTTTTCTGCAGCTCGGCATTCTGCCTCTGGATCAGGAAGGTCACCTCAGCAATGAATCATTTTTTTATTAGCGATGAAGATGAGATTGACTTGACCTCGGGAATCTGCAGTTAGCACAAGGCATCACTCTCCCAGTGCTGTGGTTTTGCTGAGCTGGAGACAATTGCCGATGATGAGGGACCAACGCGTTGCTTTTGAGTGCGGTTGGGAGAAAAGCCGGGCTTGTTTTTCTGTTGTCAAGAACAGGGCTTGGTTGAAGGTGTGTGTGGAAAAATGCAAAATCACTTCTCTTTTAAAGGTAACGGTTGTGTCTAGATTAGGAGGGAGAACTGACAGCTGTGCCCTGCGCACCCTCCGCACTCCTCCACAACTGAGAAAGGGAAATGCCAGGACTTCATCATGTTGTGACCTATGCATATGTTATACAAAAGCGTACGTTGGAGGTGGTTTTGTTATTATTTTTTCCTTCCTTTGTTACTACATCATAATATGCCAGAGAAAGAGATCAAACAATAATTCATGATGTATTCAGGCCCAAGGTGCAGAGTATTTGCATAACCCCTTTCCACTGAAAGTGGGACCAACTGCCCCCGCCGCGGATGTTATATAAGTCTTCTTTCTTGAAAACAGTGAAATTAATTAGCATAAATTATAACCAGAGTCTATTTAGGCTCCGTTGTCGCTTTTGCAGAATTGTGAGGCCTTTGTGCACCAAAAAAATAAAGAAAATTATATAATGATTATGTGTGCTGGTTACTAAGCTAGCCACCAGTTATATATATTTATAGCTATTCCTGCCAGTAATAATTATATGCTAATTATAACCCAAATAGAATTCTGTAATTTCTCCCGGAAAATGAAAGCAATGCAGGGGATGTTAAAATCTGTGCTGAGGCATCGTATTAGCAATTAGGTTTTTAGGTGGCACTGTACTTCTTGAGGGAAAAAAACAAAAGAAGGTGTGAATGCTCTTTCTATTCTTATGTATTCATTTAAGCCTAAAGAAAGGATTTGAACTTGAAAACTTTGTTATCCCACAAACTGTGAACTTCTGTGTGAAGTGTTTTAGGATAGCTAAGCCGCTGCATGACAGTCCCTCAAGGGCATTTTCTCAGTTGTTTCAGAGCATCACAGCCGTAAGAGATGACTCAGGCTGCGATGACACCGTGAAGAAATTCCCCATCGATTGTTCTGGAGGAGCCAGAGCAGCTTGGGCACTTGAAGTATTGTCAGTCTTCTCACTTAAAAATTGCAGCTGCGGATTGCAGACTGGGGGTGTTTGGTGGTGGCTCCACCGCCCTGTCCCTGAGGGATTGTTTTTGAGGGGAGGCTTTTTGGAGGTGCAGTTTGAGCACTGGAAGGGCAGTTGAGTTCATCTCACCTGAGTTCAGGCACTTGGCTGAGATGCCTGAGGTTATTTATGGTCCAGAGCAACCACAGTCAGGTGGTGACTCTAGTTTGACACAGGCAGGTTTTCAAACTGTGTCCTGCTGTCCAGAGCTTTTTGGGTTTAGCTTCTTCCTGGCCAAACCCAACTCACTGCCATCACTCTTAGTAAGTAAGAATAACAATGATAATCTACTCCAGAGGAGTGAAAGAACTGATACCTTGAAGTGAAGTCCTGTAGCAAGTAACTATCGAGGGGTGTTATCAAATCTGGGATTTGAACCATACAAGTGGGAATTAACAAATAAAATGTCAGTGGTAAGGAGCAGGAAGACAGGGTGAAGAAAAGCACCTTGCAGTCACAAAACTGTTTGTCTGACCTCTGTCATCTGCAAGGCCTTCAAACGTATTCTGAAGGACAGTGTAATTAAAAACACGGAAATAAACAGAAAATGGGATGAAAATGGGTTTACTAGAAATAAATCGTATCAGCCTGTCTTGATGCCATTGATAAGCGATGTTCAAAGAAATGCTCTGTGTGTCATCGACATGGACTTCCGTAATGCATTTGATACGGTTGCACTGCAGAATTTATGAGGTATGAGAGCAGGGAGACTAGTAGTAAAATTGACGTGTGCGTATGGGTCTGGCTAAAGAGGAAATAAAAATGAGTCTTGCAAGAGGAATTTGCATGCTGAAGGGCACACATTAACAGATTATTTCTAGTATTGGCTAGACAAATGATCTTGTTTGGTGGTTTCTTCACTGATGCTGGCTTCGAAAATGGGAGTTTGCCCTGATCCGGAGTTAGCAGGCATCATCCAAACAGGAGAGGTTGGGGGAAAAAAATGAAAGAAAGAATCTCTGGGAGTTTGAAGAGTAGAAATTTGTTAGCAGAGTAAACGAAACGGTGCATTTGAGGACTGATCACAAGATTGCCGCTCTCTTCTAGAAGCGCAGTGCACTGGAGGCAGTAGTTGGGCTGCTTTCGCAGGGCTGTGTAGACGTTACCTGAAGCGCAGTGTTCAGCCTCCATCCATCAGGCTTAGGAGGGATGAGGGCTGGAAATGCAACGCAGGAGAGGCAATGGCAAATTCATTAGGTGAAAGGAAGCCAAAGGAGCTTGGCTTGTTTAATTGACAAAAATTAAGGTGTAAATTGCCCATAAATACAGTCTGTCTGGAAACCAGGGGCGTTCAACCATGCGGTCACATTCCCAATCAGCCTGCCACAAGGAATATGGGAAACAGAAAACCTGGACGCTTTTAAAATTGAAAGAAATATTTATAAGAGTGGTGGCTTTGCCTGCAGTTGCTGAGGACTGCGCTGGCTGAGTTTCGAAGGGATGAAAGGGAGTCCCTCCGAGTCCCCTGTTCCACCAGGCTGAACAGACTGGCACACCATATTGTCATTTTAAACAGATTCTGTGAACAAAAAAAGCCAAAATCTGCCTTTAAAGGAAAGCATAATCCAAATTCATCACTGAAGTAAATGTTTGCAGTGCATTTTGTGCAGAGTTTTGATATTTTCAGCAATAAGCTGAGGGAACTCTAACGAGAGACAAAAGAGATAACCAAAGAGGAGTAAAAAGGTTCAGCTTCTCCTTTATTTTTTTTCTCCAACATAACCACACATTAGAAAACGTAACTGCTTTTAAAAGCCAGCATTTTTTATACGTAGCTTGTTGCAAAGAGGTCCTTTCGCTCTCATTGTCACCTCAGGAAAAACAATAAGGCAGCAGCCCTCCACGTAATTGCACAGGCTCGCCCGGTGGGTTCTCCTTCTTGTTCAATGAAGTATCATTCATTTAGATCAGAATACAGTCGTTCTAAATTAGAGGTTTACATGCGTAATTATATAAAATGATATGTTTGTTTACATCTCCAAGTAAAATGTACATCGTTTTCCATCATTTATCTTTGAAATCCAATTTCATTTTGTCAATCCCTAATTTATTGCAGGAGATGAATGTGCTGTTAGAGCGTTTACAACGCCTCTCACTGCCTGTGGGTAATAAAATTGCCCTGGTTATTGCTATTCATGACGACATTTCTGTGGTTAGGAATCCACGATGGTTTTACTTTCCTGAATATATGGTGGAAAGCCTAATGCTATTTATTGTGGCTGCCCCTTTTTTTTTCTCCATCTGAAGTCCCAAATTTACTTTCAAAGAGCATTAGGACAGTTGGCAGGTGGTGGCTGTATTTCTCAGCAGATGTGCACTCTTTTCTGTGTTCAGCATATGTATGGGAAGGCTGTGTTCGTACCTGCGTATGTACTGTTAATAAGTATTTGAGATTTCTAGTAAACTCGTCAGTAAACCCATACACTCCCATATGAATTTCTTCACATTCAGCCTAGAGGCTCTGTTGAACAAGCAGTGAGTATAACCATTCGCTAAATTTATGGAACGTTTTTGGAAAAGCAGTGTTTGTTTTACTTATTCCTTTTGTCTGTTTAACTTGTCGGGTTAAAAGGCCCATATTTTCAGCAAACAATCCCAAGACATTTTTCTCCCAAAGCAG
Organism: Steatornis caripensis; assembly: GCA_013398225.1. NCBI lineage: Eukaryota > Metazoa > Chordata > Aves > Caprimulgiformes > Steatornithidae > Steatornis > Steatornis caripensis. The sequence continues at coordinate 311,844 of VZSC01000249.1, read as the reverse complement.
AGCTTTCAAGGGTAACTCTACAGAATGTTTTCTTTGAGATCTTCGTGTGGTTTTCTTTTATGTATCCTCGTTCCTTACAGTATTTGAGAAAGGCAGATTGGGAAGCGCATCCGCTTGGACTGTGACGAGATAGCATCAGTGTTGCAGGATGTTCTGAGCATCTCACAGGGCACAAGAACTCTGCGGAGAAAACTCTCTAATTTTATGTTCTTGTTTCCATTACAAAATTGTTTTCTTTGAAGCTGAAGATCACTATCTTAATGAGGAGAAAGTTTCCCCCAGCAACCACAGACTAGAAAGCTTTGAGACGAGACCTTGGCTAATCCATTCAGACCATCTTCTGTGTGGATGTGATGTATAAGCCCTGGCATATTTGGTCCTGTGCTGCCTGGCTGTCCTGGTCGCAGACCCTTGCACTGTGAGCAGAGAGGGTGTAAAGCATGTACTGCTCTGACTTGCAGCCAGGCAACGTATCCTGAGGTTTCAATCAAAATCTGCATAATAACCTGAAGTCCCTGGTCATACTTCTAACCCATCTTGCGCTTGCATTTTTTTAATGAATATGCATAGCAGGAAAAAAAAAGGATAATTTAATCATGCACAGTAGAACATGCAGTAAATTGTATCCTGTTAGTCCTTTGCCGGGGAAGGGGAAGACTTTGCTTTCCTAGTCACCTTCCTATCCCAATTAAAGACACGCAGCCTTCAGCTTGGAATAGAGAAACGTAGTGGGCTTCTTGTACTTTAGCATGTTTGTTACTGTCTTATACTCTTTTCATATTTCATCTAAACAAAGTTTGGAAATGAGAAATTAATAAAAGAGCTCTTTAAAATCTCGTTTTTAAAAAACTTCTTCTTTATACCATAAAATTTGCAATACTTGCAGAGACAGCAGGAAAATAGGCTGTCTCTCCATACCAGATTCTGTTATCTTTTAAGCAGTACTTCAGGAAACAACTGAGGTAAGGTTATCCATCCACAGGTTGCAGGAAAATAATTTAATTTCATAAGGAGAAGGCTATTGAACTCTTCTTGGCTTCATAGCCATATTAGGGAAATTCAATCTCTGTTAGAAAATAGCCTGTGGCAAACTGATTTTTGGTCTCCAAGTGCCACAGTATTGAGAAATACGTGAATTTCTTCTAAGCCAAAGGTCAGTTTAGTTCACTGTCACACCTACAGCCGTGGGCTTATCGGGATGTGTAGAGAATAAGCATCAGAAGAAGCAAACCCACAGCAATGTTTCCCTTTGTGTACTATTGTTCAAAAGATCCAGCCCTTAAGAGTTTTCCTCTGCCATAGCTTTTGCATTTGACATCCCTTGGTGAATTTTTCTTCTGTGGCTCTCAAAGTCCATGAATTAACTTGTTTCTAACACAAATATTTCAAGTAATGCGTGTACATTGAAAGAATGAACATTGGTAAACCTCGGAGCTAAATATACCTCTGTAAATATGTATATTTTAGGATCATTTTTAACATTCACCTCGCTGGATATATGTCAAATGCCACGCACATACATATGCATACTCAGATGTTTGACTGTATCTACAGTATATATGTATGTATTTATACAGCAAGGTCTATCGGCTTAAGCACACACAGACCTGCAGAAGTTCTATTTGTATGAGGACCCTTCTGTGAAACAGGAGAGCTAACTGAAGGCAGAGCGTGGATTATACAGTTGGAAAATTGGCTAATTGGCAATAGGCTGCTCTGATGAAAGCATTGAAGGCAGAGTCAGCAGGCAGGTTCGCATTTGCCCAGGTGCCATCACCCTTTCTGACTGCAGGAACCGAGGTAGTGAATGCCTGGAGTTTTCAAGAACAAAAAGTGCTAAGAAAACAAAGAAACACTTAAATTTCCCGTGTACAAATGAAGGTTTGTGTGCGTAGTCCACTCTGGCTGACTAGTTGATAATTTATGGAATTTATAAAATAGTATTGTTCAATAAATACATGATCCTCACATGGCAATTTGGGCTAGTGTCGTTTTGCCGTTACTTTCCCCATCTTCAGTTGTCACCTTCACTTTGATCAGCATCAGATTCACCTAAGATTTGAAAAGTCACAATTTGCCTTTGCTCTATCTACATTTCTCAAGTTCCTCACCTTGCTTGCATATTAGCCCACATCTTTTGACGAGTTAATAGTAAAAATAACTATAAACATAAGTATCTCTGTTAGCTTTGGGCCATCCTATAAAATCTATTTATATTTCCAGTAGTGTACAAAACAAGCTTTGATAAGCATTAGCAAAAATGTCAGAATTCAAATTAAATTTTTGAGCTCTGGTAGGATTGCATGGCAGTATCACAACTTCCTGAGGAAGGAATACTTTGGATATGCAAACGGAAATATAGTTACTGAACTTTTTGAAATGAAAGATGGTGGCTTCAAATTACATTCGAATATAAATTTGTTTGCCTTCCTTTGTTTATGTTAAATAATTTAATAATTTTCTGTGGTTTTTTCATGTATTCTTGACTAAAAATAAAAATGCAAAGATTACATTCATTTGAGAGAGATTCTTAGCTAGCATAAATTTACAGAGCTTCTTTGATTGCAGTGGAAATGCGCTAGATTGAGCCGATTACCTGCACATCGTCAGAGAGCCTCAGACACAGACATTTAGCGTAGCCTCATGTTTAACCATCCAAGCAGAACTACTCTTAAAAAAATTACAGTATATCACAAAACACTCACTTTGAGACAGAATTATGCCACTTTTGAACAACGAAGCGTACCTTAGGTGACACAACTGAACCAACAAGCTGCTGCTCTCTCTTTCAGAATTACTGGCTTTATTGTTAATAGAGATGCAATTTTCTGCAAAAAAAATCATTGTAAAATGTTAGTCATACTGTTGAATTCATAGCTATTCCTGATTTTGCGTCATCTTCCATCCTGTACACACAAACGCACATGCATGCATCCGCACACAGACCTGGCATTAATTCTAAGACATCGGACCTCTGGTCAAGTTACTGTTTGCTACTAAGTTACGTTTCCTCATTTGCGCTCTATTAACGGCATGTTACTCATTGCAAATGCGAATTAACTCACATGGGTTTTGGTCTCTTTCACTGAACTTTTTCTTTTTTTCACTTTGCGTCTCGATGCGTTGAAAGCATTACCCCAAGCATCGGTGCTGTGTGTGGTTCAAATGTCTTGATCACACGCCTGAGCCCTAATAACGGGTGTTTTGTTTCCAAGATGATGCATTGGCTGAAAATTGTATAGGCTGATGTATTGGTTAAAGTGTCGGGATTTCTTAGTGTTGGTCCTGTTCTTTCTTCTGTGTCACTATGGCGGCACCTAAGCTGTAAGGCAGGTCTGCCTTGTTGCCCACGCCACATCTCTGGTTCTCCCATCCAGATTATAAGGTGATGGGGTGAAGGACACTGCTGAGTTTCATTTCAGAGGGAAACGATGCAGGAGAAGACGATGATCCTATCCAGTGTACAGTGAGGCATTGGAAGGATGTTCCACAGTCAGTGTCAGCTGGGACTTGTCACCGTGTCCTGTGTTATAATGGGACATGTTGCACGGGGTGAACTTATTCACCTTCCGGCATTTCCAAACTCTGTAACAGGAGGAGAACAATAATTGTTCATTGATTAGAGTGGGAAAGGTACTCCAATAGCAAAAGTAACAGGTATTGTAGAACAGCAAGTTATGGAAAAATGTAGTTATCTCCAAGCTGAAATACTGGGTCAAGCAATGTTTTGGAGTTTCACAAAACAGTCCGTTCATATGGCCTGAGGAGCAGATGTGCCAGGATGCACGGAGAGATGTTTTAACTCAGAAAGTCAAAGAAAAGTATGAAATGCTGGGAAACAGATTGACATAACCTTGCTTGTGAGCTGATGATTTTATTGTAAATAACTTTTCTATCGGATCTAATTTTCCTCTTCACTTTCATGGCTGTTCTTAAAGAATCATCACAGTTATAAATATCTCCTGCCCTTAGCAGGACCATGATATTTCCCTAGAAATTTGCACAGAAACCATTTGAGAGGTGTGCTGTGACTTTTGAAGCTTGTTAGTGGTTTTGTCTATTTTGTGATGAATGCGTACTATATTTCCCAGCTGGCTTTGGACAGTTGTCCAGATGACAGTGTCTAGAAGAGCTACAGCACATTTTGAAGATAGGAAAAAAGAAAGGGTAATTTTTTGTCATTGTCCCCCTGTGATTTTATATCATAACCAGCAGCACAGCCTGATATAATTTCTTTGGGTTTATTTTTCTCTGTGAGTTATTTTCTTTAGGTAATGCCTTTACACCATAACAGAGTATGATGATTTAATACAGTTAGAGGAGAACTAAAACTGAGATATATTCTCTTGTGCAAAGCCAAGTTTCTCTCTGTTGCCCCTGTATCTCGAAAATAAAGTTCTACATCCTGCTAAATAGTACTATTATTATGGATCTATGGCATGGAATACTGAATACAGGAGGGAGGGACACAGCAAAGTTTCCATAAAACCCATGAAATTAGTTTTTTTGAGACTGGAGTGGTAAAGCTGTGGGTAGTCTTAGACATAACTGGAATATAGTTTTTCAGTTTTGATGATTGGTCTTAAACAGAATTCCTTGAAATACAGTTTTATAATCTGAAAGGACCAGATTCACATCCGTACTAATACCTGACCATAATTAAGTAAATATTAACGTCAAATAGCTGAGATCTGGTTTTATGTGTAGTCATATTTTAAACAGTAGTGTTGTGTAGTGTGATCTGTCCATGACTTCAGCAATGTATGTGGAAGGGAGCACCCGGGAGACTGCAGTGGGGCCACCAAGAGTGTAGGATGGGAGAGTCCTCCAGAGAACAGGAACGCAAGCTAGAAGCCCCACAGCTGCACACACAAATGACCAATTATTTCTATAGAGTATTGCAACAACCTAATGAGACTGCTCAGGACTGGCCATTGTACGTAAAGCTGTCTTTAAAGCAAAAACTAGTTGTACTAGCATCATACTTAAGGATCAGGTCTGCAGAACAGGTGGTGATGGTCTGGTAACCTGCCCTTTAGGATTGGCTGTTAAGTCTGGGTGCTAAGTCTGTTAAGATCTGCTACGTTTAGAATATAGGCAGCTCTGTTGTAGAAACTTGTCATATGTTCGCACACCTCTTTTAGAAGGAAATTCAGGTCTGAATTCCTCACCGTGCTTAGGTTGTGCTTGATAAATATCTATAGTGACCATGCATGTGATGAACAGGGATATTTCAAATTTGAAANCTAGTTGTACTAGCATCATACTTAAGGATCAGGTCTGCAGAACAGGTGGTGATGGTCTGGTAACCTGCCCTTTAGGATTGGCTGTTAAGTCTGGGTGCTAAGTCTGTTAAGATCTGCTACGTTTAGAATATAGGCAGCTCTGTTGTAGAAACTTGTCATATGTTCACACACCTCTTTTAGAAGGAAAATCAGGTCTGAATTCCTCACCGTGCTTAGGTTGTGCTTGATAAATATCTATAGTGACCATGCATGTGATGAACAGGGATATTTCAAATTTGAAATTTTTACTTTATCAGTTTATTGAGGCTGAACTTCTTTCATAACCAGGAACTTCTCTGTATCTTTGTGTTCTCTTTAGACATGAGGGGATCTTGTGTGAATGACACCAATTTGTCGTCCGTGCTGTCATGTCTGTTTAAACTCATGCAGTGAGTAGATGTCTCCCATATGGTGTGGCTCTTTTGAATACTTACAATTGCTCGGTGTAGGCAATACCAGTTGTTTTGCTTTTTCAGCCTTTTGCCAGCACCAGGTTGTTCCATGTAATTGTAATAATCCCCTCTGGTTTCTGTGACCTCTCCTTGGGTGTTGCTTCTGTGTTCTAATAGATCTCGTAATAAGTCTGAAATATTGAAGCAGGGTGAACTTTCCTTTGTTCTTTTCATCCCGTTATTTCAAGAGATATTTCCCCCCTTCTCAATGAAATAGATGAAGTGATTCCTCCAAGGAGAAGGTGACAGTGTCTGAGGAGCTGT
>VZSC01000249.1:284814-305629 GCA_013398225.1 Steatornis caripensis | reverse complement strand
TTTTTTTTTTTTTTTTTTTGAAGTATTCAGGGTCATCATGTGTTTATGTGTAGATGTTGGCTGGTGTGATTGACTAAATAAGTATTAAAGTTAATCCAGGGAATATTTATTTTCCTGCCTTCCTTGGTAATCTTACAGATGAGGAATTCTTGAGGACTACTTTGTCCGCTGGCATTGTCTCCAAAGGCATGTTTATCTCTAGGAAAAGTTGGTGTCTTTATGCTCGTCAGAATCTGTCACAAAACAAGCACAATGCATTTTCCTATCCAAGGAAATGTTTTGTATGAGGGAAAACTCAAATCTGCCCTTTAAATCTCTAGTGAGAAAAAATTCAAGCTAAGCTATGTTCATGGAAGATATGCATTGCTTTTCTTGAGGGAACTTTGGAAGTGTTTCATTTTCTTGCCTTGGTATAAATCTCGCAAGAGGTTAATCATTTGTGAAAGTACATTGCATTAAAAAAAAGGTATCTTGATCATCCTCATGTAAAAGGGTACTTTATTTTAAAGACTCAATTTGAGCGTGGAATAAATTGGTGAAACGGTAGTACAAAACCTTTAATGCATTCGAATGATTACATTTGGAAATCATTATGTATACAAGTAGTTATTACAGAAATAACCTTCTTTGTCAAGTATTCTTGGCATGGAAGCAATCAGCATCCTATCCCATTAATTGTTTGAGAACTCTGAAATCTTTAATGAGGTTTTTTTACGGAAGGATTTCAGTCAAATGCAAATGATTCATTGAAGCACTTAATCATAAGACAAATAGTGATTCTTTAGTAAGGTTTTTTTTCTTCACTGTAATAAATGTAGTATGTCCACTGTAGATACACAGCTAACTGCTTTTCAGTTACTTTTCTCACAGCATTTTTCTTTAAAGATTCATTGTTAGTCAGAGAGTTGTAATGGCTGCACTGCAAAAGAAAATGCTTGACAGATGTCAAGAAATCTGTGTCTCATATATCTTCAAATTGATTTTTTTTTCCCTTTGAGTGTTTGAAAACTGAATTTATTTCTTCTGGTCGATAGAGACATATATTTTTCAATGAATATTGACAATCAAATATCATCCTTTTTTCACAGGTCTGATTACAACAACGTCAAGAAAATTGGATCGGGAACAGCAAGCAGAGCATTTTTTGGAGGTAAGATTAAGTGGAAAATATATGTTGAAAGGTTAACTGATTTTTGTAGTTTGAAATCACTTCCTCCTGTTGTTACAGGAGAGTGATATTCTCCCTTCTCTCGATGTATGACAGACTCACACAAACTGGGAATTGCCTGATTATACAGAAGAAATGAAACAGTTTGCAATTCACAAACACAGGAGAAAATTGAACAAACATGCAACCCTTAAATTTTATTTGTGACGGAAGTTTAGAATATCCATATAATTTTTGTTTTGTTTTGTTTAATTGGTAGAATCATCCCAACCCTGCCAAGATTTTCAGTCTCTCAGGTTAAACAAGTTTTGCGTCTCAGATCTAACACAGAAACTATTATTTTGGATGAAAGCAAACTTTGACCTTGCTCACATTCACTACTTCATCAGAATCAATGAATAATTTCTTAACGTTCACTTATTGGGACTACTGACAACAATTTTCAGCTAAAAAATTGTCCTCTAAAAAGACTTTCTAAAGCATTGCCTCAACCTAAATTTAGACAAATGTTTCTCTTCATAAGTAGCTCACATATGTTGGATATGGAGTGATATACTGGGTTTACCACAGGTGTTTTCTATCCCATTGCTCTACACCGTAGTGTGGGTTTTTTTCATTTGGGTAGACGATGCTCGACTCTGTTCTTTTGTCTATTTGTGAAATAAGGAATTCTTGATTCATGTTGGTACCAGTAAAAAAGAACCATATTGTCCCACATAATCAATCATTCCTACTAAGTATTTTAGGAAATTCTCTGCAAATCTGTACAAGTTAAAAAAACGTCTGGACAAAATAGTTCCCGATGCAATCACTGTCGGACAGCAAAATCTAGTAAAGTGTACTTTTGCGTATCCCCTGGTTATTTTTATTTGTTAGAAATCTCAAGTTATTTTAGTTAGTGCAGAGCACAGGACAGAAGGTTTGACTTATTACTATACAAATTTGGGGTTTTTTTTTCTTGATAATTCACTGTAGCTTCTCACACATTCCAGGCCATAAATAAATGGAGGGGAATAAAAGGATTTTCCCCATTTCAGGATTTATTAAGTTGGAAAGTTAGTAAAGTAATCATGTGTTCAAATAAATGCAAGCTTTCCGGTTTTTACTGTCAGAGTAGGTCGCAAGCTGAATGAAATCGGCATTGATTTTGAAATATATCTGTTGATGAGAATCTTAGGTCTGTTCTGTAGGTCTCTTTTGCATTTATGTGTTTGCCTCAGAGGCAGTGAAACGTACCAAATTCACATTAGCCAGAGGATTCCCGTACATGTGGGCAAGTGTTAACTATTAATATCAAAAAGAAAAAAACCTAATTGTTTGTAGGAATTAGGCTTTAGTCATCAATGCAAGTTAATATGTTCCTTCCCCTGAATTTTATCTCATTTGAAAAAATAACCATCTGCAAGATTTTGAGGACCGAAGACGCACTAGAGGGGAATTAGTGTCATATGGTGCCCCAAGGCTTGTGGATGGGGACTGAAGTGGAGGGCAGGCTACAGAGAAGAGAAACACCAGAGTGGGGTGTCCTGGAGAAGTGGGGAGAGGACCACACTGTTGTAAAACCCGACTGGGAACGGTGTGAGGGAAAGGGAATTGGGCTCTGGCAGGGACGTCTCCCCAGTGGCCAAATAGACCCTTTTTGCTGCTGTGGAAACATTGTCCATCGCCACCTCTTGGAAGGCACATTCCCAGGGATCAGAGCAAATAAATTGTTGAGAATCCGGAGCCAGGCTGGCTAAGCCATGCGCCTTCTTGTGGCATGCTCAGATAACATTTTCTAAAATGCCTGGCTGTGGCTGTATGTAATTAACCCCCTGGGGAGGCCTTCATTGCTGAGACAACCATGGTCTCCCAGTAGTACTGTATTTCCCTTCCAGCTTTATTTCATATCTTTCTTCCGGTAGTCTGGTATAAAAGACAGCAAACTTGTCTCCCTTTGAAAAGCTCTGATTAGTGCTTGACCTGGCAAGCCCTGCTCCCGTTTGCCCAGTTCATCTGTGAGACGTTGACAGACCTTCACTAGAGACAGCTTTTTAATTATTTTTAATAAACTTCTCTTTTCCCCACCTGAATTTGACAGGGACACTATACCCATACCGGCCAGTACTTACTGAGCAAATTGCATTACTAACAGTATTTCGACCTCTTTCACAAAAGTTGCTAGGAAAACAAGGTGAAATAAGATAGCAGGTGTTAGTTGTTATAACTGTGCGCAGTGCCATTGCTCATTTCCATACCGCTGCCTGAGATGGCTTAGGGTGGCTCTTCTGGAGTCATCTGTCCCTGTCCATATTGAAGGAAACACGAAATACCAGCAAGGACTTGATGTATATTTTTAAGGCTGCCATGCTTAGGGAAGGCGAATCTGAGTGACTCCGCTTGTAAGTACCCAAGTCTGTTGCAGGGTAGGTACTGAGCCCAGGTCGGCCATGCGTATCTTCTTCTTTCCTCCTTTAATTATCTTCTTTGAGTGTATGGACCTGTGCCGGCGTGACTTTTGTAATAGTACTCGAGGCTGCTGTCATAGGACTTGCACTTACCAAAGAGTATGTCCCAGAGTGAGCGCAGAAATGTGTCTAGACCCTGCTTTAGAAGATGCATCAAAAAGTCAGAAATTGACTCCCTTTTATAATAATTGAGATTTTATTTGTTTGGTTTTGTGACATTCTTTGGGGAGGTTATTTTTTTGTTTAGGGCTTTTTGGGAGGCGAAAAAAAATTATTTTTCCTCACAGATCTTTCATTGATTGTGGCATTGGTAACGCTATTTTTTTTTCTTCAGCTCCCAAGTTGAGGGCTTAAATTTTTTTGACACATTTGTAATGTCTTGCAAGGCTGCAGGTTTTAGTCAGTGCTTGTTATCGGGGGAATTTGTCTGCTTAGGTTTAAATTGGATGTCACTGCATTTTTATACAGGAGTCTCTTACTTTAGTTGATTCTTACTAATGGTATGGTTCTGCCTGAAATGGGAGGAAAACGACCGCTAGATTACATTCCTTTCTCACATGAATCAAGCCAAAATCATTTGGTTTATTTCACAGACTTTCTTGAAGATTCTGTAGTTGAGATGAAGTATTTAAAAATCCATCTGAAACAAGAAAGGTGTTTTTAAGAGTTACCTGCTTGCTTTGCAAGTAAATGGAAATAGCAATGTATTTCCCAGTGAGATGCAATTGCAGGTTTCAGGTGATCTGTCTTTATTCTCCTTCAATAACTGGACAGACAATCCTCCGCTTCTTTCCTTCTTTTCTTTCTTTCTTCTTCTGGGTATGTGTTGTCTTGTAATAATTTCTGTGTTAACACTTGACTCTACCTGCTCTTGTGTTATGCTAATTTACTAAAAAGAAGAAGCTAGAACTGGAGAATACTAGTGGAGTTTGAGCTATGGTGAAACACAGAAAATAGTCTGGCTGTGTTTTCTGCCCACATTTTTTGTAGATGCCTCCTAATCCTGGTCTGACAGCTTTACAAACTCTAGTGCTTTTGCTGTGTGATTTTATACAAACAGCTGCTGGAGTGACGGAGGCGCCCTAATAAGTGTAAAAAGTAAACCATTTCATAAGGATCTGCATCCTTGTGTTATGTCGGCTGATGTTGAGGTGTCCAGAATATGAATAATTCCTGGTCTGCTTTGCAGTGTGCATGTGCGGCTTGATGGGAGAGGATTACTGAATTCAGTCTACAGCTTATTGATTTGCATGTTCAGCGCGGAAAGCGGATCTGAGCACATGCTTTCTCACCCTGAGTGGTTTCCGAATGTGCTGTTGCAGATGCTGAGTTACTTATGCCTCCAACATGGAACGCCTCTGCAAAACGCAGGCACTGCTGGGGAGTTCAGTTCGCTGGGAACTGCTGGGGCAAGGCCTGTATTTAGCAAAAGAGTGAGCCAAAAGAGTTACAGGCTTCAGTGTGCAGTTCTAGCAATAGTCTTTGAAGCTTTAGGGTTGGAGGGGTAAATTACCTGTAGCAGGAGATGACTTCTTCATCCTCTTGATAAAAGTGTAGAATAGAATAAGTTGATGCTTTTAAAGTGCTGAGGCTACGTCGTCTCTCCTGCTGAGCACGTGTGGTGCAGGCTTTGAAGTCATTTAGCCTGTTTTGAAAATTGTATCCATAGTACCTCCCTCTTCCTCCAAACTATGTTTAAATTTACCACTGTAGATTCGTTCAGAAATTACCTTTTAACATTTGTCATGGTGGAAAACTTGTCTATTCAAAGCCTCTCTGAAGAATAAAAATAGTTACTGATAAGCATGGTCAGAACTTTAAATCTCTTCAAGAGTGCAAAAGCAACTGCAGACAATAGGTTTTAAAACATTGTTACAGCAGCCTTAGCCTTTCGAGGTCCGAGTCATGTACCATAATTATTGAGGAGGAGAAGTGGGAGCAGAGTGTTGGCTTACTGCAGCTAATTTTTAGCCAGCTTAGTGCTATCAGAATAGTAACAGTCCGTCTCAAGTGCCTTGCTTTTGTCGCAAATCAGTATATACAAGCCTCATGAATCTTCCGGCTGTGAAGCTTGAGCGTAGCTCGGAGAAGGATGTCAGTAACAGTGCAAGGGGTTGTAATGAAGACAAATTGGTAAATCTGATGTGAGTGTCAAAATACATGGGCTGAATGAAGCATATGGGCTTCTATTTACTGTAAGTACACTACCAGGGTACATAAACTGTGTTACACGATACGTGTTTACATGCAGTAATTAAAGGGAAGCGCAATAATGTGCTGTAATTGTAGCCTTCTAAAAAAGAATTCAAATTTCCACTCGTTTAATGGGAAGGTGTACTTGTGAGTGGAATTTTGATGGAGGGACCATCATTATTTCTCCTTGGAATATCACAGGGAACTTGCTGCTGGAATCTTTACGGCCACAGCTTGTGGGGGAGAAGGGGTTTAAAATCTTGAAAAGTAGCATTTTAAAATAGCACTGCCTCTCAGTTCTTCCCACAAACAGCACGCTGGTGGTTCAGCGTTGGACCGGCGCTGCGTTCTCTGCCATCCTCCTCTTTTCCTCCAGCATCTCCCACGCAAGAAGATGACAGATTTAACCTCATTTTGCTTTTAAGCCTATTCAGCTAGCCTGTAGCCCTTGCTAGTGATGATGCCTGAAGTCAGTGGTCCTTTGTGAGAAACTGCAGCGTTTTCTGAAGAATATAGGCAGCCATGTGGCAATATGCTCGTGTATATTTTTACAGGAGAAGTGCAAAAGCTGAAGTTCACTGGGTTTATGTGGCTGAATAGTACTCCACAGAACACTGATTGCCTAAATCCTGGATTATGAATCTGTGTAAGCATTTGTTTCATGGATCTTTAGCATTGCCCACATTTGGCAGGGAAAGCTGCATTTTTTCTTGGTGACATGCTGGTGATGGGGTAAAAATGAGGCAGTGTGTCTGATTGAACATTTTGTCTGAGGCTTAAATGGCTCCAAAGGCACATGCCTTTCCCTTTATAACATTGGAGCCTGTCAGATGATGCAAGGGAAATTAAAAAAAATAGGTAAACAGCCTCTTATTTCCAGCTTCAGCTTAAAAAATATTGCTGGCTGTGCTTGCTGGAAATGAGAACTAGTTTTTATTATTTCGAGGGCACCTGAAAGACTTTTTAGTGGAACAGTAAGTATGTAGAGGCAGCTTTCTAAAAAGACAATGAAAGCTGTATATGATGTCAGCTTCATATGGTGACACGTTGAACATGAACGTCGGCTTCAAAGTTTGGGGAAAAAAGCAAAGGAAGGAAGGAAAGAAAAGGAAAAAAGAAAAGAAAGAAAAAAAAGAGAAGAAAGGGAAGAAAATAGTTCTGAACAAAATCAACAGCATGTTCATCTCATACTACCTCTCCAAGGATTTATCAGCAGAGGGTGAAGCCGTCTGTGGGAGAGGTTGATGTGATGGCGGATCTAGCAGAGACCCCAGTTCCTGGCGTGGAAAGCACATGCTGAGCTTGCTCATCCCACGCTGCAGATTTCCATCCTGCACCCTGTGTTCTTTGGGAGTTGTTACTCTGCACCAGGTTTCTTGAGATGCATGGGCTGCATTTGCCACCTCGTATTTTTTTTCCATCAAGTTGCTATTTTCTGAAGTAGGCAACAACTTTCCAAAGGCAGGAGATGACCAGAGGTTAAAACTCTCTTTCAGAGACAGATTTGCATATGACATTGCACACTGCTTCTTAGGTGTATTCAGGCAGAAAGTCTTACACGGCAAAATATGGGAAAAGTCCTGGTCTGATTCATCTGGCTGCAGTGATAAGTGGTCTCCTCGGTTAGACTGTTGTCTCTAACTAATGGGATCCAATAACACGAAGAATTATCAAGTGCATCACTGAAAATGTTGCTAGTTCAGTTGTTAACGAAGTGACCTCTGTGCAAGAGAAATGAACAGGAATTTTTAACTGGAAAATAATTAAGGCACGGCATTTTTATGGATTATTCTCTTTTCTTTGGTTATTGCAAATTTCAATAGCTCCCAGATGTCCCTTTATTTTACATAGCAACTTGAGAAGTAACGCAGATGACAAAGCCTAAGTACTGGGAACACTGAGTTTAATAACATTGTTTTCACGTATGTGGAATTTGAATCTTGTTTTCTTATTAAATAAGGAAAAACTTCATAAAATGAAGAGGGCAAAATAAGTTTGAATTGAAAAAAAAGAGTTCTATATTTAAATTCTTAATATTCCATGATGAATTCAGGTAGCCAATAGGAAATGTACGGACAACTCTGATGACATAATATGTACGAAAGACAAGGAGCAAGAATGGGTCCACATACATCAAAGAGTAGAGGTGACACTCAGCTCATTTCAGTTATTCAATGAAATACCAATAGCCTTGAGAGACTTGATGCGCAAAGAACGTCTATGACATTTCCACAAAATTTGTAGACTTTAAGTCAACCCTGAGGATGCTTTGTTTGCTTTTCGCCTTCTGCTTATGGTTGATTTCAGTCTTTATTTTTTTAGATACTGTTGATCTAATTCTTTTATACTCTCTCAAGATTAGATTGTTTCTNCTATGCATCACTCATTTGTATTCTCTCTTGTTAGTATTACAGTTGCTAATGTTACCGTTCTCTTGTCTCTCTCTGTTGTTGCATTAAACCATCCTTATTTCAACCCATGAAGGCTGTCCTTTCTCTTCTGATTCTCCTCCTTGTCCCAGTGGGGGCGTGACAGTGTGGGCAGTGAGCGAGCGGCTGCGTGGTTCTTTGTTGCCGGCTGGGCTCAAACCACGACACAGGGTGATGTCAAGGATGAACACACTACTGAGAGCTCGATCAGTGCATCATTTATATCCAAGTATCTGATTCTAGCCTTTCTCGGAGAGTGCTTACACCGTCCGGCTACTCTGAGACTGTATGGAAGTTCTTACGTGGTAGGATTTTATTCCAGCATTAAAAATCTCACACTTGTTTGTTTAATCCATTCTGCTGATTCAGGATACCAACAGTAATGAAGAAAAGCAGTCCTCTCTTCTATGGTTAATGAACTTCCTGCATCAAAAATCTTCGCAACTCAATATGCAAAACTTGGGGGTTTTGTTATGAATTATAGAAATGAGCCAAATATTTCATAGACCTTTTACAGATGTGCTGTAAGTTTGTGTTATTTGGATGTTAAAATAAAAAAGCACAGCTCATTTATTATTTAGTCACTCCTTAGCTCGTGGAAGAGATTTGTTTTTCCCAGTTCATCGGTACATCTTGACAGATTCACCATCTACAGTGGAATACTGCCCCAAGTATATTTTCCACAAAATCATGTTTCACCGGACAGTGAGTCTGCTAAAAATGGTCAGGGAACAATTGATATTACCATCCAGTTTTAAAAACCTGATAGCCATTTAGACGAAAAGTTGACCCAGTAAAAAGATACAGAAGATTTTTGAAGTACTAATTCAGGTTCATATTTTGAAGAGCATGACAACATCAGAATTGTCCACTGCTAGGGCTTTGGTTCACACATTACTGTCTACCATGGTTGTTGTGTCTCATTAGAAAATATCACATTTCTGATTGCCTAGAGCTTTGCCTTAGTTAAGGAATTATTTGCATATATCTGGAGTTTGCAGAGGGGAAGGAGCTTGTTTTACAGATTTCATCAATCCCTGACCTGAACTGTTGGGTCGTGAAATGTAGAAGTTAAAACCCACAAAGCACAGCGCTGCCGACTTTTTCATGCTGGGCATCAAATGCCTCTTTTAGGATGTTCGTTGTGGACCCGCAGCAATTTAGCAGCAGGTCTTGCCTTTAAGCACCTCATGGCATGCANCCTGACCTGAACTGTTGGGTCGTGAAATGTAGAAGTTAAAACCCACAAAGCACAGCGCTGCCGACTTTTTCATGCTGGGCATCAAATGCCTCTTTTAGGATGTTTGTTGTGGACCCGCAGCAATTTAGCAGCAGGTCTTGCCTTTAAGCACCTCATGACATGCAAGCATGGATGGAGATACTCAGCATACAGGCTTCGTGTGCTGTCTTATCAGGCGTCTTCCACCTCTTTGAAAGGCATAACAGAGAAAGTGGAATTGTGCCAAGAAACAAATCCAGCCTGTGAGCTGCCACCCTGCAAAGTCCTGAGCATTTCCTCGGAGCCTTGAGGTGTATCGGCATTTCCTTGGCCCTCTGGACCTAATTAAAATCTCACTGGACTTAGCGACATGCAGTTGTGAAGTCAGGTGGTGCAAGAAAGTGACCTTTTGGTTAACTACCGTTATGTTAAGACATACGTGATGTCACTGTGGAAAGTCTTATTTATTATCCCGGGGGCTAGTTGAATTCCGTTGCTTACCCTGAGTGGTGTTCTTAGTCTGGCTTCAGTAGCACTGATTTTCTTGAAGTTATCCCTGCTAATACCCAGGACGAGAAAATTAGACATCAGCGCCCATGGCTGCGTTTCCCCAAATATGTCTGGAAATGGATGAGTTAACACATTAGAGAAAAGCAATTTAAAATATACCCAACACCTGTTTCTTCTGCTCTGTTTGCAGAACCACGAGATGGCAGAGCATTAGATCAACGCAAATGGGATGGAAAAGTATTATTAAAACACCAAACAGTATTGTGTGGTTTGAAAATTAGGCCTGCACCCATGTGTTAAATGCTGTTGAAACAAAGGGGAATATATTAATGGTCTTCCTTCTCATTTTATAAATCATTCCTCATGTTAAGTTTGTGTAGGCAAATGCTGTGGTTAATCTAAAGTTCTTCTTTTCTGACAGGGTTTAGGAGTATTGTCTAACGCAGCTTTCTCACTGAAGGATTAGCTCACTGATTAGCTCAGGGTTAACAGGTTTTTTCCTCATTGTATGTTTCTTAAGATCTGTAGCTCTCTTTTAATGGGCTGGAGCCCACCTACCAAGCCCGAGTTGGTCGGATATACCCTTTCAGGATGTCTCTTTTGCCAGGCTCCGTGCTTGATGAGACAAAGAGCAATTGTGAAGGGCACGTTGCTTTGCTAAATCTTCACATTTGTTTTATGAGTGTACCAAAGTTTTAATCTTTTGCAGAAGCAGCAGGAAATCTTTCAGATTATTTTAATCTATTTTAGATGTACAGAGCCTTTGTGTTATCCGAAGCATGTCTGCTTTGCTGCTATATCGTGTTTTCCATAGCATTTGCAAGACCCATCAGCTGCCAGACTGTTAATTTATGTCTGCAAGTGTGTGAGCAAACACACATGCGTGCACATACACATTTTGTGGAAGCCTCAGTATCCTGGCTAAGACCGAGCTGAGCGTTGCATTTTAGGCAGGGGAGCATCTTCTTCCTCTGTTAGGAATACGTTGTATCTGCACTAAAATCCATTCTGGGCATAGGAAATCCTAATATGCCTTTTAATTAACCCATCATTTAGAAACATGCCCTTAAACAAGTTTTACATCCGTCTGTCCTTTCACCCAGGGTGACCTGTACTCAGCCGTTCAGAATTCATGCTTGTCTCTAAAACAAGTTCATTCTGGGATATTTTCACAGCAACTTCACTTGCTGCCACTGTTCATACACACCAAATCCAACTACCCTGCAGTACATTGTATAGAGATCCCAACACTAAATCACCAACTCCTTTGACTTGAGTGGACTTTGGGTTGGTTTGAGACACGCTCTTTGATCACAGGCTGTTGCAATGTGCATGGCGTCTGACTGGAGATGGTTCATAGGACACCCACAGCTTAAACGGTCCCTTTCCCAGATCATCTTCAATTGGGAGCCCTTCGATTTACAGGCAGCCCCTCCAGAAGGGAAAAACAGGAACAACTCTTTCCTTTTGCAAGTTCTATTAGATTTCACTATCTTCCCTAGAGCTCTCTTTTCTTCATCACGGTGAAGATCATCCTTATTCTTCAGATCTATTCCCTTGAGTTGTACTGTCAGGGTAGAGTCGCATCATCTGCATTTTGCCAGTGCTTCTTCCTCTGATTGTTTTTTTTCGTTTTGTCTCCACCTTCTTAATGCTCTTATTATCCAGGGTCTCATAATTGGTGATGTGCTGAAAACTCTTCATTCCGCAAAACCACCCCCTCAGCCCGTGCACTTGGTGAGAATCTCTTCACAGTATACTTTGAATACACATTTTCTTTGCATTTCATCACAACCCTTACGATCTTCTCACTATAGCCAGTAATGTATTTCAATATTATGTATTTTCTCTCTTTATCTGTTCTTTCATATCCCCAGATTGCCACCCTGTCCCTCCACCACATAATCCTCCAACATTCAACTTCAGTGAAAAAGACACTGGAAAGGGTAGGAAAATGTCATGCAAAAACTTGGCAGTCTGAAAAAAATGTTTATTTTTTTATTTTTGAAAAAATTCATTATGGCAAAAGTGCATCATTGTGTGAAATGTGCCGAAATAAGATTTGAGTATTCAGCATAGTTGGTAACATGACACAAATTAAAGTATTTGCCTGACACCTAGAGATAAGTAAACCTCTAATCGGGTTGAGAATCAGTTTAATAAGCATATTTGACACCTTTTTTCTCCCTAAATATATTATCATGGAACATAAGAATCCTAATGCTTTTCTTATCTGACTTCAGCTTGATAATAATCAGAGACCAAACAATTCTTTTGCTCTTTATGAAGATATTATTTAAACACAAAAGTACAAAGGCCCTATAGCATCAAGTGCTATGGAATCTGCCCTCAAAAGCAGTAATTTTCTTTTCCCAGCCTAACAAATTTCAGTTGTCAGGAAACAGATTAATCTCCTCATTCTGAAATGTAATATTGCTGTTTGCTAGTCTCCCATGATACAGAGACATTGAAAATGTTATCATAGCAGTTCTAGAGTACATTTTATGTTTTGGCAAAAAACAATATTTTCTTTGGCAACGGATGCTCAAATATTCGAAAGCAAGGATTAACATGAATAATTGAGAGCAAAATGTCAGAATCAAAATAATGAATTATTTTTTCTCACATTCCCTGGAAAAGTAAAAAATACAAATATTACTAATAGCGGTCTGTCAATTTATGGCTTCAACTTTTCTGAGGACCAGCATGTTATCTTTAATCAAGATACCAACAAATACCTTAATAACTTCTGTCATAACCTCAAATATGTTTGTTTTTCCCTATGGGTCTTGTTTTCTTCCACTATCCTTCCAGATAACTTTTAAGGTATTGTATAAATAAAAATGTCTTCTTAACCTTCAAGGCAAAAAGGTATTTTAAAGACTTAATTGAAAAAAACACGAGAGTTTAAACACATGGTTTTGTATTGCCACAGTTTTTTTTTAAAAAAAGCAACATGACCATAGCTTAAAAAACACTCAAAAAATTTCTAGAAAGTCATAAGTTTTAGTCGACACGTTTTAGCTAAGCAGACACGATACTTTATTAGGTGATACATCGGAGTATGCAAAAATGGCATGGCTTCTGTCGACTGAGAGATGCAGAAGGCAATGAGATAGGTGCTTTAACTTGGCTTCAAAAGAAGACCATAATATATGGCATGAAAATATTAACTGACGTGAGGTTCTCTTCCTTATAGTCCTTACCGTCCTCACCAAAACCTTGTTCGAATGGACCTNCAATGAGATAGGTGCTTTAACTTGGCTTCAAAAGAAGACCATAATATATGGCATGAAAATATTAACTGACGTGAGGTTCTCTTCCTTATAGTCCTTACCGTCCTCACCAAAACCTTGTTCAAATGGACCTGCACAAACTCTGTTTGTGTAGCTTTGGCCATATATTTGTGCAATTAAACTGAATAGTAAAGCTCATTTTCTGTCTTTTTTGCATTGGCATTTACCAAGTGTATCTACACTTAAGGATGTTTCACTGTTTTTATTGCAAACCACTAGATACCACTGGAGTGCAGTCTTAACTGTAGCAGCTCAGCCAGGGAATGGCGTTTTAAAAAGTAAAATAATATTTCCTTTAAATGTCTTCTCTTCAGACATTTCTCATAATACCCAACTCTCAGTGTGAAAGTATCAATTGAAAGCTGTGGCTTTTTTAATAAAAGCATACAGAAGATTTTGTTTTCCTGCAGTCCCGTGAGGGTGCTTGGCGATGGATTACACCGGTGATGGCACACCCAACTTCCAACGAGCTACTGAGCTCCCGAAAGAAATCCTTGCTGCTGCAGCACGGTGCTTAGCATGAGGCAGTCATTCATCCTGCTTCTTGACAGAGCAAATTACCCTACTCAGAGCTGTGGGCTGTGTTTTTAGTACCTCGTATAGTTCTTGCAGGGCTAATTTGGTGTCCCTTCCCTCTCCCCCACTCTGCAACATGGACTGAGAGCTACCTCAGGACTTCCTAACTTGGTTTCTCTGAGTGTACGGTACACTCCACTAGCCCGTGGATGCCTAAAAAGTAGTGGCTGAGTAAATCACACATTCATGCTCTTTTTTCTAAAGTTTATTGAGCACACATTCACCAGGCTTATATAGAAAAACAGGAATTGCATCTTAAACCTCACTTGATTGACAAACTGCCTTTGCCTCACTGAGCCTGCAAATAAGATTTAGATATTTTGTCAGATCAGTAATCCATGGATTAGACTCCCTCTTAATACCCCCATTTCTCAAACTGGATGCATTTTTGGAGAACAAGCGTGTTTATATTTTGTATACAATTTCTCAAAGGAAGCAGCAGCAGTGTAGATGGTGTCAGCCAGGGCGACACATCGTGAGGGAGCATCCACGGTCCTGACCCCAGCATCTAAACTTGGGGATTAGCGTATGGGACTGACATATCTGATCTCCATGTGGCAAGGGATCACAGCTCCTGTACTGATCCTGACAGGATGCACTTGTGCTGTTCAAGAGCTCCTATAAATCAGGAGCTTTGTCACGGCGATTTCCAGCAAAGTACCCAGCCCCTTTAACACCTCCTGAGACCATCTCAAAAGCAAAGCAGCTCCTACAACTTTGCTTTCCCAATCTCTTCTGCTAGAAACCAACAAAGCGACTCTTTAGATGGACTCCTTCTGCTTTCCTCCTTTCTATCCCCTCACCTACTGAGGGCTAATTGGAGGCCCATAAAATGAATCCAGGAAAATTCTCCTCCTTCTCCCGTATATCAGTCTTGCACTACCAAATTGGGCATAGTGTCTCATGCGGTGTTTTATTGTCCCTCAGATCACATTATCGGCGGGGCAATCTCACAAAGGTTAATAGCATTACTAGGTTGTCTCTTGGTCTGACATTCTTGCTCATCACTCTAAACCCAGTCATTTTACCAGCGGCGTTAGACACCTCTGCTGAAGTTAAATGGATGCTGCTTGCCGCTGACTTCAAACCCAGCACTATAAATCGTAACTACTTGTAGCTCATTGTCCCTGCCTTAACTTTCATTTCACAACTGGGAAAAGTATCTGTGGGCTGATATACCTGGCTCTTCAACCACACTCCTTGGCATTTGCAATCCAATTATCGGTCACCTTGGCCATTCATTCAGGCCAACTGTCCTCCCGTTGGTATGCCATGTGTCAACACCTACTCCGTATACTGTCCTAATGGCAACATAAACAGTAAATGATGAGTCTATATAAATCCATTAGAGAGTTACTTTGACTCCATAAACCATGGAAATGAAACGGAAGTGCTTTATGCAGTCTCTGGTATCCTAAGTTGGAATTACTGCTCTGTATTTTTAGAAGGTCGCAGCTTACTGAAGTCAGGCGAGATAAGTATCTGTTGAGAGCCTTGGTGTCCATACAGCAACAGTGTGAACCCTAAGGTCTGTGCACGGTAAGATTTTGATGCTACATTCTTGAACAAGTGGTTGTCATCAGTAGAAAGCAGTAAATTTCTATTAAGCGTTTTTATTAAATATTTCCTTTCCTCACATGGGAAGTATGCTTCCTAGGCTATTCTTACATTTCACTGACCCTTTGCACAGCAGTGAATGCCATCCTGTGGCTGCAACAATCAAATGCATGTTAAAGACTAATTCTGCAGAAGAATCAAAGTGCTAAGAGTATTTTAAAAGTTGTGATCTTTTAGAATTCCTCCTGCACTGCAGGAGTAGAACGTCGTCTTCTAATTATTCAGACACACAAAGATCCCTTTCCAGGTCTCCAGGCAGTGTGTAATTAATTAATTATAATAGTATTAATTGATTAATTAATATTAATAACCTGAACTTCTTTTATGCGTTCTGAGTGTTACTCAGGGAAATTAACATTTCAGGGCAGGATTGGGGTTTTTTTGCAACATGGTTGGAATGTTAACACTTTGTGACAGCGTTTCCTGTTGTATCATTACCCCCAAATGACCTTGTTCGTATACGCGCACCTACTTATTTATGTCAGCAGTATGATCTTGACACATTCTGAAAATCATTCATATACATTCCTGTTCACAAGATCACTGGCTATATGTGTAACAGACTGAACCAACAGGAAAAAAAAATCATGTTATAAAGAAAGAATTAGGTATGAAATTGATAATTCTTTAAAGTAAACAAAAAAGCCACATTTGCCTGGGTGTTACAGTAAGATTCTTCCCATTCAGTTATAACGCACCCAGTGGTGGAGGTGCTGTGGTGGTACACGTCTTCTCTACCCTTTAGTGAAAGGCTTACAGCTTTCAGGTATTTTTTATGCAGCTGGAGCCCAGGGCTGGGAAAAACCTGAATGTGAAATAAAACCAAGCTGAAACGAGGTTGTTGAGCTCTAGGTGCAATCATGTGCTCACCAAAGTCAATGGGAAAATTTCCACTGATTTTCAAGTCAGAGCATTTTGCATCTGGCCAGGTCCTTCTCCACCAGGAAGATACCTGTGATTCTCCGGCTGCTCAGACAACACGAGCTCAGCTCAGCAGAGAAACACTTGTCTTTAGATTTTCCCTGTGTGTCTGCAGCCGTGCAGCATGTGCATACCCCAGAGTCTGTGGTGTGGTTGGGGGTGCTGAGGCTATTCACATGTTTGTGGAAATTAGTAGGGGTTCAACAGCTGAAAAGGGAACTAAACTTACTACATTAAGGACAAGGTTATGGTGGACTAGTCCCTAAACATACACTTAACTGTGTCAGTCTTGTCTACCGAAAAAAAGCAAGCTTTTACTGTGTCAGATGAAAGACAGAGTCCCAATGCACCCAGCAGGGAAGGGGCTGATGGCCCTCATCCTTTATCACCAGAACAGTCACCTGAACTTCAGTTTCACATCTTTTGTGCTGGACATAATACCCAAGCCCTCTTTCCAGGTTGAGTTTTCAAAGCTAGAAACTGAATTTGGAAAAAGTAAAAAGGTAGTCCAAGAATATGAGTTTTGCTTCAAAAGCAGAATCTGCATTTTTTCCCTACATATAGTCCCATGCTGATTCTCAGCCAGCTTGCAAAATTGACCCCGTGTCAGTGTAAACTGGATAGTAGGTATTTATAGGACACTTAAAATCGAAGACAAGTGGAGATTGAGATAATAAGGCTTGTCTGTGTTGCCTATTAGATGAAACTGTGATTAAATACAGCCCAATTAATGCTTATTATCTGTCTAAAATGAATTTGTCACAGAAAGTTGTGAAGTAGGCATCAAGAAGTCAAGTAGAATTTTTTGTTGCTTAAATCAAAGCAATTATTGATTTGATGTAATTTAACTTGGTCTGACAAAAACAGGATGATATTGTCATTACAAAAAACTGCCTTGGGAAGAGTTCCAACAACCAACCTCCTTATTCATGCTTCTCTCCTTTACCTTATTTTACTGTTTTTCATACTGGTTTTCTGAGTATTTTTATACTGCTTTGTATATTTTAGTATATAGACCTCATCTGACTACAAAAATTACTTTATTTATGCATGCATTGCTATCATATCATCCTCTAAGTTGTTTAAAAATTTATTTTGCACCTCAGCTCAACCAAAGAAACTTCTATCAAAAACTTGAATATCACCAAAAAAAAATCACGTCTTCATTTTTTGCCTTTTAGATTGATGAACACAGTCACAGCAATCTTCCAGAGTGACAGGTCACTCAAGCCAGATAAATTTCTGAGGCCTAAAATGTACTTTTTTGCCTTTTGCAAATTCAGAATATCAATAAAGGATCAAAACATGGGAACAGACTGTACCCCTTAAAGCTCTGATTTTATTTACTTTCTACTTGGTTAAGAAATCCAGTTTTTATTAATCACTTTTTTAACTGTTAAGCTTCTGTAGAAAACTGCAGAAGCTTCATTTTTTTACCCTGAGAAAACTAAATTGCTTTTAAATGTCAGAGACTACTCTTCAGGCTGTCAGCTATAATGCTATCTTTGAAACATTTTTACCATGTATGTGTGAATTATTTCTTCCATATTATGAAAAAATAGTGTAAGATGAAAATTAGATGTTTTCAGCAAGTAGTATTGGGACCCAAAGTCTTTTACCTTGAGAGCACTGGTTCTGGCTCTGCTTATATTGGTATTGATCAAAGGCTTGTTGGTAAGTGATGAATTCTACAGTGGAGATTTGGGGGTATTTTGGAGGAGGGGCAAAATAAGTCACTATCTGTAGTGACATTGCAGAATTCATCACCAAAAGTGTAGTTACACAATGCATTTTCTTTCAATGGCCAAAACATTTTAAGAAATTTCCCCCTCCTCTGACTTGGGGACCTGCCATTTCTCTCCTTGTTCTCTTCGCTCACCACCACCACTCATTAACCATCTGCCTTTTGGGGATTTTGTTTTGTTTCAGCAGTTCTGTTGAAACTCTGATTATTTCGGTAGCCCTGTTCGTAGCACAGATGCACGAGCAGTTTATTAACGGGTGAAGGTGGCTGTAAACTGGTGACAGGGGAAGAACAAATGCTGGAGGTGGAGCTGGAGATGGGGCTGGGTGCATCTTACTCTGCCTTTCTGCCAAAGACAAGGTGGTGTCATCCTCCGTTAGCAGAAGCAAGTGCTGCTTGTTAGAGCATTTTTTTTTAAAAAAAAAAACTGTTATCTTTTTTGAAAGTACTTGGTTGTGTTTCATATAGCAATGTAGAATTTGGTTGCAGTGTATCTATAAAATAAAGAACTTTAAGGAATTACAGTGTGTATCTTTGATCTCATTGGTAGCCAAATAAGTGTATTACCTCCTAAGTAATAACCATATTGTTTTAAGACTGACCGTCACAGGCCCTCGCCTAAGGATGTTTCATCCAACATCAGAAGGCACTGGCTGTTGGCATAGCAAAAATTGTTCCGAAGTAAGTTTTAACATTATAGTTTAGGAGAAAAGAAGATACTTCCTTTGAATATTGAAAGTTTTATGTGAAGTTATTATTCTGTTGTAGCAGAAACTGCATGCTAGAATATTTCTAAGAGCGTGCAGAACAAGCTCCTTCGTACTATGTCTTTTCTTAGCCTAAGTTCAGCAGCATGTACCGCCTTAGCACAAGGCAATGCTGCTGACTTACGGCGAAATAGATGGAGGGCTATTGCCACACACAGGAAATCACCCGCACCGATCTGAGAGTTTCTGCTAAAAGAGTTGCTGTACCTTATTTTCCCATCAATTTGACTATCTAGGGACCTGTACTACAAATGGATACAGCTGCACACTGGAACACGGATGCAGAGCATGTATCGTTTTGCTACTTGATTAATTAACTCCACGGTGACTAGTACTATAGCTTGATTAAATTTTGGCAATATATCAGCACATATTTCTGAGCATAGCCTTTCTGCTGATAGTTAAAATACAAAATAAACTATTACTATTAGGAAAAAAACTTGGAAGCATGGATAAAATCTTATGTCTTTATTAATAGCCAGAGTGGTTTTCTCACTAGTACACAATTACACATGCTCACTGGTCTAGTATGAAAAAGGGAAGATTGGGGCCATGTAACAGTCTCCATAGTTTTGAGGAAACTTTGAAGAAGGTGTTTGATTCCTGCTTATAGTGAAGATGAGTATCAAGTGATTTTTGTGGATGGAAAATGAAAGGTAGTTGAATATCTGAGAACAGGGCAGTGCAGTGAGTGTAGGAGTTGATGCATACCCCTTCTGAAAGCTCAGTCTCAAAAACTGAGAGCTCCTGTATTTTTTGAGTGTTGAGATAAGACTTTTGGAGAAGGGCGTTATCTGCAGAGGTAGGTCTGATAGAGGTGAATTTATCTGTATTTGATCACAGATGTTTCTTGTCATGAGAAATGCAAAATCCGCAAATGGCAGAAGTAGATATTCAGGTATGAATGAAATTACAATAGACATAGAGATTACTACTATCATTAAACTGCCTAAATATCTTAATTTGCAAGCTTTACATTATTTAAAGCTACTTGAAGTGAAATATTCTCAGATTTGACTACTCATTTTCTGTTCACAAAATTCTTTGGTTGTAATCTTCACTGTCAGCAGGAGCTAAACACCTTCTTCAAAGTTTACTGTGAAGATCAATACACAACTTTTATCTTCTTTCTCATTTAAAGGCTATGAGGGTAGTTATACTTCTGTTCAGTAATAGATTGCTCCTGAAGAGATTCCGTATGCCTGTAAAGATTATTTTTAAGCAATCACATATCAGTCTTCAGCTTGTTTGTAGGGTGTCATTCTGAAGGTTACTAAATGTCCTTGGGTCCAGATATTATCAGAAGACTATTTGGAGTATATTCTTCTGCTTTCCAAATTTTTCTTCATTATATACTGTGGTAGCAAGATTCAGTATTGTAGCCTCATCAACAAAGAATAGAACTTCTTGATATACTCAAAAGACCTTTACAGTTATTTGGAGACTGAGGTTGATGTTCCTTCTATGATGTTGTGGTTTAGCCCCAGCCAGCAACTCAGCCCCACACAGCCGCTCGCTCACTCCCTCCCTCGGTGGGATGTGGGAGAGAATCAGGAGAGTTAAAGTGAGAAAACTTGTGGATGGAGACTCGTGGAAGACAGTTTAATAGATAAAGCAAAAGTTGCACACACAAGCACAGCAAACCAAGGCATTCATTCACCGCTGCCCGTTGACAGGCAGGTGTTTAGCCATCTCCAGGAAAGCAGGGCTCTATCACGTGTAACTGTTACTTGGGAAGACAAACGCCATCACCCCGAATGTCCTCCCCTTCCTTTTCTTCCCCCAGCTTTATATGCTGAGCATGACATCATGTCATAGAATCATAGAATCATATACTGGTTTGGGTTGGAAGGGACCTTAAAGATCATCCAGTTCCAACCCCCCTGCCATGGGCAGGGACACCTTCCACTGCACCAGGTTGCTCAAAG
>VZSC01000249.1:225603-282636 GCA_013398225.1 Steatornis caripensis | reverse complement strand
CTGATATTTCATTCTGCCAGGTCATAGCTTTCCATTAGGTTACCATCTACTGGTCTCAGTACTGTGAGTCTGATAAAAGTTAAGACTTGAAGCCTCTAAGATTTTTTCTAGTATGCCCTTCCAATATTTAGGTTTGCAGATACTGCAGAGAGCATTTAACTCCGAATGAAAAAGCCTTGCTTCCTTCCTTCCTTCCTTCCTTCCCGTCTTTTGGCAATACAGTGTTGAAATTACCTGATGTCATTGTTAAACCTCAAATGGTGTAACAGACCATTATGCATTGTTTTCTAGCTTGAGTGTGGCTGGAAGCCATTGACTTTCCTAATCAGCCACCTAGACTGTTTGTGTCAGTAATAATCCGTATTTAAAATGTGCTCTAAATTATTTATTTCTCATAGCTGGCCAAAGTGGATATATTAATTTTTTTATGATTGAAAACAAGAGTTCCCAGATTAGCACATTGTAAAGGAAATAAGGAAAGATGGATCATATTGATATGATTGGCACTCTTTCCTACAAGAGGTGTTTAAGTAATTTGTCTTTTGGGACAGCACTACATTCTATTAGGATAAGTGAAATAAGCAGCTGCCCACTTCTTTTCCACCATTGCCAAATAAATGGCATCTAATTTACTACAGCTAACACAGTATTTGTGTTGGACTGAAAACAAAAAAAAGTCCCTTTTTTTTTTTCCTCTCCTGTCTCTCTTTGAGCTACGTGGCATCCACTTTGTAGCAATAATCCAACATGTAGTTCAGTAGTATAATGCATTTCAGGAAAATATTTCCTTGTAAGAACTTAGCTAGGAATTTAGTCTCTCCGTGAAGTAGACAGAGATAGTAATTCAGTGTGTTTGACTTTAAAGTTCCATTCATCCCTCAATGAGCTCTCCTTTATAATCTTGTAGTTCTCTTACTTGGGCTGAATTCCAGAGACTTCTACAATAGGTATTGCTATTGCAGCTCGTTTGCGCATTGGCAGAAGAAACAAACGCATTAGTCACTAACAGCAGGGGTATGCCTCAGCTCTCAGGCTCCCTTTGATCATCTTTCTGTCTCTAGTAACTCAACCAGATTCTCTTTTCTAAAGTTTTCTGAAGCAAAATTGGCATTTCTGGCTGGGGGAAGGGAGAGACTTTTACTTGAAACCCTCATTATGCACACTCTTCAGATGAGATGCAGGCATCTCAGCTCACTCTCTTTGCATTAAGCAGTATCACACGAACAAAAATAAACAAGCAAATATGACATCTTCAGCATTTTGCAATGCTAATGACAGTAATGTGGCAGTTCCTCTTAACTTAAAAATTGGGTTGGCTGAGTGCTTTCTCCTNAGCAGGGGTATGCCTCAGCTCTCAGGCTCCCTTTGATCATCTTTCTGTCTCTAGTAACTCAACCAGATTCTCTTTTCTAAAGTTTTCTGAAGCAAAATTGGCATTTCTGGCTGGGGGAAGGGAGAGACTTTTACTTGAAACCCTCATTATGCACACTCTTCAGATGAGATGCAGGCATCTCAGCTCACTCTCTTTGCATTAAGCAGTATCACACGAACAAAAATAAACAAGCAAATATGACATCTTCAGCATTTTGCAATGCTAATGACAGTAATGTGGCAGTTCCTCTTAACTTAAAAATTGGGTTGGCAGAGTGCTTTCTCCTGCCAAGGAATGCCATGGAAGAAGATTCTCGTTCTTCTCAAGGCTGGATAACTCACATTGAACACCTGCTGATTGTCTTGTTATACTTGTTAAAGTAAGATCCCTGGTAGCTACTCTCTCCAGCTGAGTTAATAATTATCTTGGAAGCCATGAGTTTTTGTTAATGAGAGTCAATATTGTACTTTTAATTCAGGAGGGTGATCCTCACAGTTGCATTTATATTCTGAAAAAATTGAAGAGCTAATCCTTCTTCAGTTAAGTGTCAAAGTCTAATTCATAGGAGAAGTGGCTGTCTCAAGGCAAAATGATTTTTGTCACCAGCACTGAGGTCTGCTAGACTGACGCTGTTTTAGCCAATATTTTTGCAGTAGATGTCTCCTTCATGTCTTCTCCATAGTGATAAAATTCCAGCTGTTGTATTTTAACAGTTAGTGTTGACTTTGGTTTTCACTGAGAAGGAGAACTCTTCCCCTTCTGCAAAGGGTTCAAGGCCAGGTTGGAGGGGGCTTTGAGCAACCTGCACTAGTGGAAGGTGTCCCTGCCCATGGCAGGGGGGTTGGAACTACATAAACTTTAAGGTCCCTTCCAACACAAACCATTCTATGATTCGATGATTAAGGTCCACTGCTGTGGAAATCTCTTTGTAGTTGATCTGTGGGCTTGAACACAAACATCAATATGAAAGAGTCAGTCCTGTAGGAAAGGTAACGATGAAGTCTATAGACCAAACCTACTGAAGTGGATTCTGCAGAAGAAATGGAAATTGTCTTATTTGGATTTTGAAGGTTATGTTATTATACCAAATTCATCATACTCTCCAGAAGGAGACATTTTTGTGTGTTTTTCTCCAAAAATGCATGTCTAATGTAAGTAGAGGGAATTTCAGGAGGTCTTGTCTTCAGCTGAAGAAAGCATTGTAAGGGATGTGTGAATGTTGTTACTCTAGCAAAGAAATTTCCAGGTGACCAATACCTATATGTTTGAGGCCAGACTCTTTTCAGTGGTGCCCAGCAACAGGACGAGGGGCAATGGGCACAAACTGGAGCCCAGGAAGTTCCACGTGAACATGAGGAGGAACTTCTTTCCTGTGAGGGTGACAGAGCCCTGGCCCAGTCTGCCCAGGGAGGCTGTGGAGTCTCCTTCTCTGGACAGATTCAAAACCCGCCTGGACGCGTTCCTGTGCACCCTGCTCTGGGGGCACCTGCTTTAGCAGGGGGGTTGGACTGGGTGATCTCCAGAGGCCCCTTCCAACCCCTACCATGCTGTGAGTCTGCAATTCTATGTGTATCGGCTGATGCGGTTCAGTAAAGTCATAAACTTTAAAGCCAATGGATGAATGCAGATGAAATGAATGAGACAGAAAGTGCTCATTTTATGAAGAAGACTATAGTGGAACTGTCTATAGGTTCTGGGAAAACAGCAGTGGTGCTTAGGAGTTTACCGTGAAAGTGGTATATAAAGTTCATATTATTCTTACTGTCTGATGCCATCAGACTCCATTAAACACGTCGTCACATTCCTTTTAAGATGTTTCACCCTTCGTGAATGGACCAACTTTTTGTATGGTTGGTCAGAGAGTCAAAACTTAGCTGCTTTCATGATGTATCCCATCTTTGGGAGGTCATATCCTCTGTTTAGGCTGTGTTGATACAGCTTTAGCAGCAATATCTAACCAGAAGGGCAGAGGGGATAGTAACTGGATGGCTTCATCTCAGGTTGCACATGGGCACGAAGCAGCATGTCTGCACCCGTTGGTGTCTGGATACCAGACGCGGCACAAAAACTGGAAAAGATGTTCAATATTTAGAAAAGCACATGCTGCTCAAGCAGCCATTCCTCATCTCCTCTGGGAAACCTTTAGCTCTAGTCCTCACCAGAATTTCTCCTTCTTAAATACTATGAGATTCACCTCTTCTTGGGTTTTTGATGCCACATCTTTACAAGCATGTATTGAGATTGTCGTCTTTGTCATTCATCTATTTCACCTTTCTTCTCTGTTCAGCACCATGCCATCTGCAGGTTTCTAAACAACAGGACCTCACTGGTCCTAAATTACGTCTTGTCTGCTGGCAAGTTCTTCTATGCCTTGCACATCTGCCTTTTACATTTCCAGAGATACCCGCTGTGAATTAGCTTTTGAAGCTTTGTCCCACATACATCCCAACCTCTCTCCCCTCCCTGGTCACTTTTCGCTGTAATCTCCAGCTGTTTAAGGATTTTACTGAGAACTGTGGTAATGTTTGAATCAAAATTGCGTTGGTTAGAGGGGCCCCTAAGTGCTGGTGTGATAGTGTCCTGATGGGTACGGTATTTGCAGAGGGGTGTGCTGAACAGCCTCTCCAGTCCTCCTCATTTTTGTCTGGGAACAATTTTGAACTGGCAGTAATTTGTTATTTTGTTTCAATACATTGTCATGGGTTTTTTTGTAGGAGCAGAGGAAATTTCTGCAGCTTTTTTACCCTGTTTATAACTGGAACCTGAAAAGCCCAGGCTGGGGTCAGTCTGATGGAGCAGAAAAGAGGGGTCAGCCGGAGCGCAGATTCACACTTGGGGAAATAATCGCATTGCTGGTGTGAGGGTGGCTTAATTAATTAGTTTACATGCCTGCAAGGACAGAGCTTTAACTCACACTCCAGCTCCCGTGTCTGGCACTCAGCTTTTCGAGTGGAGCTGGAGCCTGTCATTTTGGAAAGTTTTGAGTTTCACACAGAGGAAAAGGCTTAGCTGGTACCTAGCATTTTCCTCTCCAGGGACGTAAAGTTTTAGACAGAGTAGAATTGACTTACTTCAGGCCTTCTATGTTAATTTCTGTTAATTAGCTGACATTTTGTGTTATAGCCATGACTGTTTTCAATTAGCTGTCAGCAAATATTTTCAGCGCAACTTTTCTGTTATAGAACGAATTTCCCACAATTTTGAGCTAACGAAAACAAACACATGCATGCACGTATTTACTGCCACAGCACCATGTTAGTCAGGGTTTCAGCGGTAACCTAGCAAACTGTGAGACTGTATTGGTAAGACAGGAGGTTGGGTTTGCTGTTTGAGCAGTCTTTTGACTTAAGTAGGTTTTTCGTCACAGTCACGTCACTGTTTATACCAGCATGGTTTTTAGAGATTTTATTATTACTTTTATGTGTAAACTTTTTCTGCCCCCTCCCCGTTTCTTTGTAGATCACTACTAAAAGCTTGAGGGAAATGTCTATTTTAAAAAGTTCAGTCATGTTCTATTCAGAAAACAAGAGTTTCATGACTCCTGCTAGTATTTTCTATGCATTAAAAACATTATCCCCTAAAAAAGCATTTTGTTGGTATTTTTGACCAGCATTTAAATAAGTGTGTCTCTGTTTCTAGACACTACAGCCTGTACCGCCTGGCATCGTTGATTATTTTATCTGTGGAGTCAGCAGAAATCTTGGAAAAGGTTCTTCTTTCTGAACCTGTGCTCTTGCTGAGAGCTCGGCCAGTCGTACTGAAGCAGAACAGAAATAGAGGGGAACAGCCTCTAAGTGGGGCAAAAGTTATTTGTTGCTGAAAGTCTGTAATAGGAGAATTGACAGAATTAGCTTTTTGTTTGCTGCAGAAGCTCTGAAGTACTCCCAGAGCAGTGGAGGGGAGAGGCTATGGTCCCCGGCGATATCGCTCTTGCTGGGTGTAAAGGCAGATTTGCAGCCATGTGTGCAGCCTTTTAGATTTATAAATGCTATTTTGGAAAGTGTAACGAGTGCGAACTGGATGGCTGAGTACACCGGTAATGAGCTGCGGGTCCTCTCCCTGCACCCCCTCGCTGATGACTGACAGATGGCACGTTGGTGGCTTTGCCGGATGGTGATGGTCCCCATCCGGCTCACAGCAGACAGTCGTCCCCATCACGAGACGGCAATCCCAAGTGCTAATTGCCTCCCAGTCTTAGGAGAAGAGAGGCTGGAGGCTGGTACACGTCTTTGGGAGGACAGGCCCCACTCTCCACATGAGTTATGGACTGATTTGGGGGATTTCACATTGCTGCTGTGTATTACCGTATAATTTATTTCTCTCCAAATAGGGAGTTTCAGTCCCTAAGGCTGCCAGTCCACTCCTTTCCACTGTATCAGTTTTTAGAAGTGTAGTTAAATACAGGAAATGGAAAAGGTCTTTTACCTTTCTCTTAGAAAATGTTGTGTTTTTTCTGCTGATCTCAATACTGAATTGGGGTTACCCTAAGTTTAGATTTCTTGTTGCAAGGACAGGACAATGCCAAGAGATGTTACTCGCAGAAAATTTTGCTTTGCCTAAGGACTGGACGTCAGGACTGTATGATTTGTAAGGGGACAAAGAAATGTTTAAGGAAAAATAAAGCATCGAGGAGTTAAACAGCAAAGCAATCGATGTGCAGTGATGAGTATGAGCAGGAAAGAGTATGTAATATCTTGGCTCCCTATCATCAAAAATTGCTACTGTGGGAATTGGCATGTTAGCTTATATAGCTGAAAGTGAAATTTGAATTTCTTTCCTGCAAACAGAAATAACTTTCTACTTTATTTCTTTCTCTTTAAAAAATGCAATCGAAATATTGAGGGAGAAGTTTGAAATATATTGATTGCATTTTGAAGGCATATTATTAAATCTCTTGAGTGCTTGTTGATCTTGGATCATTTCATTTTCACAGTGTTTGAGACTGCAAATTGTTAGTAATTCTGTTTAAGTTGCAACTAAATTACTAATTAACTTTTGTCTCAAAGATTTTATTTCTTATGTCTTTCTGCCAGCACGGTGTGCTCTTTACACAATGCAGCAGAATTTTTTTGCTACCTGTCTCTCTGTGCCCTTTACAATCATATAAAGCAGTTTTGGAATTAATGAGCTGTCAAATCTCAGGTAATGAATGAAAAGAAGTGACAGAAATTCTATTGTTGTTTAAGAAATTCCAAATAGTTAATAGAAAAAAAGTGACAGAGATTATTTTAGGATTTAAGAAGAAATGCGTCTTTCAAATTCATTGTGTGACTGAAGAAACTTTAAAATATGTTTAAAAAAACCCCCAGGGATCCTGCTTAATGGGTTAAATTCATTTCTTTCTTCTGAGATAAACTTGCAGAATTTGAGATAAAAGGATTTTATGTTTTGAGAAATACATTCCTAGTCTACAAGTTCCCTGTTCCAGGTTCATCTCGAAAGTAAGAAATCTTCCTGATTCCTTTATTTGCTGTTTGGGGCATATTTGAGTTAGGCACTGAGCGTGTTTATAGTGAGCATGTCTTGTGTACAGAGAAGACTATGCAAACTGTAGGTTAGGTTTGGGGAGAGAGAGGTATTTCCTTATGTTTTATGGTTTTTTTTTCCAATTTATGAAATGCCACTGTATGTATTCAGAGTAATGACTCTACTGCTGTTGTTTTTCAGGTAACCGTCTCAGATGGGGGCGCATCTCCCAGGCAATCCTCCGTTTGGGTGGTGGTCCAGGTTCTGGACGAGAATGATAACAAACCTCAGTTTCCAGAGAAAGTCTATCAGATCAAGCTGCCAGAGAGGGACCGTAAGAAAAGAGGGGAACCAATCTACAGAGCTTTTGCCTTTGACAAAGATGAAGGCCCTAATGCAGAAATCTCATACAGCATTGTGGATGGAAATGATGATGGGAAATTTTTTATTGATCCCAAGACAGGGATGGTTTCTTCCAGAAAACAGTTCACAGCTGGGAGTTACGACATCTTAACAGTAAGTGCCCTTCCATTGACATAGGAACTCATGATTTGACTGACTTTGTTTTAGAAAGAGCCCACTTGTATAAAGAGTGATACGTGACTGTGTTTAATGTATGACCTGTATGTAAGATCTGACTCCGTTAAGAAATCTAGTATTCACATACAACTGCTGCAAAAGAATTGAGTCTGAGAGAGCGTTCATGCTATTGCACGTATTGGACTATTCTCAGACTGTTCAGTCAACTTGCAAATCATTGGTGCAAGTCGTTCCCTTGAATATACAGAAATGAAGACCAAGGGCTTGTCTGCTCACAGAATTACATCATGCTGAACTGGGCAGATCCCACTATGAGTGGTTATTCACCTTTTTTGTGGACACAGCTGGTCGCTCTCGTGGAAAGGTCCTTTTACTGTCCAAGTTAGGTGGCTTCAGGGAGGAGGAGTACTGTGTACAGTAGGTTGTAGTACCCTTCTCACACTCATTAAAGAGTTTAAGTATGGCAGTAATTTCAGTTAGAAGAAATCTCAGTCAAAATACTTCTGCCAGAACTCAAACCATATAGACAAGCTCAAAGGAAGAAAGAATACAAGGCGGTGGTGTCGATATAGGGCAATATAAGACTTGAATGCGCACTCTTCATCTACAGCAATAAGCCAACAAGTGGTACTTAAGGAGTTGACAGAAAAATGTCAGAGGTTTCACGGTCTGGCCCGTAGTAAAGAAGTGATGTCACTTACAGTAACANACTCATTAAAGAGTTTAAGTATGGCAGTAATTTCAGTTAGAAGAAATCTCAGTCAAAATACTTCTGCCAGAACTCAAACCATATAGACAAGCTCAAAGGAAGAAAGAATACAAGGCGGTGGTGTCGATATAGGGCAATATAAGACTTGAATGCGCACTCTTCATCTACAGCAATAAGCCAACAAGTGGTACTTAAGGAGTTGACAGAAAAATGTCAGAGGTTCCACGGTCTGGCCCGTAGTAAAGGAAGTGATGTCACTTACAGTAACAACTCTGTTGGGATACCTTCATAGGGTTGGAAACTGTGACAGGAAAATGAATAAATACCAAAATATTGAGAAATACCTAGTAACGAGAGTAGAGCATCCTTTGGGTGAGTGAGTGCCTTTCGCTGTGCAGAGCTGGAAGTCACATCTGGGATCTGTCCCTTATTATAATGCAACAGCTGAAGGTTTTCTGCCTTGAAACTGCTCATCACGCCCTCAGCATCTTTTCACTAAGGGCCTGCCCACCTTGCATGGAGCAAGCGGGCGAGTGTTAGCACCAAACTCGCTTAACACATTTCCAGAGAAAGAAATAGGATAAGGTATTTCAGGAAAATATTTCCCATTTTTAACCAGTATAGTAACAGCATATTTACACCAGTGATCCTATATAGCCAGAAACATTTCCTTTAATTTTAACAGAAAAACCCTTTGATTGACATCGGCGTTATTCACCAAAGCACTCGTTTTGTAACCTGCATTCTCCCTTTCCTTTTCTTCAGTGTTTATTGCTGCTCATCTTGGTTTTTCTGTGCTAAAACCATAAAGGGTGCCAGGCAAATATCAAGTCTATCCATCCCACTAGAGGACATTATAATAAAAAGAATTAGCGTCAAGCTGGGCAATTCTTAGTGAACATGACAGAGAGGAGAAAGCAAGGAAAATAAATACGGCAAAATTTTAAATTATATTTGTTTTGGAGAACGAGGGAAATGATCTGAAACTTATTTAACTCAATTAAAGGTCCTGAAGAAGGCAATGCAAGGAACATCAATCTTATCTGCAATACAGATGCCATTTAAAAGCAATCAAACATGGTCTGGGTGAGCATGTGTCGCAAGTGCGTGACATCCCGCAGGGTCATTATAAAGCTCCCAGCTTTGCCTCAAGAGGGAACTGTGTGGAAGATTAAATTGGAGAGGGAAGCTAGTTCTGGAGAGAGGGATCTATGTGAGGAGCGCTTGGATTGCATCTCCAGGAGGCTGCATCTCCAGGAGGTCTCGCGCCGGCATTTCTAAAACAAAACACTTCAGTTTCAAATCA
This sequence comes from Steatornis caripensis, assembly GCA_013398225.1. Classification (NCBI taxonomy): domain Eukaryota; kingdom Metazoa; phylum Chordata; class Aves; order Caprimulgiformes; family Steatornithidae; genus Steatornis; species Steatornis caripensis. The sequence continues at coordinate 273,243 of VZSC01000249.1, read as the reverse complement.
GTCTTTTCAGTAAGAAGTCAAAGTGTAACAGAAAAAAATGAGAATTGAGAAAGAAGTGCTTATCTCCCCCTTTTTTCATGGGATTTTATGTAGAGGATTGAAAAGGCCATTTTCCAAGCAGTCAGCGTCATGCAATAGAATTAGGTCTGGTCTGCCAAGCTGTGATGCTCAGTCTTGTCCTCTTTTCTTTGTGCCTGCCAGATAAAAGCGGTGGACAATGGCCGGCCCCAGAAATCTTCAACTGCACGCCTCCATATTGAGTGGATAAAAAAGCCTGCACCCTCGCCCGTGCCCCTGACTTTCGATGAACCCTTTTACAACTTCACCATCATGGAAAGTGACAAAGTGACAGAAATCGTTGGGGTGGTCTCTGTGCAGCCATCTAACATTCCTCTCTGGTTTGATATTGTCGGTAAGTTGGGAGCCAGCGGTGTGAGGAGGACGCTTCAGAAGCGAGGTGTATGGATGTGTGGTTCTGAAATCAAGAAAACTAACTGTGAACGGCCCCCCCCAAATTAAACCCACTTTTGTAATGCTGAAATGAAATTGCTATTTTAATATAGCGATAACAATAATAATAATAGTCCTGCTTTTGTTATGACTCCTTAGCTAAGCTGAAAAAAAAGCGCTGTATGGCTGAATTGTTTTTTTTCATACTATGTTATTTACTGCAATCTTAATGTTGTCTGTCATTTAAATTCTATTGTCATACTTTGCTAATCTCATTTCTAAATGTATTTATGGTACTTAGACTTGCTGTCCCTCATTTCTCTCTTTCTTCACCTTTTTTTCTGCATTCTGTTCTTTTTTTTCTGCTTCCGACTGCCCTGCTTCAAGGTGGCAAGCATGCTCGAGAGATGTTCTATATTCTACAGACAGCTTGTGGGCAGAACTGTTCAACAGAAGGTACCCTTAGTGCAAACACATTTGCTAAAATACAACTATCCAGGCTGCCTTTTATTTTTGCAAGTTCTTTGAGACAATTTATATTATATCTTTCATAAGTGCCTGTGACAGGATGCGATGCGACACATGGATGTGCTGCGTTTCTTTCTATGACAGCTTTTACCGTATTTGTGTCCAATTATTATCATTTTATTCACGGATTTTCTGCAGTTTATCACAAATAATTAATTCAAACTTTTCACAGTCCAGTGCCATCCATTTAACTGTGAAACAGAATGGGATGCATCAACATATGGGTTACAAATGGAGCCACCAAAAGTTTGTCTTGAATGCAAGCTGAAAAATAGAAATGTGTTTTAATGTGAGATTTCAACCACAAAATTGCCTTACATAAAATTGGTTATAAAAATAGAGAGGGAGAAATATCCTTAGCAAAGAGGAGGAGAAGGCGTAGAAGTAATGGTCTTAAAATCACAGGGAAATGCCACTGAGGATGTAGCTGCCAAAAAGACGGGGACTAGGGGATCTCACTTGGTTGCAGTGAAGAAATAGGAATCAATGTTCCTAAGCATTTCTTTCCTTCTGCTGCTGCTGATTCAGTTATGTCATTTAAAATAACTCATTTAGCATCTCCAAAATGAGACTTTCCCAGGCAGCGCAATGACCCTGCAGTTACTGTGCTACTTAATATTTGCAGATACTTATACCTAATACTTGTATACGTTTGGATGCAGAACACCGTGTCTGCACAGAGGGGTATTATTTAAATGAAGGGTTATAAAGCAAATGCTATATGAAAGATTAGAGAAACAAAAAGACTTTGCCACAGACTTACTGGAAAGGGTGCATCAGCAGTCTTTACTTACAGGGATTGAGCTTGGCTCTCATTTCAGCATAGCTATTTGTGGATGGGTTTAGCCAACAGGAAGGACAAGGACCACAAGAGAAAGGGTCTGTCAGAGTCGTTTTCATCCAGCTTTTATTGCCAATTTGTGCAGATGAAAGACAGAAACAGCAACGTTTCCTCTTTGAATTTGTCGGACAGTCTCTGATGTTCCAACCGCATTAAAATTAAACCCAAAGCTATTATCATGTTCTAGGGTTCCTGCTAGCCCCTGGGGAAGGGCAGCATATGTTTCCTACAGTTTTCCTCCCGTTCCCCACGTTTTTTTCAGTATGCCACATACAATTTGTTAGCTAATGTTTACGTTCCCTTTCTCTTCCTTGGTGACCCTAACTTTCCTCCCTGGAGAGGAAGCATCTTTATTGATGTTATTGATGCTTTTTTTCCCATTTGAACCTTTTGCTGGACTCCTCTGCCTTTCTCAGCCTTTTGGTGCTTTACTCGGCAAATTCACCAACTCTCATTAAAATGCTTCTGTGTTAAGCACTGAGAGAAGCCCTCACTCTTCTGCTGTGTTCTTTTACATTATTAGAGTCACTTGCAATCTAGCAACACCTTATAAAACCATTTCATTTTTGCCTACCAAACGAAGATGATGGGGAGACCATTATGAAATTTAAGCCTTTAGTTTGTCATTTAATGTGACCTTTATGGCTAAACTAATTCAAATGGTTTAGAAGAAGATTTTTGCTATTTAAACAACCCTAATGATTTCCCTATAGGCTGTAGCTCCTGATGCTGCAAGATGCGGCATCACTGCAAAGGGTCATAGAGACAGAGCTTCCCTAGACCTAATGAGAAATCGGTGACACTGACCATCCGGTTCGGTACTGTTACCTTATGAATGTTGTCATTAAATATTACTGCTGTTATAAATAATAGCACTAGCAACAGCACCCATTTCTGCAATAGGAATAGCCAAAAATCCCAGGCATGCAGAAGACCCTGTTGTTCCAGATGCTTTGCATACACGGTGCAAAGACAAAACCCACAGCAAGAGTTTTATAAACTGCACGTTTAGATTATCTTTGCTGCCTTTAGTCAGTATCAGTATCAAACTGACTTTTTCTCCTTGTTCCTCGATATCTTCACGTGAAAAAAGATACTGATACTCTCATTTTGGGGGAGCATTGAGGTCTAGTGCTGAAAAGTGCAATGAAAGACATGGGTTGTTAGTAGAAGTTAGTTGTCGTGTATGGAAAGCTGTATGGGACTGCTGATGCAAGAGATGGTTTCTGTGCTGCTGTAAAGCTTAGACCTGATCCTGCTCCGTCTGGTGTTTTGTGATTTTGGACCTCCGTGCACAGTTCATGGTAATGTCAGCAAAAGCCCTGAAGGCTTATGCAGAGGCATGATTTAATACAGAGTTTGCAGCATGACCTTTATATTTATGACCTTTTCAAACTAAATGGGCATTGGAATTCCAGAGGACCTCTTTTTTAATGCATAACATGCACTTTCTCCCAGCTAAAAAACAGGAGGGAGGGTGGATGAAGTTTGGCTATGTAGCATTCTGTCTGCCTAACTTCATCATCTAATTTGTACCTAAATTATGTGCACTTTAAATAACTGCTTAAGTTCTTGAGTTACTCAGCTCCGAGAGAGGAAGGTGACTTTCGGGCAGGAGATCATCTTCCCTCCACAGACTAGAGAGGAACAGGATGCTTGCCCGCTTTTTAATTTGTTTAATTGGGAATGGTTGACACGTCATAACTGGTTTCTGTTTTCAGACTGCATTCAGTGCCATTCTCAGTTCATGCAGATCCCACAGTGTGAAGACATGAACGTAGGTTGTTTCAGTCATGTTAAATTTATTCAGTCATTCTTGAGAAACTAATTTTCAATGGCAACTCCAAAATAAGTCAGAAATCTTTATTTCTCCCAGGTAAATTGAGCTCTCTCTGTCTCTTCCTTTGTTAGTGATGGGAATGGTTGTGATGACTACTTTGACTCTGGAGCTAAGCTGCATGGTGCTATTTTTTTGCTTAAGTAGCATGTTGCACATCTCTCTGATTCTCCAAACAGGCCTCCCTCTATCTTTCCTTCTTCCCCCAGTCTGTGCCTTTATAAGGGCAGCCAAACTTTAAAAGCACATCATAATTTTAAGATCTGTCTATTTTAATTAATTGTCCCTTTTATTTCACAGTGCTGCAAACGTTCATTAATGTCAAAAACATGTAGCTCCCTAGCCTTCTTTGAATTGTCTTCTCGGAGAACTAGCTAAAATACCTTTCTGATTTCTTTTCTGCTTTTTGTGCACTTACTTACCTTCAGCTTCTTAGCAGCAAACCCAAGGCTTTGACTCTCCTTACAACAGTTTTATCTGAAAATTCAGATTCTTCATTATTTTCCTAGCGTGATGTAGTACATAAGAATATTTGCATGTTATGTTACTAATATTTATTATGTTTTGATTAACAAAAGTCTGTAGTTGAATTTTTATTTCTTGAGGCAGTTGCTAAGTTTATCTCATCTTTTTTGAATACAGAAAAATTGGAAATTTTGGCTGTTGCTCTTTTCCTAAAAATCCTAGAGGTACTTCAGAGTAACCCTTGAGTTTCAGTGTGGATGAGCTTTCTGCATTTTCTTCTGATTCTTTGCTCTGAGCAATGCGAGAATTGTAGCAATTGGCCTAATTTATCATCACTGTCCTTGGTGGTGTTAGGTTACTTTGGGGCAAGACAAGAAAATGTGTTTTAGAGGACTATCCTCTAAATTATGTATCGTCTCCTGTATTTCTCTCATGCACCACTCATCCATCATAGCATGGTAGACCATACAAGACTTGTGTGAAGATCTCGAGGTATCCTGGCTTTATTAAGTTTGGACGTGGAACATGTATGCTCTTTGCTATCTACCAGTGAAGGAAGACTCTTGCCAGGTTTTAGCCGTGTTTGATTTAGGGATGTCCTCCAGAGTTCAGCATGATCCATCTTTACATCTAAGACTCAACAAGTCTGATTCTCCACAGTCATCACATATTTCTGAGGTGTATATTCAATCCCACTCTTCTGGATTTTTCCACTGGAAGAGAGGGAGAAAGACTCTCACAAGGCATTCATGTGCCTACAAGTCCTCCAGGTTTGCTGATAGGTTTTCTTCTCAGAGGAGAAAATAATTTCTCACAGCAGCATAATCCTGTCTTAAACTGTGTATCAGCAGCTGATAGGAACATGGAGAGGCTCGATGTCTTCCCCAAAAGAAACCTCATCTAGGAAAAGCACTACAAAAACAATTAATTTCTTGCAACAAATGCAATAATCAAAACATATGCAGAATATACTTGAAAATAATAATACAAAACCCCCAACCACTAGAATGCAAAAGGGACAGACATGCAGAGCCCACATTCTGTGGTGATGCCAGAGCTGCATTGTATCTTGCCTGAGGCAAATTCTCCAGGTGACCTCTGGAAATCCCTTCTAACAGTTCGGGAAGTTTTCCTTGGCCTGTCTGTTGCACCAAATGAGCGGTAAGCTTTACATCAGAAGATCCTCTCCTGTTACTCATGTAACATTCAGTACGAATTTTTTTAACCGTCTCTTTTATTAAAAGGAGAATTAATTCTTTCCAGAGCATTTCTTTGTCAGAAGAAAAACATGTTCATAGTGAGTATGAAGCCAAGAAGCAAGCTAAGAACCAAGGTAACACTCCAGATTAAGCCAGAAAATGTAACCAAGGCTACTCTATACCAAGAACACAACGTATAGTCTGTTGGCTCAGAGCTGTCCTGGTTCAATTTACTGAGATCTTCTTCTTGACCATACTAGACCATCTGTTAAATTGAAAATTAGGGCTGTGCTAGAAAGGTCTCACGAAGCTGTAGTGAGGGCCAACTAAAAAGATCTTTTGCACCAAGGGTTGTTTCTGCATCCATCCTGAGTTTGATAATAGCTGGAATTGGCTAGAGTTATATTGGAAAATCCTAAATAAACTATAACATGCTTTCAGATAACATTAAAAATTCCTAGTTGAAGAAATAGAATGCTTCCAGGGCTTATGCAAGAGCATTAAAATCAATCTCAAGAAAGTAAGGGTGGAAATAATCTCACATAACTTTAGGTATCCAAAGTGTAGGCTTACCTATCTGGGCTAGGTGTCTTTGAGAGTCTTAACACTCAATTAGAGAGAAAAAGCACTTTCTGGATGACTTTATGTCATCCAAACATGGTAAGTCTTCTCATCCAAAGATGGCGTTGCAACTAGATGTGGTCTTTTCATGAAATCTCACTCTAAGTGCTTCAGTTTAATCACAGTATTTTAAGGGAAGTCTTTAATCTGTATTGAAGATGTATCAGTATTACATTTTAGCCTGCAATTGTATTAGAAATGATGGCTAATCTGCATCTCTCTAAGGTCATTCACTGTTTAAAATGTTTTCTCAGGACAACCTCTCTGGCCAACTTGCCAGTTCAATCAACTTGCCGCCTTTATCGCTGATTTTCCCAAAGGGCCCAAGGAACTCACAATGTGTTGTCTTCATTTGAAATATTTCTTTCCTAATGCAACTGCAAGCACGTTAGTGAAGACAGCTTCTACATATCTTCTATCTGAAAGCACGTTTTAGTAGACAATAAAAAGGAAAGCATGTGCCATATGTTGAAAAATAGAATAAGTAGTAAAAAATCACATTAATAAAAATGAGTAATTGAACAAAATTTCATCATCCTTAGCCCCCTTTCAACCTAAGGTTGTGATCAAAGAAAATGCTAAATGGCCAAGAGTAACATTGGTAAAACTGATACTGCAGGAGCTTACAGCATTGCAGATGAGCTCTCTTCAAAAGGCTTGGTAGTTATCCGTCATCATGCTTTCAAAAATGTGCCTCAAGTAGCCCAGAAATGTGTGAAGCTCACCCGTTCTCAACTGTCATCTCCTACAGGCTCAGACCTCTGATCTCAACATGAGCACCTTTGGAAGGAAGTGGCTTCCCATGGGGTTCCCAGAATACTTCAGCTGCAGGAGTTTTTAAGAGAAAAGTCCTGTTTGTTTTTACATGACTCTCACTCTACACCCCTTCAACACCCATCCTTCAAAGATAATTGTGTTGGGTACTTCTCTAGATGCTTCATCGTAGGCCTTGCATAGACTTAACATGTCTATAAGACTCTTAGAGTTTAGCATTTACCCCTAATTCATTAATTATTCTTCAGTGCTTAAGTGCAACTTCAGAAGCACTCATCATATTAGGAGCTGTTTTGAGGGTATTTGAAGGCTGAGGAGCAGTACAAAGCATTTCCAGACTGCCTCTAGTACTCCAGATGAGAAGCAGGACCAAACATCTCACACAGTCTTCCCAGAAGTTCAACCATCTGAGTGGTTCTTCACTGTCAACATCTCACCATGGTCTGTTAAAATGTACCAGACTGAATCACGAATAAATCAGGATTTCACTCCGAAAGAGATTATAATCACAGATCTCACAGCAGGATGTTCTCTGATCCATATCTGTCTCAGTATTTGATGCAGTTTCTGCATCGTTTAATATAAAATGAATCAATGTAAAATAAAGTGCATTCCCTGGTGAGTTACAAGTGTAGGCTGGAGTCGGGTGGCTGGCAACCAAGATTTATTTATTTGTCACTAGACCACTTTGGAAGATGTGAATAACATATAAAAAACTCATATGATGGATTCCCTTCTTATTTTAGGGGAAGAATATACTTCACTTAATGAAAATGGCTTGAAGAAGTCAGTGTATTTGCAATACACTGCTTAGTGCCCTGCAAACCCAGCTCTAGGCCAACAGAGGAAGGACATTTAAAACACTTATTGCTAATCCTGCCATGATACTTCTTGGAAGTTTTAAAGGCAGAGTTTCTTTGGAAGTGTATGCCAGTTGATAGCATATAATTTTTGATTGCTCATTAAGATGGTTATTAAGCATCTTGAAGTATAGGCTTTCATTTTGTTTTCATGGTTATCAGTGTGAAACATTCTCTTTGTGAAGTGCCTACTGTCCCAAGGCTGGCTCCATTTCAGGAGAGATTTCCTTGCAAGAATCTCAAACTCTCTTCTTCAAAGGAAGCTTTTTTTCAGAGTTTGTTTTCATGGAATGATTTTTCTGAAATAAACCCATTTAAAGCATTAATTGGGAGGCAGCATCTTCTTCTTACAGACTAACTTTAAAAAAAAAAAAAAAAGCTGAAGAAGTGATCAATGTCCAAATACCTTGATATTGTTTAAATGTCAAGGACAATTATGCTTCTTTTTCTATTGTCAAATAGTGTTAAATGTATATGTGTCTCAACTGAGGAAAATATGCAATTTGGTCTTGCAGAAGCAGGTTAGGGAATAAGCAATGTTTCTGGCCACCATAAATCACAGCAGATCCAGTGCTAGTGCTTTCATGGAGAACCATGACTGCATCTGTTAGGCTCAGAGCCGTGTACATGTATATACGTATATTCAGCATAGGGAGGACTGATGGCATGTCTGAAACGACTGTGTTCCGATCATTTCAGAGAAGTTCACCAATTCTGCCTTTCCTTTGTGTAGATCAACCTGCGCTCTTATTCCTCCTCCCCCTTTCTTCTCCCCCTCCCTGAACAGCCTCCAAGGCAGATACAGACAGAGCAGTACTTCTTCTAGCTTACACTTTCTTTGCAATACCCGGTGCAAGAGGTAGGCAGAAGTGAGGGTTTCTTCACTTTAAGCAATTCAAGGCTGTGATTTTGCTGTGATACCTCCTAATCTTCAACTTCTTGGAATTCTGAAACGTTCTGCTTTGCAGAACCAGGTTGTCAGAGACCGTAGCTAGTGGCATTGCATTGCTGTGTGATGAATATACCTTAAAAGTTTGTTTGTCAGCAGTCTTGTGTTCCACCTCTCCCTGTCCCCAGCCTCCAAAAATTTCAGACTGAACTCATAATAAATTCTACTTCATAGGTTAGTGAGTAAGAAGCAGCTTAGCGGCAGGGAGTGTGCACTTTACTTTTGAATATAATGAGTGGTGCTAATTTATAAACTATGGCTGTGGCTGAGAAATCCTGTAACCCTTTAATCTCAAGTTATTTATGGCTTTCTCTTACTTTTTAATAGATTTTTTTTTCTTTTCCTTTTTTTTCTTTCACCTGAGACTCAGGAGGGTTTTCCCACTGCTGCATCATTCAGTTTGTGACAGGATAAGGGGCTATTAGTTTCAGAACAGTGCTTTGTGAGGGTTTTTTTTAATGGAAAGGAATTCATGGTGTGTATCCTGTCAGATCTATTTAAATAATTCCTAAAAGACTAGTAGAATTTGACCTTTGCTGCCAGTAATTATCATTGTCCTTGAAATTAACATAACAAATCTCTATTTGCATTTTTAAAATTGATTATAGTTGTAATTTTTAAAGACACAGTTGACAGTCTTTGCACCCACGAGCATCAGTGAGAGTTTCCTGAAAATAAAATTTGCAGAATAAAACCCTCTTAAAATGATTTTTATAAGAAAAGATAATTGTGCTTGTTCATTATCCAAACTACAAGTGCACGCATCTTATGGGCTTATAGCCATTTGATTCTTTTTATAGAGTCAGTTATGGTTCACTTACATATACTGCTAGGTTTTTTTTCTTACAGTGCATTTCAATGATATCTGCTTTCCAATATACAAACTGTACTTTGAAATATAAATGAGTTATGAACAAAGAAGTATCAGTAGATGTACTGTGTATGCCAAGGCAAGCCGTTAAGATGGATGCCAGTAAACCGATATGCCCACGTCTAGGAACATTTTCAATGGAAATCTTACAGAGATGGCTAATTTAATTGTATTTTTGTGCAACAATTAGGAGGCAATTACGATAGTTCTTTCGACGCGGAGAAGGGAGTGGGCACTATTGTCATTGCAAAGCCCTTGGATGCAGAGCAGAGGTCAATATATAATATGACTGTGGAGGTCACCGATGGAACAAACATTGCCACGACTCAGGTAGAATATCACATTCCTTTCTTGGCAAGTTTTTAATTTGTTAGTGGAATGTATATGCTACAAAAATTAATAATTTTGCCATTCAAATAAAACCTTATCCTTTGAGACCACTGTTAACTAATGGAGGGGATATTTTTCAGAGCCTTTCCATCTGGTTGTAAAGAATCGGCTGTTGAATGTTTCAAAGCAGTATTTCTCCTTTTGTCCTCTTCGTGCTCACACGAAAGTAATTCGCCTTCCTCCAGCTGAGAGAGTCCCTATCACAGACAGTGAAGCTTAGATTTTGACAATTGTATCACCCCGTAATGGTCCAAAATACAATAGTGCTTCTGTAGTGTTTGGGAATATTGCTATTGATCGTATTAAATGGAGTTTATACCTCTCATCCTCCCAAGACCCAAATGTGGGACACAGGATCAATTGTTCGGAGAAGAAATTGTTCACAGAGCAAACTTAAAATTCAAAGAGTCTCTCCTTTAGTGCCGCTGCCTGCGATTACATTGTCTTCTGGGGAACAGCCCCAGTGAGCTCTTTAAAAGCAGACTTGCTTATCGGGGTCAGTGCCTTTCAGCAATTAAAAAGTCAGGTCAGATAAACGTGAAGGGCTGCGATAATCCTGGCTCTGACACATCCTTGTTGGAGAGACCCTGTCGCAGAGCCTGGGTATCTGTTTGGTGGGAACCAGTCTGGTGTTGGGGCATGGTCAGGGTCATGGCACCGGGACACGGACTCTGCAGGCCAGGTGGCACCAGGGAGACTCCAAAGAGCAAAATCCTTCAATATGAGGTGGAGTTGTGGGCTGTGGATTAGCTAGGGCCTGAAATCCTACATCTGACTTACTGGCCAGGTGTAAAGCGTGCCTACAGCCTGAATATTGTTTGACACACAGGGAAAAATATATACTCGTAAAGGACGCCTGTGTGTAGCCTCAAATCCCAGACTGAAGTGGTTTATAGAGGGAATGAATAAAATAGGTTTGTGATGTTATTTTCTTCTTTATAATCACAGAATGCTGAAGGAGGGCCTGAACGTTTTTTATGTTTACATATAGGCATGCACACGCAGATGCTTCTGTTTTACCTTGCCTTTGTGGTCAAATGGTTCAGATGTAAATCTGTATTCACTGAGTCACAACACCAGCTTTCCTAAGAGACTGTTAAATCACCGAGTGCTTTCTCAATCTGAATTCCTGTTTATAACCAGCCCTAAAATCCCTAAGTATCCCTATCTGATAATTTCTCCTGATAATCCACTCATGATAAGAAAGCATCAGTTGATAGTAAGTTAGGTGGTAGGAAATCTATTTTTCCTGTTGGTTTCACTAATTAATTGCATCTCTGCTAAAAACATCCTGTATTTTTAACTTGATTATATCTGGCCTGTATTCCCTGTTATGCCTTTCTCTGCTCAATTAAAAACCTCGTTAAAAAGCCCTATTTTCTCCCTGGGAAGGCAGTTACTCAGAACAGTCAAATCACCTCCCAGTCTTCTGGTAGACAAGCGAAGGAGAATGACTGACCTCTGTACGTTCCCTTTCCATAAGGCATTTTGTTCAGCCCTTTTTGTTTTGCTTTGGTTTTTAATCTTGGCGACACTCTCAGTCCACATTTCAGAAATGTGGTGTTGAATCCCTAATGTGACATTTTTTTTCTTGTAAACATTTCAGCCACGCAAATATTGAATAGCACAGGGAATTTCAAACGTGCTGGATACAAGTAATTTCTCTTCTCATTGATATTATATTTATTGTTTCTGCTGCTCATGATTTAATAAACTGACCCCTATGACAGCCCTCAAAACCTATTTTGATGAAACCCCTACATTTTTAATTAAAACATATGGTAAAAACATATTTCAGTAAAGCTGTTGCATTCTAAAAGAAGCATGAACATTCTTTGTAACAGTGAGGTGACCTATTTAAAAATGTAAGATAGTCATTTAAGATTGCAGTAGTATAGCAGTAGATAATCAACGGTGGGTAGAGGCCCTTCTTTCCTCCATCTCCTACTCTCCACGTGGATACTGTTTACGTATTTAATTGTGGCCCAGGCAACATCTGAGAATGTGTTTCTTTTGGTCTTCACAACAGAGATGTCAAAAGCAATCATGATCTCGAAGCTGCCGGAATTATGGCCTGCCTAGTTATTTCTCCCTTTTACAAAAAATTCATACTGTATTTTTTACTGTACTTCGGAGCCTTTGGTGACCTTACTCGTCTTCATTTCCTTTCAGAACAATAATTAAAAATCAAACTGATAGGTTAAGTAAAACATGCTATAGAAAGAGTCAAAAAAGCATCTACTGACAGCTCTCTGGCCTTTTGAGTTTTGATAAAATAATGTTGTATTTTGTCTCATATACGTAGTACCACCTGCATTTTTGACTATAGCTGCAAGAAGAAATGGTAGAAGAGGAAGCGAGGGCAAAGTGAATGTATAAATTAATCCACTTGTTTAACCATAAAATAATATAAAGCCCCCTCAAAATGTGATGGTTTATTATGAAACAGCTGATCATCACTGTGCCAAATGGAACAGTCTTGCTTTTTATTCCACCCCACCTGTTTCCCTTTATCTCTTCCTAGCCTTTTGTCTATTACAGTTGGAGATGGTAAAATACAGCTTAAAAATGCCAAAGGTTTTGCTTCGGTAACATGATCCATAGCACAGACTTGCAGAAGTTTCTTCAGCAGTGTTCCTGGATGCCTTAAACTCCGATAAACTGTTCTCTTCCTTCATGCCGTACTGTGCACATGGTTCACTACTGTACCATGAAAGGAAGGAAATAATTTTGATTTAAAAGTTACATGTGTTGCATTAACGGTTTGGTTTTTTGAAAAGAAGGGAAAAGATCACAAGGAATATTAAAACAAATAAGAATTAAAAAACTTCCTCTGTCGTCACAAGCCTATCTGGTTTGGGCATGATCCGGACTGCAAAAAGGGATACTGCCTCCGAAGTGAGGAGCAAAGCCCCAGGACTTGCTGAGCTGCTGCCGCTCACCATGCTGCCCGTGCAGCTGAGCACCAGCCATCCCGGCAGCACAGCTGTGATGGGGAGGGGTGGAAGGGGCAAAGACGAAGAAATGTTGACTCACTTCATTTATATATTTGGAGTGTGAGTATAAAGCTTCTGTCACGTTAATTAACTTCTAGAACTGCTAAGTCTCCTGACTTAGCCAGGAAGAGCCTCTGGGTTTGTTCCCTGAGCTTAATTCATCATTCCTCAAAGCCACATGGTAATTTATTAAAGACCAAAAGCGTACGTTGACTCTAAATCCCCATGAAACGCGATTCCTGCAGCTGCCAGGCGAGCTGTTGGCCTTGGGGATGCGATGGGGCTTCTGCATCCCACATGCTGGAGAGAGCCGGGACAGCAGCTCCCCACAGAGACCCTGCTCCTCCCCACCCTTTGGGCTGGGAAAAGGTCTTGTGGCCCTCGCTTGCACAGAGAGGAACCTCCCAGGGAGAAATCAGTGTAACGGCATCTAAGTGCCCACTCCTGCCACAATTTTGACTAACTTTGACTGTGTAACATTAGAGGTCTCTTGTTCATGAGTCAGGTTTATCCCAAAGCCTCTTTTTTTTTTACCGAATTACTCAGATCCTTTCCATCCAAGCACAGCATAGGAATAGCATTTATTTATTTATTTGTAGTGCTTACTGTTGAGTTTTGTTAAAGTGCCCACAAAAGTACAGTACAGTGGAGAACAACCATCTAAGTGATGATAATTTTTCACTTCTATTGAGAATATTGTACTAGTGGATAATTATTATTTTTTAAGAACAGACTCCTGGAGTTGTGGTATTATAGAAAAAGACAGTTTTATTTCTTGCTTTTTGTTCTTGCCTTCTTGTTTCTCGTCATCCTAACCACTGTAAAAAAGATGCTTTAAAGCATGAAGGCTGACACTTCCAAGCTAGGAGGCAAGAAGTGCCTCAGTTTCACTTGCTGCAAAACCATCTCACTATTTCGCAGTAGAGTGGACACTCAGAGAGGAACACGCAGTTCCCCGTGAAGAGTTTTTGTAGATCAATACATGATCCCTTGTAATACTTGCAGCTGGAGCCAAACAAGTTGGAAGAGCAAACGTGAGGAGTTACTGCTCATTGCCCCTTTCTGTCTGTGAAAGTTTTATTTATTCTTCTGCTCAGGATTGACCTTTACCTTCAGGATACCAAACTTGAACACCTTTTCTTTCTCAGATTGTTTCTTAACAAAGAGGATCTGATCAATCACCCTGAGGGTTGTTCTTTTAACTGAACGGAGAAAAGCTTTTCTTAGAGGACCATGGCCAAAATGTAGATAAGACTTCAGAGTCTGCCAGAAGAGGTTCTGGGCTGTGGACTCCTCTAGGATGGACAAGATGGGGTGTTTCAATTCAATTTTTCACTTTTGCTCTGTTGAACATTTCCTACAAACTAGAACCAACCCAATCCTTGGTTATTTTCTATCCTATCCAGTGATCNTCAGAGTCTGCCAGAAGAGGTTCTGGGCTGTGGACTCCTCTAGGATGGACAAGATGGGGTGTTTCAATTCAATTTTTCACTTTTGCTCTGTTGAACATTTCCTACAAACTAGAACCAACCCAATCCTTGGTTATTTTCTATCCTATCCGGTGATCTGAGCACTGCCTTGCCTATGAAACAAAGGCTTTTCCCCCATTTTAACATAACACAAGGGGCACGGTAAAGTATAAATAACAGGCCGCTGAGGTTGGTAGGGAAACTATTTGCATTTTTATGTTAAGATTGGGGTTTGAGAGAGAGAAAAACTTGTCAGGAAGCAGCAAATAAAGCTGTGTGGTAACAGTATTGAAAGCAATATTAAATCAAAATAGGTTTTCAAAACCCATACAAAAGCGTAACCTGAGTTTAAGCAATTCAGGCACTTAATAGGTTGTACTACAACACTGTGCCCAGACCAAGCAATTAGCCAAGCAGATTCTTCCAGCTTCAAATGTCTCTAAAGCAGCTCCTGGCATTTATCCAGTTTTCACTCAAATGCGTTTGTGCCTAAACCAAAGGTATTTGTGATGGGCAACATTAAAAACAGCTTTGGAGAGACTTCCTGCATTAGGTTTTGTCCTGCTTTGATTTTATTGTATTTCTCTAGGCCTTTCACTTACCATTTTGAATACAAAGTCTTTGCTAATGCTCTGAGTGTTACTTTGCCTAATTTGTAAGCTTGGAGGCCCGTGAATCCTTTATTTGGAACTTGCTTTAACTGTGGGAAATAGGAAGTGAGCAAGGAGAAGCAAATCTTTTATAGCGAGGCGCTTGTTCGGACTATAAATTAGGCTCTGCACAATGGAAGCAGAAGGAGGCAAGCCTGCCTTTCTGGAGCCCAGGACGTGCAGGAAAAGATACGAGCTTTCAAGGATAACTGAGCAGAGACTGCTTTGCTGCATGTCTGCTTTATGAGCGTGGAAAAAAAGACTTGCAGCTGATGTTTGTCTATGAAAAGTGGTTTAGACAGTAACGTTACACAGTCCTCGGCAATGAGGAATCCCTACTTAGCAGCAAACAAATAGTAAACATTTCCATTCGTTACCTTTAGCAGATGTGTTGGGAAACTTTTAAAGCCTGTCTGATTTTACACAATGGGCATTGTGACAGCTTAACACCCCAGGCACCTACACAGTAATAAAGAGTATTTATGCAACACAGCTCATTCTTGCCATATCTTCCGTTTGGAAATAAATGTGAAGTATTAAATGACACTATGCGTCTTTGAGTCACTTCGGTAGGATAACACTTGGTTTTGGTTGAAAGACATGCTACAGGCTGGCTGAAGCTTAAGGCTTCAAGGAGCAGAGTGCTGGCCCTTTTGAAGTCAGTGGGAAATTTGCCAGTAGTACCAAGATCTTGTGCCTAAGTTTGGCAGACATTAAATGAATTTGAGTAACTTTCCTCATATTAATGGTCTGGTGGAATTTGACTTGCTCGACTTCACATATGTTTGTAGGATCAGGTTTTCCATGAGCCTGGTGTTGGTGTCAGTGTAACATTTGTCCGTTATTAAAGGAAGAGAGTGCCCCCTCTTTTTAAGTAACACCTTACTGGAAGTTACCTGGCTGGAGCAGGACATATTCTGCATAGGAAGGTGGCATTTTAAGGTGACCTAATAAAAGAGGGCTGGCTCAAAAATAAACCTAAGGATGCAGTCCTGAACTTCTTCCCCAGCTTTGCCACTGCACTTCTTGCGTGGCTCTGGTAAGTCATTTAACCTTGCCGTCAGGCAGTGTTTTCCCATGCCACAGGTGAGGATAAAACAGTCGCTTGCTCCTCCAAAGTGCCGTAAGGACGACAGGACTGATATCTATTCAAAATACCACTTAAGTTCCCTTTTATTTTATCTGATTTTGTTTCAAGTAGCTCCCAAGATGGTTAAATTTTTAAAAACGTAAAAGAATTCCATTTTCTCCTTTTCCATAGCTTGTGGGTTTAACAGAGCTCTGCATAATCAGTATTCCCATATATAATCTGACTTTCTTTTGTTGCAAGGTAGTTCCACGCCCCTCTAGTAAAGGAGAGACTGTAATGTTAAAATTACAGTTGACTCTCGGGGATTTTGAGGGACAGCTGAGAAAAATTAGAAATACTCTTAACTGCTTTAATAGAAGAAATTGTGAATCTATAATGACCTCCTTATTCATTAGCATCTCTAACCCCCTGTCTTCCATCTCCAAATGGAAGTGGCTGTTGAAATGCAGAGTATGTAATAAATAATGTGTATTTCAATGTGAGTAACTTGACAAATCATTAAAATGCTGTCATCTCTGGGGAGAAAGATGCCTGATGCTTAAACGAGCCCTTGATCAGTTGTACAGTAGATATGAAGTGAAGGGGGGGGGGCGGGGGGGGGCGCGGAAAAAAGTAGTTGTCCTTTTCTGGAAACTATCAAAGCAATTTTAAGTGCATAGATCCCCATAAGTTTGATGACTGCAGTGAATGAGGACCTCCATTTTTTTGTCTTTTCCCCTTTCCATGCCTCCCACCCCCCAAGCGCCATCACGGTCCATATCTGTGTGTCAGGGCATTAGCATATACCTTTTCCAGTGGGAAGAAATGCTGCTTTATGAATGCACGCTATATTTTCCATCATCTCGTGAGTTACCATTGGTCTCTGATGCTGATCCAGTCCCACTCTGTTTAGTTTATGCAATCTAGTTAAGGCATAAATAATGGAGCTGTGGCTTGCACAGTCACGGTGCAAGCTTTGTGGTGGATAAAGCTTTATACCCTCCTCTGCTTTCCCAATTTGCCAGTGATCCCAGAATGCATTAGATATAATGGGAAGTAAACCCCAGCACTGGGGTGATCACACACCATGCAAACAAAACAGCATGTCACTGTTGTAGCAGTACTTTTAAGACACGTTGGTGTGGATCTGTACTTTTTTTTTTTTCTTTTCTTACAGAATAGCTTGAGCTTGCTCACAGCAATGGTAAAAACAATTTCACACCTGTGAGCCTGTCCGCTACATGGCAGCTTACTTGTTCAAAGTAAACCATGCTGTATTAGCATCAACAGAATCAAACACCGTCAAATCCACCTAAAATGGTACATCACAAAGTTTTAGGCCACTAATTAAAAGTAAAATTAAGTATGTTTTCTTGTTGACTGTGTTAACAATGCAGCAGTAAAATAATCTAGCCATGTTACAGTGGTACCTGGCAAGGAATGCGGGTATCAAAACTGCTTGAGAAGATGCCTTTAGATGTTAAACACTGGTATTCAGGTTATCCCCAGCTCAGATTGCCTCAGTGTCTCTTCCTCACACTAGCAAAAGCAGTTCAGGACTGGCTCTGTGTCCCATTCCAGTAGAGTTGAAGTTTTTAATTTTTTCCTCAAGCTTTCTTTCATATATTACAACTCATTTCTTGACATATTTTTCAGATGGGTTGTTTGGGGTTTTTTTCCCTCAGTCAGGTCAGAAACACACCTTGATATGTTGTATAGCAACAACAAAAATATAAAAAGCTAAGTAACTCTTCATCATTATTATAGGCCCGGCAGTGTATATTTCCTCCGAATGTTATTGCTATCTGTCCAAGACTGAAGCATAACTTAATATAGGCTTCACCCTGCTTCGCTCTGGCGTACTGTAATCTGGTGAAAATTAAATCGCATGGAATGCACAGTTGAAGTCCTATGCCATTTAACTTACAGAGCATTTTATTTCAGCTGTCTTTTAAACAGTTCCCAGGCTAGTTCATTACAACTGCCGCTTACAATTGCTCATGTTCCTTCTGCTAATGTGTTCTGCAAACCCTTCCAAATATCGTGGAAATCTAAAGTTTCATTTCTCTCTGAGGCCGACATCTGTTTGTGCAATATCGCAGTGAAGATATAACTGTATTTTTCTTCTGTTGAGAAACTATGAGTGGACAGGGCTTGATCAAGCAAAGTAATAAAATATTTGCTTAAAAAAGAGCCAGATACTTTTCAGAACAACAAAGAAAATGTCATGAGAGGTGGATCAAATCTCCTGGTCTTAGGGAAGAGCCCTGCGCATGGCCTTTCCCATGTCGTTCATTTGACTATTTGTTATTTCAAAGCCTTTAAATAAAAAGATTGTTTCATTTCGCTCACTTTACACTGTAAAGTTAGGTGTGTGCTTTCACAGATGTATTCTGCAAAAGATAGTTTTTGTTTCCAATGCTGACAAAGGGGCAACTCCTTGTTTGCCTCTTTCAGTGTTGTGTAGTTTGTCAAGGGTTTTGCTGCCACGCTGCCTGAAGTAATCTATAGCATACAAAGTCTGGAAAGCAAATTTTCTCCAGGGAGTGACTCGTCCAGTGGTGAAAAACACAAAACCTCATCGGAGCCACACACACATAACATTGCATAGTCACATAACTGTTGAAAGGCAAAGCTTGAAAAATAGTAATTCCTAATAGTTACCAGGGACAGCTTGTGATATATTGAAATGGGTGTAGTAGGCAGCAACAGCAGCATCCTGGCTGCCTTCGCCTTCTCCGAGTTTCTTTAGGCATCCATACCGAGGTTTTAAAGACAGACTTGAAGCAAATGGCACAGCGTTCATTCACGTTTTCAGCAGATGTCCTACCATTCATAAACTTCAGTGGAAGGGAGGCAAATAATAGGTGTTCGAGGGGAAAGTGAAGTAGTTGACAATAAAGACAACCATCCCTGACAAATGCACGTGTTGATCTGAGTGGGGTGGGCTTGTGCTGTCATGAGGTCATGTCTGCTCACCTCACCAAGCGTCACCATTCCTGACACAGCCTAAGATGTAACAGCAGCTTGAAGTCTCCTCTGCTGTCACAATTTGACATTGCTACTATTTCCCAACACAATGTATTGGGCAGAAAACAACACAGGATTTAGCCGAATCTTGATTGTATAAAAAGCAGATTTAAGTAACATGAAAAGGATCCTTTTATAGCCTTACTAATAGTGAAGGGAAAAGAAAATCCCATAATAGCTCTGGAAGTCTCTTGTAACCAGCACAGTTACAATGGACGACAAAACCTTTCCTATTACCATTTTAGGAATATTTTCCAATCCGTATGTACTGAATATACAGACAACTTTGTCAGGCTCTGAGTGGGTCTTATAAGTACGGACATTTTACCTCCAAAGTCATATCCTTACTATTTCTTTTGATCTGAACAGTAAGCATTTATTATTAAATGGTGTTTTTCGGCCCACCATACAACAGCATAACGTCATCAACCATCTAAAGGAAATTACATTTCTCTAGGTGCCTATTCAGTAATCTGGCTAGACTTCAATAACTTCAAATGTTTTTCTTCTGCTAACTGTAGGTTCTTATCAAAGTGTTGGATAACAATGATAATGGCCCAGAGTTCTCTCATCCAAGTTACGATGTCACCATTTCAGAGGACATCCTCCCTGATACTGAAATTCTGCAAATTGAAGCTATAGACAGAGATGAAAAGCATAAGTTGAGCTACACTATTCACAGCAGCATCGATACAGTCAGCATGAGAAAATTCAGAATTGATCCCAGCACTGGGGTGCTCTATACTGCTGAGAGATTAGACCACGAAGCTCAAGATAAGCACATCCTTAATGTCATGGTAAGAATGCAATATTCGCTTGGCTCAGGACACAATCACTGCTGCTTCAGGCGCATACATGCCGTAGTCATTGCATGAGCAAAGGACTCTTAGTGCAGTAAGTAGTCATTAACTTCATCTTGCCTGCCCTGCTGTGTATTTATTTTACATTTTTTATTTGGGCTTTTTGGGAAACTTATCATGAATTCATTGTATGGAATATGCTATGATTTGCCGTCTCAAGGGAGAGTAAGCAGGAAATTATTTAATCTCTTGGCATCTAGTCCTCTCACTGAAGGTAATTTTCAGAGTTTCTGAAGTGCGGCTGAAAGTTATTTGAGAATTTATTCCCAGGGAGATAACTGCTTTCTTGCCATAGAGAATGCTAAAGCCTTTCTGAATGCAAGCCTCGTTTATAGTTTACTTTTACAGACTTACTTAAGTACATAAGCTTTTGATATACAAAATAGCTTTCAGCTACATTTCCAAATGTTTGGGTATACTGAAAATGAATTAATTACCATTTATTGCTCAGTGTGCCTAAATTGCAGAGCATAGGGTCTGTCTGTTTTCAAGTGAAGGTTATATATTATGGACTGGAGGTCAATAAAAAAAATAAATCTGTGTTAATTTAAACATTATAGTCCGTTGTTTTCTTTAACCACTGAAGACTCCTACAGGAAAGATCTTTGAAGGAACAGCTCATGACATGTTAGGTACGGGGCCATCTCTGGGTAGGGGAGCCCAGGGATCAGAGAGCTGCTGTGAGATCCAGTGAGCAGGAGCTGGGTGGGGTCTCAGCTCACAGTATGACAAGCTGCAAACCCTTCGGCAAGCAGACTGAGCAATAAATATTAACTGGAGCACAGGGAGACATGGCTGATAGAGGTGATTTCCTGGTTCTTGTGTTTGATCTCCACCTGATACAGTAAGGGCTTTGTTCTACTTACTGTTGGGGATCATGTTGGCAGGATTATCCGTGTAGCAATGCTGAGATTTTTAGTATGGGGTTGAGAGAGGTGCGATAAGTTACACCAGTGTAGGGTGTGCTCAGCAGGTAAGGTAATTCCTACTGGTTATTATTGGTATCATCATCTTCAAAAAGGTATGTACATATATAATGACGAAAAAGTCCATTGGCAGCTACAAGCGCTTGACTGACACGTGACTGGCCTATAGTGGGTGAAATTGTTTGTGTCTTTGAAAGAAGGAACAATGAGCAAAGTATGTTCACCTCTATGCTATAAAGCAGGGATCGGCAGGGCAAAGGCATGACTATTTAACATGTATTAGAAAAAAGTAATTCTTGCAAGCCTAAAACCAAATTTAAGATGCCATGTAGTAGTCATTATATTTCATGTCATGATGATTAGGTGCCATGCATTTTTTCACAAGTGAAAAAACCCAGTCTTTAAGCTCTTCCTGTTTCTTTAATGTTACTATTTACCATCTCGCTTTTGAATGTATTTTAAACTATTCTTCGGGACAAGTGGATTTTTTTATTACTTTGTATTAAGTAGAATTGAAAGTATTACTAGCAGTCAGATGACTAATATTCATGAAGTTTTACTAGATGGATATCAAGATGTGTATTATGCACTTGTTCTATAGGTTCGAGACCAAGAATTCCCTTATAGAAGAAACCTGGCCAGAGTCATCATAAATGTGGAAGACTCCAATGACCACAGTCCATACTTCACCAGCCCGTTGTATGAAGCCTCAGTGTTTGAATCAGCAGCAGTTGGATCAGCAGTCTTGCAGGTCACAGCTTTGGACAAAGATAAAGGAGAAAATGCAGAGCTTATCTACACTATTGAAGCAGGTTAGGACGGAGGCTGAAAATGTAGCATCATGAGTGATACCATACACAGAGCGGTGCTGTGATGGTTGTCTTGACTTGACACAAGTCAGCTTCTTTGGTCTGCCCTCCCCTGTAGAGCTGAGCAAAGGAGACATCTTCTTGTTGCTTGTGTTTTATTTTGAAGCTATGATACCCAAAACCTGTCAGACAAGAACCTCATTCACATTCCCTAGATGGCTACAGAACCTTTTACCTCTAAGTCATTAGTTTAAAACCATCACAGAAGATAGTTATTGAAAGCTACAGCCAGTCATTTGTATTCAGGTTTCTCGCTTCAGTCTAGTACGCAGTGGATCTGCCATAAACAAATGCCGTCATAGCTGGTACACCCTGGCATCTTTGTTAATATTTGGATCAGAGGAGAACAGAGACTGACACTAGGGCTATGCTAAAAACTTCTGCCAGCAAGGCCGTAGCAGTTTAGTGACACAAGGTCTCTTGAAACTAAGGGAGGGCATGCCGATACCAGATTAAAATTGCTTTTGCTGTTGAGATGCAGATATTTACATTCACCGCATAATCTGTACCAGCAAAAGCAGTCCTCTGCTGGTGTAACAGCACGCTCATGGGAAATTTGCATTGTCTCTGCCACACATGCAAGTGAATTTAACTTTCGCTGTCTCATATGGACCTGAAGTTTAAAATTCTCTCTGAGATAAATCATTAAAATATATACAAGAGGGGTGCCTGGGAAAAGAGAGAATGAAGTAGAAATTTCTAACCTTTGGTTTTTTTAATGTTTCATTTCTACTTTTTTTTCTAGTAATATAAATCTTTCCATTATAATAACAGCAAAACTTGAAACCTATATTGCCCTAAAAAGAAGTCTCATATACTGCAGAATGTCCCCATATTAATCAGATCACAAGCCTTTCCCAGGTTTAGGCTCTGATCCTACAGGATCATGATTTATCCCTGTATTACTATAAAGACTTGTCACTAGCTTACGTCAATTAGGAACAGGCTAAAAGAGAAAAAAGTAAGTAATGGAATAGGACTATCTATCTACACCTTCTCATATTTAATTTAGCTTCATGTAGTTCAAGCTTATACCTTAGAGTAAGCTGATGTAACCTGAATCTTAGGGAAGACCCAAGGTACTTTCTCTCTGTCGTTACCCTGTATACTCTGTGTAAGTAGAGTCCCTTAAGCAAATCAGGAGGTGAAGTCTTTTGCAGCTAAAAGTGCTGAACTTACACCCTTGTGATCCTACAAAGATCTTAGCAATCCAAAACAAATACTTCCTTTATGCACTGCATTTGGTCTTACCAGTTATTTCTCAGTACTCTCCAGTGGCCTTTAACTTAGATCGGGGAGAATTTACACATGCTGAGGCTGGAAAACACTGCTGTATAGAATGAACATTACAGCCTGTTTCTGTTTCATCACGAGCTCTGCCTTCAAACTTCCATTTACTATAAGCCGCACACCCCGCCATTTTCTTTATCGGCAGATGTTCCAATCCCAGATGCATCAAAATTCAGTCTTCTGCTGCCGTAGGTTCTATGATCCATAAAATCTGTGCAGTTGCGGATACTAAGTTTAACTGCAGCATTCGTATTGTACGTAGCCCTTTCATTCGGGGGAATTACTTACATCACCTTACATCTGAAGAGAGCAATTGGTAATGAAAGTAGCTTTTGTGTAATTTCATAAGAATTTCCTAAAGGTGAAGAACCAGCTTTGGCCTTACATGAGGCAGTCAGTGGCTAGAAATTGTTTGTGTTAGCAAGCACTGACAAAGCAACTGCAGCAGCATTTGTAGTGTCTGCAAATGTGATAGATACTGTGCAAATGTGATAGATACTGTGATCTTTATGAGAATTTGTAGCTCTGGCAGAATCTCAGCTCCTCAGTGAATAGCACAATTTTTGTTTTAGCTGATAGAGTAAACTTTACTGATCTGAAAGGATAGATATAAATAGAAAGCCACTACCAGTATTGAAGTACGTACAGTAGTATGTAGCTTAAATTAGCCTCCAAGCTCCAGAATTTACAACAGGTAGTGAACCATATCTTAAAAATACTTTATATTAACTCACTTCATTTAGGATTCCATGTATTTGCTATTCCCCCTACAATTTTCCCATTTCCTGGTCTGTGCACAGCACCTGTAACAATCACCATTACAAGAAAATCAGTTGTTTATCACCAGTTACCTGAGACATACTGCTCTCCAGGTCATGGATGGAAGCTTGGCTGTAGATTGGAAGCAGTTCGAGATTTGAAGGTGTAAATTACAATAGCAGGAGCATGTTATAATGATTGAAATTGCTGTAACTCAGTACGTACTGTTTGTATTTAGAATGAAATTTAGAAAAAGAGTTTGTATGCTCATACATGCCGTATACACACACAGCATCCTATACTTTAAGCAGACACTCAAGGAACCAGCAAAATAAGGATTGACTAATAAAGGTGCTCTCTAATTACAGGGTAGGGATACATATCAAAAGTTTTAGATCTGTCTTGCTAAAGAAGAGGTTGGCAAAAAAGACTGAAAAGAAAATAATAACCCCAAAGAAGGTCCTTGATCAAAACTCACTGTTTTCATCTTTATGCAGTCAGTGATACCCCTGCTTTCATCTTACAACAGACGTTTCATGACATTTTCTGCTGAATCTCTTTCATCTAGAATCATCCTCCTCAGAGATCATGTGATAAACCTTTGTGCCACAAGATACTTGAATCTCTTTTTCTATGCTTTTTTTTTTTTTTCTAAATGCCACTTTTAACATTTTTGTTTTCAGTTCTTTGAGTCTTGAACTCGTGTAATCTCTATGGTTGCTTAATATCCGCTTCAAGTAAGAGCCTGGGTTGTTATCCATTTGTGATGTAATTGGTTTGTTAGCCTCTGATGTAGTTTCTTTGCCTTAGGTGTATGTGTATTTGACTAATTCCCG
Organism: Steatornis caripensis; assembly: GCA_013398225.1. Lineage (NCBI taxonomy): Eukaryota > Metazoa > Chordata > Aves > Caprimulgiformes > Steatornithidae > Steatornis > Steatornis caripensis. Next base: position 248,704 of record VZSC01000249.1, on the reverse strand, counting down.
TAATTTAGAGATGCTTTTTCCTACTTCGTGTACATGCAGCACTTGCTCAGATGTTGATACTCAGAATCAAGATATAGATAGCAGCACCTGAGTTTCTGAAGGTTTGAACACCTATACCATCTACTGAGATGCCTGATTTTCAGAAAGGAAAGCTGGAAAGCCCGTTAGAATTCTGTTACGTTGATTTTTTGTTTTCAACAACTGCCTTTAACAAATTGCAGCTAATTGGTCCTGGTTTAAATTACCATTAAGTGTGTCATATTTAATTTCTAATTTGCTTCCAATAATTCTGTTTTAGGAAATACGGGAAACACATTCAAGATTGAACCAGTTTTAGGGATCATTACGTTGCTGAAGGAGCCGGACTTAACCGCAATGGGACAGTTTGTTTTGTCAGTCAAAGCGACTGATCAAGGTTCTCCACCGCTGTCTGCAACAGCAATCGTGCGGATATCTGTGACAATGGCAGATAACTCCCACCCTAAGTTCACTCTCAAAGAATACCAAGCCGAGGTTAATGAAAATGTGGATATTGGCACTTCTGTGATCTCTCTGTCTGCAATCAGTCAGTCCACGTTAGTTTATGAGGTTAAAGATGGGAATGTGGATGGAGTCTTCGCTATAAACCCATATTCTGGAGTGATCACCAGTCAAAAGGCCCTTGACTATGAACGTGCTTCCTTCTATCAGCTCATCGTACAGGCAACAAATATGGCAGGCATGGCGTCAAATGCCACTGTGAACATTCAGATCGTTGATGAAAATGATAACCTACCAGTTTTTCTCTTCTCTCAGTACTCAGGCAGCATAAGCGAAGCTGCTCCTGTAAATAGCATAGTCCGGAGTGTGAATAACAGTCCCCTCGTGATACGTGCTACTGATGCTGACAGCAACCAGAATGCTTTGCTTGTCTACCAGATCGTTGAATCTACTGCAAAAAAGTATTTCACGGTAGATTCCAGCACAGGTGCAATCAGAACAATTGCAAATTTAGATCATGAAACAATAGCCCACTTCCACTTCCACGTGCATGTTAGAGACAGTGGGAATCCCCAGCTTACAGCAGAGAGCCCAGTTGAAGTGACCATTGAGGTAACTGACGTCAATGACAACCCACCAGTCTTCAGCCAGGCCGTGTTTGAGACAGTCTTGCTCCTGCCCACGTATGTTGGTGTTGAGCTTCTCAAAGTCAAGGCTACAGACCCGGATTCAGAGATCCCTCCTGAGCTAACATATAGTCTGATTGAAGGCAATATGGAACATTTTTTAATTGATTCAAGCACAGGAGTACTCACCATTAAAAACAATAGCCTCTCCAAAGACCATTATATGCTAATAGTAAGAGTATCTGATGGGAAATTTTATAGCACTGCTATGGTGACAATAATGGTAAAAGAAGCCATGGATAGTGGGCTCCATTTCACACAAAATTTTTATTCCACTTCTATCTCAGAAAACAGCACCAATATCACAAAGATCGCTGTGGTGAATGCTGTTGGTAACCGCCTCAATGAGCCTTTGAAATACAGTATATTAAACCCAGGCAACAAATTTAAAATCAAATCCACCTCAGGAGTCATTCAGACCACTGGCATCCCCTTTGATCGAGAGGAACAAGAGCTGTATGAGTTGGTGGTGGAAGCAAGCCGTGAACAAGATCACCTTCGTGTTGCTCGAGTGGTGGTTAGGGTTTACATTGAGGACATAAATGACAACACCCCAGTGTTTGTAGGGCTCCCGTACTATGCTGCTGTGCAAGTCGATGCTGAGCCTGGTACCCTGATATATCGAGTGACAGCTATTGATAAAGATAAGGGTGAAAATGGTGAGGTGTCGTATGTTCTGAAGGAAGACTATGGACATTTTGAAATTGATAGAGGAAGTGGCAGCATCACTTTAAAAGAGGCCTTCAATTCTGATTTATCTAATATAGAGTATTTGGTTGTCATTCTTGCAAAAGATGGTGGTAACCCGTCGTTGGCTGCTTCAGTAGAGCTCCCAATTACTATTGTTAACAAAGCGATGCCTGTATTTGACAAGCCCTTCTATACTGCTTCCGTGAATGAAGATGTGGAAATGCACACACCAATTTTAAGCATAAATGCAACCAGTCCAGAAGGGCAGGGTATCATTTATATCATTGTTGATGGAGATCCCTACAACCAGTTTAATATCGACTTTGATACGGGAGTTCTGAGTGTCATCAGCCCACTGGACTATGAAATAAACCCTCTTTTCAAGCTGACAGTGCGAGCCAGTGATGCCCTCACTGGTGCTCGAGCTGAGGTCACTGTGGATTTGATCGTTAATGACGTGAATGATAATCCTCCAGTTTTTGATCAGTCGGCCTATAATGCTACTTTGTCTGAAGCATCTTTGATTGGGACTCCTGTACTGCAGGTTGTTGCTATTGATGCTGACTCTGACAATAACAAGATTGTGCAGTACCAGATAGTCCAGGACACCTTTAACAGCACAGACTATTTCCATATAGACAGCACCAGTGGCCTAATTCTGACGGCCCGGATGCTGGATCATGAACTCATACAGCAGTGCAGTTTGAAAGTCAGAGCAACTGATAATGGGTTCCCACCACTAAGCAGTGAGGTTCTTGTTAGTGTCTCAATAACAGATATGAATGACAATCCTCCAGTTTTTAACCAATTAATATATGAATCGTATGTGAGCGAACTGGCACCTCGGGGTCATTTTGTGACTTGTGTCCAAGCCTCTGATGCCGACAGCTCTGATTTTGACAGACTGGAGTACAGCATCTTATCAGGAAATGATCGGACCAGTTTTATTATGGACAGCAAGAGTGGCGTTATCACACTTTCCAACCATCGGAAACAGAGAATGGAGCCCATGTACAGCCTAAATGTCTCTGTGTCAGACGGGCTGTTCACCAGCACAGCTCAGGTGCACATACACATCCTTGGGGCCAACCTCTACAGCCCTGTTTTTTCACAGAGTGTTTACGTTTCAGAGGTTAGAGAAAACGCTGCTCCTGGAACTAAGGTAATCCATGTGAAGGCAACAGATGGGGATTCAGGTATATACAGCCAGATAAGCTACTCCATAATAAATGACTTTGCCAAGGACCGATTTTTGATTGATAGCAATGGGCAGATTCTGACAACCGAGAGGTTAGACCGGGAGAACCCGCTAGAAAGTGATATCAGTATATTTTTGAGAGCCCTCGATGGAGGTGGCAGGACTACATTTTGTGCTGTGAGAGTGATAGTAGTGGATGAGAATGACAACGCTCCCCAATTTATGACGGTTGAATACAGAGCAAGTGTCAAAGCAGATGTTGGGAAAGGTTACTTGGTGACCCAAGTGCAAGCAGTAGATCCAGATGATGGAGCCAATTCCAGAATTACCTATTCTCTGTATAGTGAGGCCTCCGTTTCAGTAGCTGATCTGCTTGAAATAGATCCAGATAATGGATGGATGGTCACCAAGGGTAGCTTTAACCAGCTGAAAAACACAGTTTTGTCATTCTTTGTCAAGGCAGTTGATGGCGGCATTCCCGTAAAGCATTCCCTCATTCCTGTCTACATCCATGTTTTGCCTCCAGAAACTATCTTGCCTTCCTTTTCTCAACCCCAGTATTCTTTTACCATAGCAGAAGACACCCTCATAGGTAGTACCATTGACATTCTGCGAGTTTTGCCTAATCAGGGTGCTTTGTATAGCACAGTTAATGGTGAGCTGACTGAAAACAACAAAGATGGGGTTTTCATCATAGAGCAAGACACAGGGCTCATAAAACTGGATAAGAGACTTGACCATGAGACAAATGCTGCTTTTCACTTCAAGGTTGCGGCCACCATTCAGTTAGACAAAGTGGACATTGTGTTGACTGTGGATGTAGAGGTTAAGGTGTTGGATATAAATGACAACAAGCCCATGTTTGAAACAGCTAGCTATGACGCTATAATAATGGAAGGGATGCCCATAGGAACAAAACTTATGCAAGTTAAAGCGGTTGATGCAGACTTGAACGCAAATGGACAGGTCACGTATACACTTGCGGTGGAATCGGAGCTGGAGAAGATCACGGAAGCATTCACCATTGATAGCAACAGTGGCTGGATCAGCACGCTGAAGGATCTGGACCATGAAAAGGATCCTTCTTTCACCTTTGCAGTGGTGGCCTCAGATCTGGGGGAAGCTTTATCCTTGTCATCAACCACCTTGGTCTCAGTTACTGTGACAGATATAAATGATAATGCCCCTGTCTTTGAGCATGAGGTGTACAGAGGGTCAGTGAAGGAGAGCGACCCTCCAGGGGAAGTTGTGGCTGTTCTTAGCACCTGGGATGCAGACACGTCTGATGTCAACCGACAGGTTAGCTACCATATTACAGGTAAGAAACAACCTGCATGCTTTCTTCCCAGAACCAGCTGTACAGAAAAACTGTGCATGTGCCCAGTTTTAGGTGAATATTTAACAGGGTTCCAGCTAAATTATTGCTGTGAATCAGACAGTTACATCTCTCTCTGTTGTTTTTTGTTTTGTTTTGTTTTGTTTTTTAATTTGGACAGAATTTGCAGCTACTAGCAAAGCTGAGAAGAGAGAAAGGGAGTGTATGTTTGTGTGTCTGTCTGGGTTATTCTCTCTAGTTTCAAAGATTAATGCTTCATGATTTGCTGCATTGCAATGTAGTGTGACCCATCAACCCATCATAATTGATGTGTCAGCTTGGAAACGCTCATGACTTCATGTTTCAACCAAGGGAAGAAGAACATTTTATTCTTAAGGAGAAAATCCTTACATTTCTAAGCATTTAAAATTTTTTGAAATAACATTTTTCTTTTTGAGATAGGAAAGTGCATGCAGGAGCCACTTTGAAATGCTACTATTTTGGGGCAGATAAAAAAAAGAATTAATTTTGCAGTGGAAGAAGTGGGGGGATGCCATTGCTTATCAGCACAGATTTCTGGCCAGGGAAGCAGTAATTCACTTAGAAGCACTGGTTAGCTCCCATGTATTTTTATATACAGCATAAGGCAATTTCGATTACATTACCGACATATTTTTCAAAGTATGGTAACATTGCTCTTTCCTATTGTGCTGTATTTATTATCATTCTTTTCTCCTAGATGCAGACTGGCTTTTGTGTGAGTACGTTATGAGTGATGGGGTGCTGCAGTTAATTTTCTGTCTGCAGCTTGCATTGTCCAATAAATTTTGTTGGGGAACAACTGTGTCACTCCCGCCAGCCTTCACAATCCAAGAGTTACTGTTACTTACATTGTAATAACCAGATTATTGGACAAATTCACATTTTTCTTGTTGGATAGGATTAGAATTGCGCAAGACTGCATGTAAGAAGCAGGCTATGGGCAAAAATGACTTAACTAACCAGATAACAGTTTGTATGTTTTGCTCTGGAGGATAAGACTCCTATTTCTTCAGTAGCTATCAAATTGGAAGTGGCTGTGGGATGGTGTGTAGAGAGAACTGTGATGTTCCAGTTAGCTGTAGATTGTCTGTGTTACACATCGGAAGTAGCATCGCTTTCAAAGCAGCTAGAAATTAATTCTGGCCATTTATATGGAAGTCTGGATTCAGTTCAAAGGTTTGCAAAGATTAGGTTTTTATAGTATGGCGCATTGTAGGATATTCAACATGTGACGTGTTGCAGGATATTGGAATTAGAAGCAAAAATAGTCTTGTGGGTAAAGTAGAGGATTTGGAGGCTTTGGGCAAGTGCATTAGCTGCTGGTGCCTCGGTTCCCACGTATCTAAAAGTGAGTAAGTAGTGCCTTATCCTAGAGATTTTGTGATATTTGAAGAAGTTTGGGGATCCTCGTATAGAAAGTGNAATAGTCTTGTGGGTAAAGTACAGGATTTGGAGGCTTTGGGCAAGTGCATTAGCTGCTGGTGCCTCGGGTCCCACGTATCTAAAAGTGAGTAAGTAGTGCCTTATCCTAGAGATCTTGTGATATTTGAAGAAGTTTGGGGATTCTTGTATAGAAAGTACTATAGGAAATGCAAATCCTTCATGCTTGTAACAAAGATACGTTAGCGTACCGTGATCATTAGCTGAGGGTACTGGTTTTGTTCTGAAGTCTTTCAGTCATCTCTCATAATGATGCTTTTAGTTACGTGATGTTTTCCTCACATCCCTGTGCTGTTAATTTAGCAACAACTGAACTTTTGAATAATAACTGTCACGTTATTATCACTCACACTGTCACTCAAAAATTATAGATCATTCTGTACCTTAATTACTATCACAGTTCAAACTATGTCAGATATTTTGCTAGCATTTTAGTTTCTGAAAGCATTAGATGTCAAAGCCCAAAACTTTCTCTAATGTCTGCTGTACAATTACTAACGTGTGTGAGCTCAGAAACTCCACTGTCTTTGAATATATCTTTGGAATTTGGGAAATGCACATGGAGAAATTAGGTTCTTCTGATTAAAATGTCAAAGCATATTAAAGTATAGTTTAACTAATGAAATAGTCTGTTCACACTTTATCCCAAGTTGAGCTCAGGAACTGCACTTGAATGTTTCATGGAATCAGATTAGCTAGATGATTATTCAAATGCTGTGGCTTTCTGGTGGTATTTTGAGCCATAGAAACTTCTGTGAATGCAATGAACAAACTCTGAGAAAAAACGGGACGTTGTCAAAAAGGGAAAAGAGAACAAATTATGAGAATCACGTGGATCCACCAAAACCAGCTTTGTGCAAACGCGCCTGGAGAAAAGACATATGGGAAAAAATCATCGTTTAGGAGATGAAAGAAACAAACATTCTAAGTCGGGTGTGATCACTGAATTGTCCTTTGCACTCTGTTGAGAAACACAAACACTTACTGTAGTCTTCTGGTCAGCTTTGAAAAGAGGTAGATAGTTTCTGGTGGATAAATAGATATTCTGTTTTGAACTCCTTCAGTTTAGGATTGATTTCCATGATTACTGGCATGTAGTTGCAATTTTCAAACCCACCTTCATCTGCATTTGATGATGAGGGAAAAAAAGTTTTGTACTTACCCTTTGTTATTTGTAGTTTGATAGCAGCTGGAGATGTTCACAAAGGAAAAGTGCTGTATATAAATCTTAATAGAAAATGAATAGGAAGCACAGATGACACAAATGCACTTGGGGAGTGCAGTAGTTTTCTTTTGAAGGCTCATTTGAGGTCATTGCCTATATCATTTGAGGCATTTTGGCTAAAACCAGGGCTCTGCTGATGCTTAGCTAGGATGTTTAGCCAGCTTAGACCCAGTGAGATATGACTGAGATTTAACAGTGGTAAACTAAGAAAAGCCACCGGAAAAATGTCAGTTGCTAAGACTTTGGTACAGTAAAGTGTTTTTTGTTTCTCGGTGATGTTAGTTAGACTCCATCAGGCATGTAAACGTAAGGACAGACAATAGTCTTTAAGCTTGGTTCAGCTGAATACAAGGAAGATGGACAGTGTGTTTTGGGAGAAAGAACTGGTATTGGATGGGTTGATTGCCCACTATGAGCAAAGTGATGGGGTTTTGTTTGGTTTTATTTTATTTTTGAGATCCTGGAGTTCTGGAGAAATGGATGTTTCAGTGTTTCGGGAGGACTTGTGCTGCAGGCTGAAGAACAGTGTCTGCAATTTTACGATAGTAAAGCTGAGAGGATTGGGTTTGTCATTTCGGCAGCTCAGTAAACATGCAACATCTTAAACGGGGAGTGGAGGATAAACCTATTGATTTTATGTGATGCAAATGCCTGGAGTTCTAATTGGGAATTGACAGCATCTAAATAAATGCATAAATGTAGGAGGGAAAGTAGATAATAGAGTTAGTAAATATTCAGTTCCCCGTCCCAGATCGGGACATTGCAGTGAAAACTGATACTGTTGGCTTCTAGTTTTCAGTTGCCTTTTAGCCGTTATAATTCCCTCTGTGTATGCTTTAGTAGTGATGTGTGTCAGGATTTGTTTACTTTGGATCACTGTGTCTCTGCATTTCATTTGTTTCTGGCTGTTTTCTTTCTTTACTTAAACTTGAGCTTGATTTGCCTTTGTACTATTTGCTGACTAGGGAGGGAGGGAGAGCGTTATTTAAACTTCAAGTAACAAAAGATAAAAGATATTGCTGATTCTTTTAGCCTCAAAGCCTTTCTAAAAAGCTACTGGAGTGGTTTTTGTAGCTGGCACTTCGCTGTTGTGACATTCAAAGTAGAACATAAGAAAACTGCCAAAAGATTTTAAAGAAACCATTAATACATGTAGTCAGGAGGCTTCCGTTTAGAAAAGCTGCATTATTCAGAGCGAAAAACTAATTAATTAGAACGCCCCTAGGAAACTGAGTCTGCTTACATACATTAGTGAAAAAGTTAATTAATCACTGCAGAATGCGATCTGCATCAAGACGTATCTATGAGCACCAGAAAATGGGTCCCTGGGCCACAGTGTGGATTTTTTTGCCTTTTTTAAACAATATTTCCTGGATGGTGTTTTAGTGTTTACATCTCATTATTTCTGTTGCACTTTATAGTGCAACTTCGGTCTTTGTCTTCCATCAACAAAGCATATAGCTAGTCCTGAGAAGCAAAAAAAAAAAAAGGTAGCGCTGATGAAAAAGGCATGCAGATAAACTGTTAAACGTTTGCTGCTTATTGCACGGGTTTCTTGGTCATTCAAATTGATCATTTTCTAGTGGAATAGAGCAGGGGGAAAAGGAATCTCAAGAAACTTTGATAATACATACTCCCCAAATTTCTGTATATGATTTAAAAGCCATTCCATCAACAACAAAACAAAAGTGATTTTAAAATTGCTCCAAGCTAGTGTTACTGCCAGCCTTAAAAGCCACCAGCTGATTTTAATTAGATTTTACCTTTCCTCTTTTCTTGGCAGTGGGATACCCATACGTTGTGTGTATTGCTTCATAGTTTGTCAGGACAGTTAATCATTTCCTTTTACAAAAGGACTAATATACAGGAAAGCACTGATTGATATCGCAAAGCTAAATAAGATTATTTAAGACCATTTTTATTAATGGTTTACAACATTAAACTCACTATGACAAGATTACAGCCTTTTATAAAGGAGAGTTAAGCTTTTTTATGCTGGTGTTGAACTGAACAGAGAGAATTTAATGTCAGTCAGCAGGGGTCTACCTTCTTTGAAGTCACATTAAGACTCAGGTCAATGGACAGATTCTCTTTGCCTTGGATTGTATTCAGATCTGGCCTGTAGTGCACATCGACATACTGCATAACCCTCTTTGGGAGAAAAGTGTGTTTGTATCACACAGCAGATTAAACAAGGTTTAACCGAGTCCTGTGAGTATTATTCCAGACTGTTGTGGAAATCAGTGGGAAAATTGGGATCTACTAGGTTTTGTGATTGAAAACGGTGATTTTCTACCAACAGAAAATACGTGTTTGATATATTCATTCTGTGCTCTGTATGATTAGAAGGCCTTTTACAATTATAATGCCTATCTATCTGACTAATTTTCTGGAAATCTTATTCATTGCAATGTACTTTTTCAACACAGTTACAGCTAGCACAAATGGTGATGCTTAAGGAGAAAGATTGGCTCAGCCTGTCTCAACTGACTTAGTTTTCATGTTAAATAGAAACCAGTCTGTCTTGTCATTGGTAGCTAATGAAGAAGGCATAGATTACAGCCTGTCACCTCTTTTCTGCTTTCCGTTGTAGAAAGAAGGTATGAAATGTGCGTTAGATCTTTTTGCTTGGCTTTGAGCTCAATTTCAAGTTCAGATCTTCTCTGCCTTGGTTTTTTTTTTTTTTTTGCTAAGAAGGTCCTTGGGAGGTGACAGAATTGTGACACCAGAAGCAACAACAGCGACATCTAATTGCTTGACAGCAGAGGCAGCTCACATAAATGCAACCTTGTATTTTTTTTTAAATACTTATTTACACAAACATTCAACACAAATACTAGAGAGGAAGGTTTAAGAACCTGATCTTTCCACTGAGCTTTGACAGATCCCATGAGACATGTCAGGACCTCGAATAAGTTGTAAGCAAAAGCCCAATAGCATACTTGACATTCTCGATCCTGTTGCAAGAAAGAATAAGCATTCTTTTAATATTTTTATACCACTTTTATACATGCAAAGCAGTTCTGAGATTGCATTTCTGCATGGGAGATCGCAGGAGAAAGCTTAATATGGTGGGGAAAAGAGCTAGTAACGGGTTAGCGGGAATTAAAGTTCACCGAGTGGAGCAGCGTGATGCTTCTTCTCAGTTTCTGTAGCACATGAGTTTGGTATGATTATAGTGCTCTGTCGTAAATTGTTAAATGTACAGATCTGTTTTTACAGATCAAGGTTATGTTAGATGCCGGGCTTAGAAGACTGGGTAGTTGGCTTTACTGGTTTTGGCTGGAGTAGAGTTAATTTTCTTTGTAGCAACTGGTATGGGGCTATGTTTTGGTTTTGTGACCAAAACAGTGTTGATAACCCAGAGATGTTTCTGTTACTGCTGAGCAGGGCTCACACAGAGCCCAGGCCTTCTCTGCTCCTCCCCCCACCCCACCAGCGAGGAGGCTGGGGGTGCACAAGGAGCTGGGAGGGGACACGGCTGGGACAGCTGACCCCAGCTGACCTCAGGGATATCCCACACCATACGGCGTCGTGCTCAGCATATAAAGCTGGGGGAAGAAGGAGGAAGTTCGGAGTATTTGTCTTCCCAAGTAACCATTACATGTGATGGAGCCTGCTTCCCTGGAAATGGCTGAACATCTGCCATGATTTCCATTTTTTTCTTTGCTTGTGCATGCAGCTTTTGTTTTACCTATTAAACTGTCTTTATATCAACCCATGAGTTTTCTCTCCCTCAATCCACCGGGGGGAGAGTGAGCAAACAGCTGTGTGGGTCTTGGCTGCCTACCTCAGTTAAACCACAACATTGGTTTACAAGATTTTGCTGTCTGGTCTGACAGGGAGTTGAGATCGAGCTCAGAGAAAGGTGCTTGAAGGTGTTTTTTTCATGTAGCAGGCAGGGGACTGTACTGTTTCAGATGAAAGAGTAAATAACTCTTGGAATCATTAACAACAACTGTGCTTGCCTTGATTATTGTACCCTTCTACATGTGACATATCCTTAGTCCCTGAGGGTGATGTGGACCAAAACTTTCCCTCTCTCAACCTGATTTTGTCACCAGGGAATTTAATGATGTGGAAGAGCAACATTGCCAGGCTCAGTGTCAGTGTAGCGGCATGATAAAAAACTGTTCTGCTTCGTCTGCTGCGCTCCTTTAACCAGCTTCTGCTCTCGGATACATTTGATCTAATTGTACTGCTTATCTTCCAACTGCTCCTCAAATGACCTCTTGTTAGGACTATTTAATACTAATGTGTCTTCCTATGTCATGTAAACTTTTTTTTAAACTAGAATTTTAATGAGCAGAAGAACGGCGCAGCTGTATGATAAAGCTTTCATTAGAGATTCCTTAATAGAACCCACTTCCAGTCCTTGATTGCATAATCAACAGCTAATGAAATTGTCTTGGTAACAAGAGCTACGGTGTATTACATCCTCTCTCGAGACTAGGTAGAAAGACAATTGTACCAGCCTGAGAGGACTATTGATTGTTCACAGTTGGAATTTGATTGCCCTTACGGGGAACTAAACAAGAGATCATCTTCAGCTCTGCTAAATGGATTTTGTTTCCACTGGAAGTTATTGGTTCACTTTCATACGCGGTGTTCGGGGGAGCAATAAACACAAGGAGCGTAATCTCATTACAGATTTCCTGAGTCTGCAAGTTTGAAAGCACCGATCACTGTAAACCAAACGATGGCTGCTTAGTCCAGGTCCTCTGCGATGCGTACGTGTGTTTAAACTAGGTGGGAGCTCTGAAGGGATGCCCCAGCCCATTGCGTGTTGCTTGTCTCATTGCAGGAGGGAACCCCAAAGGGAAATTTGCTCTGGGACTGGTTCAGAATGAGTGGAAGGTTTATGTTAAAAGGCCTCTAGATCGGGAAGAGCAAGATGTTTATTATCTGAACATCACCGCCACGGATGGCCTCTTTGTAACCCAAGCTGCTGTGGAAGTTATCGTTACTGACGTTAATGATAATAATCCAGTTTGTGAACAGGTGAGTTAGCAACCCCCATGGCAATCAACTGTTGTGTTGAAAGCGATGCTTTCCCTATGGGTGTCCCTGCTATTTACAGATACTCACAGGTGATGCCTATTTTCAACCTTAAGGTTTTAGCTGAAGAATCTGGAGTGATCTGGGAGAGGAGCAGGATTAAACAGTCCTGTGAAGCCAAGAGGAAAGGGTAATGGTCTAGTAAAGGCAGCAGAGGAGTCTTCTGCACAGTGGCCTTAGTTGGCTTTAATAAAAATGAAGCATTGTGAGGTGGTACTGGGCAGCCGCTCTTCCCCTGCAGAAAAAAATGTGCTTTCCCTTCACAACCAATGTGGAAATGTTTTCAGACTGGTTTAACTCTGGCCTTCTTGAACATGACGGATGTCAGAAACCCAGTGGTGTAGGCAGAAGAATGTAGCTTACTGTCATGTTGTCGGTCATGCGTGTAGTGACCTGTGTGGCCTGACCACGGCTTTCACAGCACTAGCCATCTCTTATTCTGTGGAAGGGCAATGTGAGGCACTGATATTACTGCAACAGAAAGACCTATGTGAAAGAAAAGACACTTGAAACCCAGATTTCCTTGATGGTACTACTCACAGAATCTTATATATATATATATATATATACACTAGCCGTATGTATATACTCATGTAATTCCTATCATTACATTGTCACTGAAGGACCACTGTCATTGCAAACACAGCTCTGGGGAATGACAGCCTGTATCTCCCTCAAACAACAATGGATGAGGTGATAAAAACAGTTGTCTTCATTAGCACACTCATCAAAGTTTCCATTTCTTTGTGGGTGTTGAGGAAACAAAAGGAAGATAGAAAATGAGACCACGTTTAACACCCAAGACAAGCCCCGTTAAGAGTCATAATTTGGCATTGGTTTTGTGACACCTCAAAGCTTTGCAGTGATTTCAATTTCTAGGAATGTGTTATGTAAATTAAAATTGTTTCCTATATAGAAAAAAAAACACTTCAGAGAGTTTAAAAAAAAGGTTGTGCAAAGTCTATAAAATACTGTTACTGCATAGATTACATTTCTGTTTTTGTCTCTAGGTTGCATACACAGCACTGTTTCCTGAAGACATTCCATCAAACAAAGTCATTCTTAAAATCAGTGCTAAAGATGCTGACATTGGGTCCAATGGTGAAATTCGCTACTCTCTCTATGGTGCTGGGAACAATAAATTTTTCTTAGATCCAGAAAACGGTAAGATGACAACAACTGAATGTTTCCAAATAGCTTTCTTAATCCCTTGACATCAGTGGGTGCCAGTTTCCGTGAGTAGAGTTAGGTTACACTTGGTTGTCAGCCAGTTGTTCCAGTTATGGCAGGCGTGGATGACCACTTCTGAAGCGGTGGTGGTAGGAGGCAGAAAGAGGGACGTTTTTGTTGCTGGGTTGAATGTTATAGTCAGAACGGTGGATACCAACACTTTTGTTTCCCTGCCAGACCTCGAGCTGGGTCAGAGATGTATGGGGCACTTGTCCTGGAGAGTTGTTCATGCAGAAGAGAGGAAGCTGCCAGCAGGGTTCTTCAGCTTCAGACTTCACTTCTTCCACCTTCGTCTAGATATTTTGGTATTTAGACCCTGTAAAAAAGACATTCCTTGTATACACAGATTTTGGGGGAGAAAGGGTATCAGTAAGGAATTTGTGAGCACAGTGGAGTGCTACAAATGTCTTGTACATTTGGCAGTTGGTCTGGAAAAAGATACATATCTCTACTAAGATATAGATTTTATGGTTGTTGTGAAGCAAAGCTACATAAAATCATTTTCCCATGAATAAAAATCCCACTCTTTTGTTACTCTTAGGAATTTGGTTTCCATAATGACAGACTAAGTCATTCCCTGTGCAATGCCTCCTCCGCCTGACTGGCAGGAGGCAGTGCCCACTATTGCTGTAGCGTTACTGACGGAAGAGGAGCCATCTAGACATCTATCCAGTGTGTGGAAGGGGAAGTATTGCCCTCTTCAAGAATAAATTTTATATTTAACTGCAAATTACACCTTTTACAAAATGAACCCAAAACTTATCTTCTAACTAGTAGTGGCCATTCGCTGATGCGGCGATGTGTGGCCGTTGTTTATGTGTGCAGTGGAAAATGGATCACTGATAAAGCTCTCCCAGTCTGAATAAGCTGGCTTTTTGTTGCTGTGAGTGTTGATTGTGATACCCACCTCTGTACAAGAATGAGAAGCCTGTTTCAAATTAGGTGCCAGAGGTATATACGGGAATTCGGAGCTGGTTGGAGATGGCTTTGTGGGGGGAAGAGAGGAGGATGTTGATGTTATTTTTTTAACAGTATCATTAGAAAACTTTACAGTTTATTATGGCTACTGTCATCAGATTCAGGATGTGTTTCTGTGTCTAGTAGTCTATAAATCTTGAGAGTAACAAAACCACAGACTTGGCAAAATACGGTGGGGTTCACGTGGGTGAAGCTGTAGGCTGTTGAAGGCTGCCATGAGTGGCTCGTCCTCCCTGCATTCATACTGGCAGCTCACTTTTTTGAGTGAAGAGTGAGAAGAGACACTGCTGTGAGTTTTTAATCCTGTCATTGGAATAAGCAAGGTTGATTTTTTTTTTCTCTTTCCTATTCCTGTGAAATGCGTGGTTTTGCGATACTCACAGTATGTAGAATTAGAGATGCTGCTACAGTAGTAATGATGGCTGCTGCTTTTAATCAATTTTAGGTGAGCTGAAATCCTTGGCCCCTCTCGACCGGGAGAAAATCCCTACGTACAACTTGGTAGCCCGAGCTACAGATGGTGGTGGCAAGTTTTGCCAATCAGAAATCCATCTGATTTTAGAAGATGTTAATGATAATCCACCAGTGTTTTCGTCTGACCACTACAGCGCGTGTGTCTATGAGAATACAGCCACTAAAGCTTTGTTAACAAGAGTCCAAGCCACTGATCCTGATGTGGGTGAGTAACGCTGCAAACAGTAATTAATGTACAGGAAAACTCTGTGGGTTGGTGGAATTGCAATACAGATTCATTTTTCTACTGCTGCCTTTCCTCATTCTTTCCTCCTTTTGCTTCTGCATCCTCCCTATTTTTCCTCTCTTGCTTCTTTACATCGAAAGGCTCGTGGCTGAGCTTGACATAACGGTGTTACAAACAGAAAGGCATTGCAGCAGCATGTAGTCTTTTATTCCCTTGATCAAGGATAGCCATGCTTAGGAGTAAATGATAATTTTGGGGGTAAATTCCCACTTTCTTCCTCTAGTGGTTTCACCTTTTTTCTTGAGCCATTGTTTTGAATACCCAACCTCTGTTTATGCAAATAATATAGATACGTACCGTAGGGACCTATACCTGACAAATGACAGCTTTTCTAGAGATCTATACTGCTATAACTCCCATTTGTTCCAGCTGATTACCTTAGCATAAAACTATTGTTCTACACTGAGTGTACATTATAAATGTTCTGGTTCCTTAACTGTACATTCTTTTAAAGTGTAACAGTTTATTATACAAGGACCTTAACCTTGAAATCTGAGCTCAATTATAAATATTTAAAGGAGTTTTTGCATAACACAGTGGTAAAACCTGTCGAATATCAGATGGGGTTTTTTAGGTCATTCACTTTAGTTGAAATAAATAAGTCTCATAGTTTATTTTTAATTCCTGTGGTTTTGGAGATATTTTGTAAAAACTGTGGCCTGAGTAGCTCCACATAAAAAGCAGACTTTTCATTGAATGAAAAAATATTTCATGTTAAAATCTTTTTTTCTGAAGTACAGAGCTTGCTGGAAGTCTCCGTTGCAACTGAGGCTGATAATGTAAATATAAAGGAGTCAGTAAAGGACCAGCAAGCATTCATTAATGTATCTATGAAAAGCTGCATTATATGCCTTGGCTGAAAAATCACCATTAAAATTATGATGCTGTCCTGCAGTGAAAAGCCAATTACTGGTTGTAAACTACTGATCAGTCTGAAGACCTGGTGTTGCTGTTCTCCACTGCTGTTTTAATTACCATTTTTCTCATAGGTGAGATGACATTCAGGGTGAGGGGCGAGAAAGAAAGAATTAGAATCAAAAGTTGTTAATAAAAATTCTTGCTAGCACCAACTTTACATGACAAGAAGGTTAGCAATGAAAAAAAAACCCCAAACTATGAGTTAATTGCTACATCTTCCTTCTGAAACTAGATAAGTTAAAGGGAGGGATGCACGTGATGAACGAGAAGGGGCTCTGTACTTCCTAAATGATTAGACCTGAAAATCAAACAAGACACTGTATCGTATGGAAGTGACTCTAGTCTCTGAAATTGGATTTTATTTCTGTTCTATCCATCCATACTAGAATTACTGATTCCCTATTCCTGCATAATGAATTAGTTCAGGTAGTGTAACATTCCCAGCACAGAGAAAAAATGTATTCTTGATATTCCTGATGAGCTATGATATTCCTGCAAGGTTGTGTGAAGCATTAGCCTGAAAACATTAGTGAAGCCAGTAATCATCGTACAAATCCATTTTTAACATTCAGGAAACATCTTATGATCAGTCTTAGAATTTGCCAGTTCTTCTGCTTTGGCCTATAGCGAGCTACGTACTGTAAGGATAGGACTATCAGTATGAGGCCATTGAGATGAAACTTGAGAGAAGTCAATTTGTGGTCTGCGACTAAACACCATTTAACATAAAACTGAAAATATTGTAGTTAGGCACTGTTGGATAATTAAGGCAATTTCCAGATAACAGGAAAATAGTGTTTTATCTGCTTTGTGCCTTTGATGTCTCTTAAAGTTCCTGAACTCATAATGTCCTTGGAATTTTCAGGACTGGAACATAAATTGTGGCTTAATATATTTGTAATTTGGATACATGCTTAAAAACTAGCTGCATCAGCTGGACGCGCTGTAGGAGAGATGTGATTCTTCTTCACAGTATTCAACAGAAGAAAAATGCTTTAGCTATCAAGCACTTAACTCTAGTAGCACACAAGTTCATTTTACATAACCTCTCCATGTAGCTAGGTGTCTTGAATGAAAAGATTGCTTGAAGGATGAGACCATATACATGTCCCTTTGTTGAAACATATTAGTAACTTTAGTATAAGACAATTATTTTTCCCATCCCACTTCTGATGGAAATTCTTAAAATTTCCACAAGATAATATTTCCTTACTAACCACCATCAGGTTTGGAAATAAATACACAAACTAAGAAATGAAAGAGAAGTGCTGGGTTTGCAGGTTTTTAGAGAAGTTTATATGCAGCAGTGGGCTTTCCACCTCCCACTGTCTTCAAATCAAAGTGCCAAATTACTCCGTTCTGTTTAAATTAAGGCACAAGAAGATTTGGAGTGAATGCTGAGGTATAACTATCTGAGCAGACACATCAGACAACTACAATATCAGCCCATTTCGAAGGAATTAGGGTCATGCTAGAGCAGCAATGCTGGGAAAACCTACATGGGATTTTGCGGCAAGCATGACATTAAAAAATTGATAAACGTAAAAATAGACTTGGAGCCCAAATTGCTACCTAAGCTGGAGGGGCATATTATTTCCAGTGCTGCTCATGTTTTCTGCATGCATACAGTGTTTTGGCCTTGCTCGCAGAATACGAGAGTGAATGACAATGTGGTCCGAGCTCAGCAGTACCTCAAGTGATGGTTAGAAAGCCCTGCTTCAGTTGCAGCTGCTTTGCCTTGCAAATGACCTCTGCTCTCAAGACCGGTTCCCTGCTGATTGATGGTGTAGTCTACCGAAGGCAGAAGCACTTACTGTACTAAATACGAACAGTGCGTCATCTGTCCTTCTGCAGTCCTCTTCATCACCACTGGGGCACTGGCATTTCCACTCCATCCACGTTTGTAGTCAATTTAGTGATTTCACTGACCTATTGATTTTTTTATGGGTTTGCAATGAAGACAGGGTTTGAATTTTTCTCAGAATGAGAACAACCTTGTCAGACAGCCCTGCCGTGCCTGCCACCACCGCCTTCCAGCCTCTGCGTTGTCCTGTGGTCAAAGCCATGGTGGGTATGTGCTCGTGCAGGTGAACCCCCTTCCCTACACAAGCAACCTGTGTTGATGGACTAGGTTGTCTTGGAGCCTGTACCCTGTATTGCATGCAGCCACTGTGCAGGAAAACAAAAGCATGTAGGCAGAGAAAAAATGTACAGGAGTGGCCTTTATTTGGTTGGAAAGAGTTCACTGCAGTGTACCTCCCTGCTCTGTCCGCACCTGTCCCTCACCTCCATTCCCTTCTCCAGCCCCAGGGCCCATACAAGTACCGTGCACAGCACCGGTGACATGCAGCCGGCAAGCAGCCAGCTGGTGCCCAGGTTATGGTCTGGCTAGCCAAATCTGAGAGTTTCTCAGAAACACAGTTCAGACTGTTCTGATTCTTCCTTGAGTAGCAGTCACACCTCAAACAGCAAAGGCACACACCTGCTCTCTTGCCCAGCCGGCAGTTGTCCTTTGCCAGCTACCCTATTCTTTAACATAGTTTTGTCCGTGCCTCATACTTGTCTCAGTTCATGGTCCACCTCCAGCAGAAATGACCCCGTGACCCTGTGTTCCCCTGCCCCATTTTTGCAGCGTGTGTAAACAGCAGCCGTGTCAGGAAGGGCCCTTGCTGTGGGCTGAAGGTGAGGACCACAGGGTTGTGTGTGGTGACAAGTCCGAGGTGAAGCGCTTTGGGCAGCCTTGCTAGAAACATGTCTCTTGGCCCTGTGCATACAAAGGTGTTGCGCCGTATGGTTCACACAACCGCAGAACAGTTAAGGTTGGAAGGGACCTCTGGAAGGTTATCTGGTCAACCACCTTGCTCATGCAGGACCACCTACAGGAGGATGTCTAGGCATGTTTCCAGATGGCTTTTGGATATCTCCGAGGCTGGAGATATTCCCTGAGTGTTGTGCAGCATGGGCACCCCAGGGACCCTCTGGGAATCACCAGAGACCTGCACTGTGGGTACAGACAAAACCATCACATCCTCGCTGTGGCCTGGCAGAGCAGTGCAGACAGGCAACAAACCCACAATGATACCCAGTCTCACTGCCAGTTCTTCCCAAGCTGGAGATAATTCAGAGAAGAAGGATCAGTGGCAGATGAGATTTTGTAGAAAATGTAGGTTGGGAAAATATTCTCCCCGTTCAGGGAGCCAGGATAAGACTTGAAGCTCTCCCAGAATTTACACAGCCATGTTATACAGGTCACTTGTGGCTGAATTTAGTTGTGGGTTTTTTTTTAAAGAGTTGAACAGAGTTAAATATGATTTGGACCAAGATTTATGAGACAGATTCTGTAGTCATCTGATTAGTGCATTTGCATTTAATGTGGAGAGTTTAACTCAATCAAGTCTCTAATCACCCTGGTTCTCGGTGTGGGGGACTAATTATTCACTTCATGCAGCAGAAGGGACTCAGCCCTTCTGGAGAAGCCATTTGACCTTCTCGCTATGAATGAGACATGTGCTCCCTAACCCCGACCTTCTCCACCAAGAAGTACACGGGCGCAAACTGTGGTCCTTCATCTGCCTGGCAAGCGGCTGGGGAATCTGATGAACTGGGGGAAGGAATGCCATTTTCTCTCAGCTTCTGATGAAAACTCTTATCTTGGTTTTCAAACAAATCTGTGACAAAACTGATACTTTCCCAACAAGTTTTTGTCTCAATGAGTTCTCATGTTTCAATACAGACTTAGTTTGTCAAAAAACCCAAAAACCCCAAACCAAAACTTTTACCATGTGCACTCATAAGGCAGGTGCATAAGAAATAAAAAATGTTTTTTCTAGGGAAGAATGGTAATTTAACTTATCCTTTAGGTTTCAGTCAGTCCAGTCTGGAGTGTATCTATGTCTTCTTTTTCTTCTTGTCCTCTCCTTGGGTCAATGAGAAAAATGAAACCATTTAAACAATAAAAATGAAGTATCTATCAGAAACAACAACTGAGGAACATAGATAGTTCTCTGGGTTTTATCGCTTGCTTCTAGAAAGTGGGATCGAAGTGCTGATGAGCACAGCACGGAAAAAAAAAATCACTCCATTAGGTTGCCCAATGGGTTACTGCTTTCAAGAACACACGCATGGAAGTAATGAGTAAAGACTTCAGCCTTATCAATGGTGGGCTTTGCTCTTGAAGGAATTAGGGCAGTTAAGCCTGTTGCACACACAGCTGGGCCACATAGCTGGGCTCGGGGAAAGGTAGAGTACTGCCAGGTGAGATTGCAGAAGTGTTAGAGGAGTGCAAGATGGTAATATCTTGATTAAAAAGCAATTCTGTGAACTATGTATAATGGCAAGTAACAAAATAATAAAAATGCTGTGATGGATACTGATACAAACCACTACTTTGCATGTTTGTTTGTGTTGGGCAGATCCCTTAAAATTTATCTAGAAATTTTGTGGCATTCAGGATCTGAAAAAGAAGAAAACAAGGTTTGAAACATGAATAAGAAGAATAACAGAGATAATAGGACAGAGGATTTACTAAAACCCAACAACTATTAGGTAGATAACTTTGGCAATGAAGCCAGGACTAGCTGATGATATTTCTGGATATTGTTCGAGTGTTTGTAAAATAAATAGAACAAGATACTTTCCAGAGTATGGCTTGTTCTCTTTAAAACATACATGGAGTTTCCTATATCTTTACCCACGTCTTTGCCTGACTGACTTTCAAAATAGTGCAGGGGTTAGTGTACTAATGCAGGATATGAAGATCTGAATTATTAATTCCTTTTTCTGCAGCTATTCAAAACAGCATTGCATAAATCAGGAGTTATAGTTGAAGTAGAGGGTCCTTTCTACCATCACTGAAGCTGTTTTGAAAAAATATTCAGGAATCAGTCAGAGAAAAAAGAAATTTTAAAAAAAATCCCCAAAACAAGTGAGCATTGCTCTGTGGCCTGGTGTGTGATTGGGTTCCAGGCTCTGTTCCCCAGCACTTGTTCAATGAAAAATAATAGTCTTTGGCAATATACCCTCGTACTCCTCCTTCCTGGAAAGGTGTCCTTACCATTAGGCTTTTGTACCATAAGGAGACTGGGAGGGCAATACCCCACATCCCGCAGCGAAGGTAAGAAAAAGTGTTTGCTATCATTGCATTATGTAAAGAGCTCAAAGCTCTCAGTGTTGGCTGGCCAGTCCTGAGGACACATACGGGTCTAAGTTCACCCAGGGAGTTGTTCAGGAAAAAACCTAGCTTTGGCCTCAATAAAGGCAGAAGCACTTCTAGGAGAACAGAGATACAGCATGTTGGGCCCCTGAAAAATTGCTGAATGAAAAATAATAGTTGGGCTCTGTGGAGTTCAGACTTACCTAATGTTAGGAGGTAAACAAACAAAGTGTTTGGGGATATGGTAGAAAGCTTATTTATCTGCCTAAACAAACGTTACTTCATGTTGCTTATTTTGCTTCCAGTGCTTAGGCACCTAGGAGACCTAATCCTGTAAAGTAGTCAGTCTATATGACCCTGTTGTTGAATCTTTCAGAGCCATATTTTTAAAGCTTCATATAGGGGAATATTCCCCTCATTCAGGGGAACTTAGTCACCCAGCTTGCATTAAAATAATGAGTATGTGTGTATCAAGATGACTAAGAGCTAGTCTGCGTTCAGCAAGCAGAGGCCATCAAACCAATCCCATTTCCTTCTGCAACATGCAAACAGGTCGTATAGAAAGAAATATTATGGGTGCTATAGTTTAGGTTTAGTGAGGTGTTTCACACTGTACTGCATGATATTTTTATAAGCAAGCTAGGGAAACATGGTCTACCTGAAACTGTGATCAGGTGAGTTTGTAATGACTGTTACACTAGAGGGGTAAGTTAAGAAAGGTACTGGGTGCAGCACTGCTTTTATTTTCATTCCTGAATGGATAAGTAGGCATAATATCTGTATTGCTAGATGTCAGAAAGCAGAATGGGGCTGCAAATACCCTGGATAGTGTCAAAGTCATAACTGTGGGATTTAACAGCTGGAAAAGGGGTATGGAAAAATACAATGCGAGTCATCAAGATAAATGTGAAATCCTGTGTTTAAATAAGAATAACCAAGTGCATCAGTATTGTCTGGGTAATGGCTGACCGGGCAGCAGAACTGCAGAGAAGCAGCTGTGTTATGGTGAATCACAGTATGTTTACCTTTCATACTGGTGTGAAAAGACAAATACCTTAATGAGATGGGTAAACAAGAGTAACGCTGGAAAACAGAAGCAGTTCTTTCTGTTTCCTTGGTGTTGGCAAATCCTGACCTGAAAGGCTGTGTCGAGTTTTGGATACAGCACTTCCAGGAAGATGTGGGCTATCTGGTGATTTACAGGAAAGATCACAGGTCTGGAAAACGTGTGCTACTGGAAAACATTAAAACAGTTGAGAGGGGGTGCCAGGGAAAAGAGAACTGAGGTGATGAACTATAACAGTCTTCAGATATCAGACAAGTAGCTCTGAGGAAGGAAGTCAACCTTTGTTCTTTTTTTCTCCTTGTCTTTTGTTGGTTTTGTTTGACCTCAGCAAAAATTCAGAACAAAATTTTTAGTTATAAGAAAAGTGAGGCACTGGAGTGTGTTGTCCAAAGAGGTTCATGTTCAAAGTTCGAGTTCATGATCAAAGGATAGGCCTGTGTTGGGGACTAAATTCCATCCTTTCTTTATGCAGGGATAAATTAGATGACCTCACAAGATTCCTGCTATCTTTTCTCTCTGTCATTTCTATTCATTTTTTTAACTTTTGAGATTTCCAAGGCATTGTTAACAACATGGAGGCAAAGAACTAGACAAGAAGAATTGTATCTCTTGGATTATGTTGACTAAGTCCTGTATTTAAACTGAGTCACCGAAACACATTGTTGTGGTTTAACCCCAGCTGGCAACTCAGCCCCACACAGCAGCTCACTCACTACCCCGCAGTGGGATCGGGGAGAGAATCGGAAGAGTAAAAGTGAGAAAACCCATGGGTGGAGATAAAGACAGTTTAACAGGTAAAGCAAAAGCTGCACACACAAGCAAAGCAAACCAAGAAAATAATTCACCACTCCCCATCGGCAGGC
>VZSC01000249.1:152838-225006 GCA_013398225.1 Steatornis caripensis | reverse complement strand
GAGGGGGAGAATCACCTCCCTCAGCCTGCTGGTCACACTTCTTTTGATGCAGCCTGGAATATATATGGTTGACCTTCTGGCCTCATCAGAAGAAGTGTGACCAGCAGGTTGAAGGAAGTGATTCTCCCCATCTACTATACGTTATGGAATATCCCTGTGGTCAGTGGGGGTCAGCTGTCCCAGCCTGTCTTCATAGGAGAGCTGCTCCAGCCCCCTGATCATCTTCATGGCCCTCCTCTGGACTCACTCCAACAGGTCCACGTCCTTCTTATATTGGGGGCCCCAGAGCTGGATGCAGTACTCCAGGTGGGGTCTCATGAGAGCAATGAATCACCTCCCTCAACATGCTTTGGATGCAGCCTAGGATACGGATGGCCTTCTGGGCTGTGAGTGCACATTGCTGAGTAATGTTGAGCTTCTCATCAACCAACACCACCAAGTCCTTCTCCTCAAGGCTGCTCTCAATCAATTCTCGGTCAAGCCTGTATCTGTGCATGGGATTGCCCCGACCCATGTGCAGGACTTTGCGCTTGGCCGTGTTGAGCTTCATGCTGTTTGCATGGGCCCACCTCTCAAGCTTGTCAAGATCTGTCTAGATGGCTTTCCTTCCCTCCAGCATGTCGATCGTACCACACAGCTTGGTGTCGTTGGCAAACTTGCTGAGGGTGCACTCAATCCCACTGCCTGTGTCACCATCAAAGATGTTAAACAGTGCCAGTCCTTATACTGATCCCTGAGGAACGCCACCCATCACTGGTCTCCACTTGGACATCGAGCCATTGACCACAACTCTTTGAGTGCAACCATCCGACCAATTCCTTATCCAATGATTGGTCCATCCATCAAGTCCATGTCTCTTCAATTTAGAGACAAGGATGTAGTGTGGTACAGCGTCAAATGCTTTGCATAAGTCCAGGTAGATGATGTCAGTTGCTCTTCCCTTGTCCACCAATGCTGCACCCTCATTGTAGAAGGCCACCAAATTTGTCAGGCACAATTTCCCCTTAGTGAAGCCATGTTGGCTGTCACCAATCACCTTATTCTTCCACATGCCTTAGCACAGTTTCCAGGAAGGTCTGCTCCATGATCTTGGCAGGCACAGAGGCGAGGCTGACTGGCCAGTAGTTCCCTGGATCTTTCTTTCTTCCCTTTTTAAAAATGGGAGTTATGTTTCCCCTTTTCCAGTCACCGGGAACTTGACTAGGTTGCCATGACTTCTCAAAAATGATGGATAATGGCTTAGCAACTTCATCCGCCAGTTCCCTCAGGACCTGCAAATGCATCTCTTTGTATTTATATGCATATATACATACATGCATATATTCTTTTATGTATGTTTCTGTACACGTGCATTCTGTTGCTTCAGGATACACTGCCCAATATTGTCAGCTGCAATGTATAACCCTAAATCAGGTGTACCCTTAATGGCCTTCCCCACTTCAGAAAAATAATCAAGCTTATGCCTGATCAGCACAAGGAAGTGAATCACTCAGGAGCACTGACAGGAATAAGTTTTCATGTCATCATGTAAACCAGTACCCTGGGCTGTGTAAATCTCTGCTAGAAAGAGAGGGACAGTGAGCCAGCCGTCCAGATCTCATCTTTCCCACCAAAGAAGACAACACCTGACCCAGCTGAAATGGAAAGCGGGGTTTTAGACACCCATGCAAGGTATCATACAATTAAAAATTTATGCCTGTCATTTCTGTCCCCTTCAGTAAGGCGTTGGTTATCTTCATCTCTGTCCTCTGTGGCCCTCCTTTCATCCCGTGGTACCATGACTCTGCTGAAGCATGGTGTGAGTAAAGGCCTTTGGGGTTAAGGCTGTCCCCACAGAAAAGGGAGAAGGCAGTGAAAGCCTGTTTTGGTAGAGGTGTATGGATTGAACTTGGCCAGCTTTTCTGCTTAAGTTGTAAAAATCACGTGAAGTATCATTCCCTATGGGGCTATATATTCTTCAAAAGTTCAGCAAGGTACTTCTGGCAACATTTTTCTCTTTCGTCTCAAAATGATGGAGTAGAGTATTATAAAATCGGGTTTGGTGTTTGTCTTTTGTCTTGTTTCCTGCTAATGAAGTTGTGGACTTTTAAATTCTAGTAGTTGGTGCTGTGGTTAATGTTTAGGTAATCAGGAAAAGCCATAGGTACACACCAGTTTTAATAGTCACACCATGAAAGAAGAGGCAAGAAGCAGCACAATAATCAGATACCGTGCTTGCAAATCACTGCTAAACTGATAAATAACTTTTCTGGACAGCTTTCTGTTTGTTTATTTTTAATGCTTGCCATTATTTTTCTTTCCATAGGTTTTCAAAATGAAAATGAGCAAACGACAAAGTTACGCATCGTTTTGCAGAGATAAATGAGTGGGCTACCTATACTTGGGGAAACACATTACATAATGAGTTCAGGGTGACAGATGAAAACAGGAAGGAGAAATACACTAT
This sequence comes from Steatornis caripensis, assembly GCA_013398225.1. Classification (NCBI taxonomy): domain Eukaryota; kingdom Metazoa; phylum Chordata; class Aves; order Caprimulgiformes; family Steatornithidae; genus Steatornis; species Steatornis caripensis. The sequence goes on along the minus strand of VZSC01000249.1, from coordinate 222,560 downwards.
GTATAGTCTTTAATACGTGTAAATTTTACTTGGTGTGTGGTGTAGTCAGCAGGTAATGCCTGCTGCAGAAACTCACTGTCATATGGGGATTGTACCTGTTGTGTTAATGCTCAGCCTCTTAATTGGTGTCGGTCTGGATCAAACCGTGTTGTAACTAACTCCACCATTTTCAACTGAGCTGCACCTCGAATATTGTGTTCAGTTTTGGGCCCCTCACTACAAGACAGACACTGAGGTGGTGGAGCATGTCCAGAGAAGGGGAATGGAGCTGGTGAAGGGTCTGGAGCACAAGTCTTGTGAGCAGCAGCTGAGGGAACTGGGGTTGTTTAGCCTGGAGGAAAGGAGGCTGAGGGGAGACCTTCTCGCTCTCTACAACTACCGGAAAGGAGGTTGTAGCAAGGTGGAGGTTGGTCTCTTCTCCCAAGTAACAAGTGATAGGGTGAGAGGAAATGGCCTCAAGTTGTGCCAGGGGAGGTTTAGATTGGAGATTAGGAAAAAAATCTTCACTGAAAGGGTTGTCGAGCACTGGAACAGGCTGCCCAGGGAAGTGGTTGAGTCATCAGTCCCTGGAGGTATTTAAAAGACGTGTGGATGTAGTGCTCAGGGACATGGTTTAGTGGTGGACTTGGCAGTGTAAGATTAACGGTTGGAGTCTATGATAGTAAAAATCCTTTCCAACCTAAATGATTCTATGATTCTATGAGTTAGGCAAGGAGGAATTTGATACTCCTGAATTATAAAGAGAAGTTATTTTATTTTATTTCCCTGGTGCTATTTAAAGTAGTAAAGACACAGAGTATGTCACTATGTGACATTCAGTGCATGTCCCTTTGTTTTAGTACAGAAGAAAACATTAAACAAACCCTGTTTGAAGGATGGTATTTGAGGTACTAGATGGCTGTATGTTGTACAAGCTCTTCACACCAGAGATTTGGCAAAGGGCAATATTCTATCATATGGTAATACAAGTCTAAATAGAAAATGTGCTTACTTATTCCTTTATTTAAAAAATGTACTGCAATCCTCTTACAGTAATAGTAATTCCTGCAAAGCTTTCCATGTTCAAATAGCTTATGTTCATGATTGGCACCTTAGAAATCTGAGAAGTTTAAGTGAGTAAGTGAATAGACACAATGCAGTTTGCAAACATTAATCCCCCAACAGCTGTGGGCAAGCAGTGTGGGAGGATTGCTCACTTTACCAGTGCAGGAACCATGGTGTTGGAGCAGTTCTTTCCTTTCCACAGAAAACATCTTTCTAGTCACAGCAGAATCTACCATCGCCTCCACGGCAGGGATGCCATTGATACACACTGGTGGATGCTTCTTTCTCAGCGGGTGGGAGCCCCTGGACTCAAGCATTTTGGATTTTAGTAGAAGTAACTTCCCACTTCATCTTTGCCTCATGCCCATTTTTTTTCCAGCCTTGGGTCAGGAAGCTGAGTGGAAACAGCTATTGAAATTCAAAATGCTGCTTCTGCCACAGCTTTTGATTGAATTCATTTTCCTCCCATGAAGCAAGCACTAAGCTCCATCCCCACAAAACACTGTGGGAGAAGGTCAGCAGGCAGCTGAGATCTGATTTCTCCTTCTATTCTGCCACCGCATTCAGCCTGAAAACCACCAAGGGTTCGTATCTGTGAGTGTCACAGCTCAGATCCTCTGCCCTAATCTTATGCATCTCCTTGCACAAAACGACATATTCATCTGTAAAAGCTTTTCCTCCAGGTCCCTTGAGAAAAATAAGACTGGTTTTGCCATCAAACCAGATTGGTGTAAGATAACCCCTATCCTTGGAATTTCTGTATTCCTCTCTTGTTTTCAGGAAAGAAAAAAAGTACTCGCCTTCAAGAAGTAACTCTCTCAATTTCTACCTAAAAATCCGTTATAATAGAGTTAGCTATCAGAACACCATAATCTGTATCCGAAATGTTTCCGTTGTAGGATCACTAGCAATCGCTTATCAAAAAAAACATTATTCATTTTTTGTAATCAATGGGAATCACCTTTAGGAAGTAGAATACAAGGAGAGTGGTCTCATTATATATCGATCAGATTGCAGTCACTGGAGTTATCACTTCTTGTATGTAAAATCACCCTACATGATTTCACATGAACCAATTTCTGTCTCTCCCCACTCCCCCTTGCAAGATATTCTTTATGAAGTTTTGAGGTGTTTCAAGACACAAGTCACGGGTAAGCCGTCTCCTTTCTAACTACTTACGCCTTTAAAGAGTATGGTATTTGAATCTTCTGTGTTGTGCTGAGGTGTGCTGTGGTGAGTATCAAATAGGGGGGTTTGTACCAGATTAAAACCCAAACCAGACTAAGACTCTGCTGCAGTCACAGACACATATGCGTGGAAGGTGTTAAAGTCCCTGCTTCAGAAAAGTACTTAATTCTGTGTAGAAACTGGCAGACGTCAAGAGAGCCCATTACAGAATACTAAACAGCTTTACAGTTAAAATTCATGTGTAGGTTGGGTGTTCAACTGCGTGCTCTGAATTAGGGAAAAATCCCCTTTTCCAACATCCCCAGGGATCAGCTCTGATTAGTAGCTCATTAACAGTTCTGGTCAAGTCTGTCCCTTTTTGCAGGTGGAAGATCAGGGAGGATTTCTAGAAGGAGATCCTCCCTTGCTGGTAATGTAGACACACCTCCAGCCATTCAGACCCTCAAAACCTGCCACTTTCCAGAGGGTTTTACTCCTTTTTCACTTTTGTCAGTTTGGTTGATTGTCAGCTGACAGAGCATTTGGATGCATGTATAAGAGACGAAGAGGTGAGTGTGGTCTCCAGCAGGCTGTAGGGTGTTCAAAGTCCAAGTGTTTCAACACATGAAAGAGTTTCCGACTAGTTCGTGGGCTGAGCTCGACTCCTTGTCTGTAGGACAGGAGTCACCTCAGGTGCCTTGCCTGTTTTGCTGAAGGAGGACCTCTGTATTTTTCACATTTGAGATGCCATGGTGAATAGAGAGGTGCTGCTGTGATTTAAAAAAAAAAAAAATCAAAATAAAACTGCTTCATTGCTATATTGCCATTTAAAATTTTCCTTATTTTTAAGACATTTGTACATTTGAAATATACTCTGGTGTCTCAAGCACTGCATAAAGACTTTATTCCTCCAAGCAGAGTCTGGGACTTTGTAGTCGCTCTAGCTTTTATGCGCATGTGATTGAAGAAAGAGTCTCCCGGCTCCCCCTGGTGTGGATGCTCTACTCCTGCTACGTCAAGCAGAAAACAACTGTGATTTGTGCTGCTTTTGATCAAACCTTTCTGCGATGCTTTGCTGCTGGAAAGCAGAATAATACTGTCACAAATCTTAAATTAACAAAATATGCCTAGAAGGGATTGGTAGCTCTTGTTCATCTGATTAATGTCAGGCTTGTAAAGTCTGTTCTCCAACAGAAAGGGCAGCAAATGCTCAAGTGAGAGATGTTAAAAACAGAGACTCTTCATTTTAGTGGATCTTTTGTGTTTTAGTTATAGTGAAGCACCCAGAACCAAATAACAAAATCAGCAGGCATCAGGGGAGTTGACTTNAGGGCAGCAAATGCTCAAGTGAGAGATGTTAAAAACAGAGACTCTTCATTTTAGTGGATCTTTTGTGTTTTAGTTATAGTGAAGCACCCAGAACCAAATAACAAAATCAGCCAGCATCAGGGGAGTTGACTTAGGTTGTATCTGTGTTCACTTTTAATTAGATTTGAAATGACTATCCCACTGTAGTGCAGCGAGCAACCAAGTCAGTACCTTCCCCTCAGGCCTTATTACTGACAACAACCTTAGCATAGATCTGCATATTCAGCAGCCAGGTGGATAAGTGTTATGTCTTGGGAAATACAGACAGGATTTGAAAAACAAGATATCTTTCATGCAACTCAATTTTTGCTCTCCAGTTGGGGGCGTGGGGGACTTTCCTTTCTAAAATTTCCATATTGAGGCATGAGTTCTTTGATGCAGCTTTTGTCTAACAGGTATTGTCTTATGATAATATTTTCTTGCTCAATGGCAGAATCAAGGCAGCACTGGTAGCAAGTACATTCTGTGCCACCTGATGTATTTTTATGGGTTTATTTTTCCCTTATGTACATTTCTATTCCTTCAAGATGTGCTCTGAGACATTTCCAATTTCAGCATTCTGCCTCTCTCATCTAATTCAATTGTAAGCTTCTGTGGGCAAGGACCATATCTGGATTCTGCTTTGAAGTTTCATTACACAGCAGTTCTGCAAAGTGATCTTTTAAAAAGGTATCATGATGAGGCAAGGAACTTAACTTATCCACGAGGATTTGACTTGTGAGAAGACAACGTCCTGATCTCCCAAACTTTCAGCAATACGGTACCCACAGGCACTCCTACCTCCATGTGCTCCACCCCCATTGGAAATACCAGTGCGACAGCAGATTTTGCTTAGGGAAACCCTAAGGGTTAGGGAAGAAGTTGTTGTTTTCTTTGTTTTACTTTATCATTTTCATATTTGCTTCTCCATCAGGTGTGAACAGAAAAGTTACCTATTCCCTGGCAGACTCCGCAGATGGTTACTTCTCGGTTGACCGGTCATCAGGAATCATTATTTTGGAGCATCCACTTGATAGAGAGCTTCAGTCTTCCTACAACATCACTGTAAAGGCCTCAGATCAGAGCATTGTGCTGACCTTGTCTTCATTTGCCACCGTTACCATTACAGTGCTAGACATTAATGACAATCCCCCTGTGTTTGAAAGAAGAGATTATCTTGTTACAGTACCTGAAGACACCTCACCTGGCACGGAGGTCCTTTCTGTTTTTGCTACAAGCCAAGACATTGGTACTAATGCTGAGATTGCCTATCTCATCAGATCAGGGAATGAGAAAGGGAAGTTCAGGATTAACTCAAAAACAGGTTTGTAAGGTGGCTCTTACTTGTAATGCAAAATGAAAGCATCAGAAAAAATGTTAATGCTTTGGGGAATGCTCTTGGACCAGAAAATTTCTAAGAACAGAGACTCAGAGCTTGTAAATGTGGAATTAGTTGCACAGTTAAAAACCGATTTTAGGTTGGAGAGTGATGTAAATTACAGTCACACTCAGCTGCCCCAGCTGGAGTGGAGAATACTTTTCTCCATTAGTATGTCTGTTGAAGTCAATGTAGATGTGATGACCCATTAGCTGAACTGTGCACCCGTTACAGTTATGAACACTTGCAGTGTTTACCTGCTTACCGACTGAGTACAGCCTCTACTGTCTGGACCTTAGCAAGGAAGCATCAGACACTGCTATCAGGACCAAACAGCTGGCAGTCCTAACATGCGATTGCTGTTTATACAGCTGTATGGTTGCTCCTGGTTTGTGTTGTCTGACAGTTGACTTCGGCCATGGTTTGGGTTAATTTTTCTGAGTTATATGTCACAATCGCTAAAAACGTACTGCTGCTTCTCTTTGAGAAATACTAACAGCGACCTTATTTGGTGCAAATGGCTCATTTTCTTTAAATTTCCTTAGTGGGAGATGTTCTTTATCCTTATTGAGATTTTAATCCGTCAACAGTAAGGTATGATTCTTCTGTGCTTCCTGTAGTGGATCCCCTTGTAACATTCAGGATGACCAGTACAAATCTGCCACCAGAGATTTCAGAGCAAAACAATCTTGTTTTTGAGAGCTGAAGGTAACACTTGTTTGAGTGCCCCTGTAATAACCAGTAACCTGGAAAATCTCAAAATGATGCATTGTCTCATTTATATTAATGTGTGCAAAAAAGTGGAGGCCACCGCCTTACGTGTAAAAGACTTAACATAATTGTGTGTTGTCTGTTATCTTCATAATGTTGATTAGTGCTAACAAAATTTAAACGTAAATACTCCTAGACAGCGATACTTAACTTCGTATTTGACAATGAAGCCAAGGAGATAAATCAATAAAAGCCCATAATGGAGCTTAATCACACAGAGGAAAAAAACAAAACCATTTATTGTTCATTAATGTGTGACAGCTCCGTTATTATCAGTTTAGAGGCAGGAGCTCAGTTTTCAGACAGCCGGGTGCTGATGTAGCATGCCTGATCAGGGCTTGAAAAATAATGCCCTTCACAGCATTTATCAGTGGGAACTCTCTGCTAGCCACTTAGAAGCTTCTCTTCAGGGCTCCTGCTTCCGGCGAGTCATGCTGAAAGGCAGCATTCATTTGGAGAGAGCCCACACGAGATTAAGAAGAATGATCTGAGGTCTGTAAAATGTGGTTTACCAGGAAAGACTGAAGGAATTGACGCTCTTTAGGCTAGAAAAGTGAAGACATGCTGTTAATATTCAAGCCTGTGAAAAGTGCGTACGAAGAGGAGAGGAATAAACTGTTCTCTATGCCCACTCATGAGAAAAGAAGTTGTGAATGGGCGTAAATTGCATTTGGGTTATTTCAGTTAAATGATAGAAAGAAAATCCTAACTGTAATGATTATTAAGTACCGAAATACATTTCCTAAGAAGGCGAGGACGCTGATGTTGTTTATAAGAACATTAGAGACGAGTACCTTCAAGAATGATTAGGTTTAGCTGACCTCTGTTGGGCAGCAGTTGGACTAAATGACCTTTAAGCTTCATACATCCCTGCTCCTCATGGGTCTATATTGAAAAGGATTTGGCTTGCCAAGGTTAGGGATTTGCTTTTAAGTCTTTCCTGCCATGCCCAGTATTACCTCCTTCAAGACATCACTAGTAATCTGTGCACAACCCACTGTCCCCTTCTTGTTAAGGTTATGGGTACATGGGAACCAAGTGAAGGGCTTGCATAAAAAACGTTTCTATCCTGGAGGAGGTCTGGGTGCACGGAGTGAGTCACGTTAGAGAGAATCTTGGTTTTAATTGTGTGGTGAGGGAACTCAAAACTTATAAACCTAGTTGAGTGAGGAAGTCCCTGTTTAATCACATAAATGACAGACAACTGATTTCTCAAAGATATTCATACCTCATTCATTTGTATTTAATTCATGAGAAGTTAATGACGTGGGAGTGAATTTCTGTTGACTTGTCAGAGATGATTTCTAGAGTCAGCATCCAGTTCTCCCACAGACTTTGTGCATGAGCGTAGGCAAATGGGTGGATATGGCCCCCTCTTCTCCGTCTACAATACTCTTATAATAAAAGCTGTTTTCATGAGAAATCATTCATTGCTTCATGCCTTGTGAAGACCTTTTCTGCAGAGGCAACCCAAGTGCAATTGGCATCATTCTTTAATCAAACACAGCAGCAGAAACCTGACCAAATATTTTTATTGGATTGGGCAGTGTTACAGTTAGAACAACATATTTTGTGTGTGTGCCATGGTGATAAATAGCATGCTGTACTGTTTACTACAGTCAAATCCCTTAGTTCATAGCATTATTTGGTTTTTGCTGGCTGTTCACATTCCCTCCCTTGCTTCAAAGGAGCGATTTCCATTTTTGAAGCTTTGGATTATGAATCGTGTAAGGATTTCTACCTAGTAGTGGAAGCAAAAGATGGAGGTACTCCAGCCCTGAGCGCTGTTACAACTGTGAACGTAAATGTGACAGATGTTAATGACAACGCACCGAAATTCAGCCAGGCGGTCTACAGCGCAGTCATCAGTGAGGACGCTGCCATCGGTGATTCGGTGATAATGGTGAGTGAGGCCATGGGCAGCATTTAGGCAGGATGAAGTCCTCTGCCGTATGACCTTTAATAAAATACTGCTGCACTGGTTAATAAGGATAACTACTGCATCTTGAATCACCCAAACTGTTCTCTAGCCAACACTCTGCATCTGCTCCTGCCTTCCAGGCTGCTGCCAGTTTCCCCCAAAAAGAAAGTAGTAGTAGTACTGACTATTTGTTTTTAACCCGATATACCATCAAAGAGCAATGACATGTTTAAGGCATTGCATTTCATGAGTCAGTTAGAAGCAAGAGGGATTTATTGGAAAGGCAGAATTCAACTTTTCAGTGAAATACATAGTATTTGTGTAGTCTGGCATGCAGTGTGCCATACCCAAACCTCACAATATTCTCATTTTGGAACTTGTGGATCCAGAAGAAAAGTGTTATATGGAATATTAAGATTAAAATATTTTGTATGTTTTAAGACTAGAATTTTGAAAAGGTCCACGGGGAGCCTCCTATCACAAACTGATTGACTTGATGCTGTAGAGTTGTGCAGTTCAAATGTAACTAGTCTGATGGAATATGAAGTCTTACTTTTTCAGGTGTTAAGCAATTAATGTATTATACAGATGGCTTAATACTTGTTTTGCTAATTTTCACTCTTCTCTCGAAAAAGTTGATAGCAGAAGATCTGGACAGTCCTTCCAATGGCCAGATTCATTTTTCCATAGTGAATGGGGATCGAGACAATGAATTTTCGGTTGATCCTGTTTTGGGACTTGTGAAGGTTAAAAAGAAATTGGATAGAGAAAGGGTAAGACATGTTGGACTTCTTAACTTACAGTGACTTACAGATGTGTATTGATCTCAACTCTGCTGCTAGCTTGTTTTGAAGAAGCGTCTTTTGTACTCTGCAACGATCAGCCCAAGATGCTCCAACAGTCTTTCTAATGTTGTTCCACTTCTTCCCACCGCTACCCTATCCCCAATCCTATCTACAAGCCAACTGCGCTGCTAGCATTCTCGTCCTTCACCAACACAGCAGCTGAGGCCAGATTGGGGGAAAAAAGCAACCTTGGATTTCTCCCATGGTGCCACCGGTAGCTGTTGTTGTATTAATGAGCTGCCGCCTCTCTCCTGCGTGTGCAAGCACACACGTGCAGTGGTGTGTGCAGCGGAGTGATTACAGCACACTCCGGATTGTGGCACCAAGCACTGAGCTGAGACCTTAGCCATTAATTAGCACTCTGCAAAACATGTCGCTGGGGAGGTGATGTTATGAAGTGTCCAGGCTGTACCAAAAGTGAGAGAGTGCTTCATTAAACAGATTCTGCTGCTTTGTTTTCTCACTAGATGATTATTCATTCGGGGTGATTTATCACCATTTTGCCGTAGCTAGCAATTAGCAGCTTTTGCAAAAAACCACAAATACAGTTGCCTGTGCTACTAGCAGGGCAGGAGAGTGCCACGTGGCTTCAAAACTCTTGCAACACAGAAGGAAATGCATGCCTCCTGCCTCTGAGCAATGCATCTGTGAAACTGGAGAAGCTGATTGCTATCCTCAGAATATGGACTCAGCTGGAAAAGTTCTCTACTGGAAGCAGGGCTGCTGTTTAAAACAGTGGCAAATATCCTTTCTGTATGATTACAAACGCAGGATTAAATTGTAATAGTTTGGTGACAGAATGGCTTTACGGCAGATTGTCGAGGACAGGGAAGTAACAATGGCTGTGCATTGCAAATTTGCTGTGAAATAGTTCTCTTAAATGGCAGAGGCTTAATTTGTTAATACGATTTTGTTGAGCTTCTGAAGTGCGCTCATGTACGTCTGCATTCAGACACACACATTCACCCTCACCGACCTGTGCATGTTTAATGCCAGCTGTTAGATCTGCATTTTCCAAAGTTTCCCTCAGCTAAAATAAGCTGTGATGTTGTCTTTTTCTTTGCTTCCTTGGCACGTTTCCTAGACACAGGTGTTTCTGACCCCTTTAGGGAGAATGATACATGATGCCCCATCTGCTGTAGGTCCCCAGAGGCAGTGCTGACTCCCAGATTTCGGTGGTTTACGGAAACTCATTTCCAGAGCTGTAATCACACAGAAACCATCACTTTTACTATCTACCTTTCTTGAATATATTGAAATAAAAGGAAATGCACACAAAGTTTGGGAAAGATCCCACAAAACTGACAGTCTTGTCTTTAACTAGGCATAGAAATTACAACTCGAAAGGGAGAAAAAAAATGAATTCTCTGCCTCAGTTTCTTGATTTCCATAGTTCAGGATTCTTCCTCCCTTCTGTGTCACTATGCCACCACCACATCGTAGTCTTTCTCCTCCCTACAACTCCCCCCAAAAGCTCTTTCCTTTTTCTTTAAGTTGGTCCCACATCCCAGAAGAGCCCCCTTGTTTCGTATGCTTAGCCCGTACTCCTTCCTCCTACCCAAACGGCTTTTATTTTTCAAATGGCTTTAGATTTCCTCTCAGCCTGAAAAAGCCCCTTTAATATTGCGTTGTTCCCCTCCGCGGGGGCGTGCTTTTCCCCTTTGCAGCCCCGCACCAAGAGGCTGGAGTGGGGTGTTTCACCCCGCACAGATTTTGCCCTTCGCTCCTCCCTTAGAAGGATTCACAGGCAGACGTGTCAGCAGCTCTCGCTGGGGACCGTGGAGCGATACACGGTAAAAAGCAGTTGTAAAATGTAAGGAGGATGACATAAGGATGCAGTTCGTAAAATCAAGCTGTCATCCATAAGCTGTGCATGGACAGAGCTCTTGCAAATTGTCACATACACTCACACCTCATGCTCAGGCACATATGTATGTAGAGGACCCATGGGCGATGCGCTGAACTACCCACACCGTGCTGAGTAGTTTGTGTCTGTTGCAAATAAGAAGGCTCAAAACCCCCATATCTTCTGCTGAGTGGTGTACAATATCCTGTTGCTGCAGAGACTGTTGTCCCTAGTAGTCCCAAATGTTTTGCAGTGTGTTTAAGCCAATTGCCTGTGAACTTTTTCTTGGTTCTCCTTCACCATATTAGAAACACCGTGTGTCAAACTGAGATTGGCTCCAACAAGCAATTTATATAATATCCTGGAAACCAACCGTAAGATAAATAGAATCAGGTCACATATCCCAGCTGACACCTAGGAAAGATGAAAATGTTAGCTACAGTAGTAATGGCTGAGTTTGGATATTATCCATGGTTTATTTTTTGTCTGCCCCTTTGTTTCAGAAATGCATCTTCTGATACAGTTATTTTAATACAGTGAAGCTGTTATGTTTATTGATACCCTTATAAAACAGAAGGTGGGGCACTGTGCGGCAGTAAACAGGATAATGTTATACTAAGGGCAGGGAAGGTAATGAGGCCAAACAGCTTTCCGTAGAATATGGTAGGTGGTGCACTGGATGTAAAGAACGTGAGTTAAAATTTCAGACCACTTTCACGATGATTTCATGTTTTCACCTGTTTGCAGATCTCTGGTTATTCATTAGTTATCCAGGCAAGAGACAGCGGCACCCCTCCTTTGTCTTCATCTGTGACGGTCAACGTGGACATTTCTGATGTGAACGATAACAGCCCCGTATTTACTCCAGCTAACTATACAGCTGTAATTCAAGTAAGTTTATCCTGCATATCAAAAACTTCTCTGTTTTAAAATACAAAAGCATTTGGTTTCAGTTAAGTAGCTTTTGATGATTTATCTGCAAAAGATGTGCCAGGTGATCTTATTTAAGGGGAAGTATAAACACATCTTTCTTAAGTCTTTGCTAAGTTTCTGTTTGCTGAGGCTCCTTAACCTCAGCATCTGTCACACATTTTACCGTTCATCCCCATTGCACCAGGTGCTCTGGCCTCAAAAAAAGTCTGGGCTGGGATGAGTTTGCTCTCCTTTATACCTTGCTCGGGGTGTGAGTCTTAATGGTTAGACAGTCCTGATCAGACACAGTGTGAGGCAGAGCTCATGGGTCCCTGGAAATGTGGTGGGTACCTCCAGCTCTGCTACGAGTCCGTGACGCGTAAGCGGTGTCAAATACACGCTGCTTGTGAGATGCCATCTTGGGCCAAGAGCGTTCAGTTGAATATTCTCAATAGTGAAACGTGGTATTTTAGGACTGTGATATATATCATTTTAATCCTTTTCTTTATACGCTGTGTATATATGTAAAGGAAAATAAACCAGTGGGCACAAGCATTTTGCAGCTGGTAGTGACAGACAAAGACTCTTTTCACAATGGCCCCCCTTTTACCTTCACCATTCTCACTGGCAATGAAGAGGAGGAGTTTACGCTGGACCCTCATGGCGTCTTGAGATCTGCAGTCATCTTCAAGCACATGGTCGCAACCGAGTATGTGCTCTGCGTGCAGGTATGATTTCATTTTTGCATCTGCACAGAAACAAAAGCCCTCACAGTGGTAGATCATCTGTACGTTGCCTGTATGGTTGGTTTTAGTTGGCTGTGTTCTATGAGTAAATACCATGCATTCCAGTTTACAAGTGCACAATACGGTGCGTTTCCTTTGATGTCCTTAAACCTAATTTCATATAATTATAAATAGGTAGCCAGCCACCTTTCCAATTTCCTCTGCATGAAATGGATTTTCTGAGCAGTGGCCGTTATGATTTAAGATTTGCATCTTTTTTATTTCTGTAGCTAAGCGAGGAAAATAAGCAAAAATGCATTATATGCATATAAGTACACCACAGAACGAGTGACAGCAAAATATTGTTCTAGGAAGGAAAATCATTTCTGCTTGTAAGTCATAAATTCAATCATAAATTTTTGGAAGCCTGCCAAGAATTCGTGAAATCACATTTCCAAGGCCGACTTACTTACCTTTTAAAGAACGTGAAAACAAGACACGCAACACAAGTCCAGCTTAAACTTAGCTTTGGTCATTGTTGAGGAACTTTTCAATCAGGGTAATTTTGATTACAAAAAAATGTAAATCCAAAAGTCAGTTGTCCACATTTCTCAAGCCTGTCAGAGAAAATGTAGGAGGGTTCAGTAACCACGCAAGTCTGGGTGACGAACTATACCTCTTCGTTGAATTGGGACATGGTCCTATAAGCTAAGTCTGAAATGCAGCCTTCCTCCACTTGCTTTCCTGGGGTTGATTTCTTTAAATGCAACCGGTCTGCTCCCTTACAAGCACATTTAATGCTGTTCATAGCAGTAACATCCTTAGTTTGTTACAATTCAAAAAATATAAGCCCTGATGCTAATTAACAGTTCAAATAAAAGTGAGGTTTTACAAGTTTTCCATTTAATATTCCCAAAATCTATTGTTTTAAGCATTGTAGAAAAAGCAAAAAAAGCCTCTCGTTTCATTCCTACCATGTCTTCATCCTAAAATACCCTGCTTTCAGGGCAATTTGCTAGCCAGAGTTCCAGTATAGCCAAAATTGGGCATGAGAATTAAATTTAAGCAGCATTCTCTAGCTGTATAGATCCAAGTAGGTCATATAAATGAAATATTAGACAGACCACAATGTCTGAGATGCACCAACATGTTCAGAAAACCACACTGTTGGATTGTGGAGGCCTAATTCATCCCCGTATTATTTTCTTTAGGGATTTCTGCAGTGAAAAAGTGTTTTATAATTTCCTGTTGTGTACAGAGCACAGAAATGTTTCTCTCCATTCGTATGTGCCAGAGTTCTGCTTTCTCATTTCCACATCAGGTTGCTCTCTGTGTTAGGTTTATTAAAAAGTAATGTTAAAATTGAAAGTGGAATGAGATGTAATACCTGTGCGTGTACGCGTGTACGTGTGTGCATGTATACATAAAACCTTTCTTGAAACACTCCACCCAGCCCTTTTAGGAGTGAGGATGAATGATTTTCAGAGTCTTAGAGTTACTAATCCTTTCCTAGTAATGTCCATATTACTGTTGCCATTCTCCCTTCTTTTTTTTTCCCTCAGCTTGTAAATTTTCCTCCCCATATCCGAATACAAAGATCTTTCAATGTGCGCTAACATCTCTGCCCAGCGGTAGTAGTTTNTAATCCTTTCCTAGTAATGTCCATATTACTGTTGCCATTCTCCCTTCTTTTTTTTTCCCTCAGCTTGTAAATTTTCCTCCCCATATCCGAATACAAAGATCTTTCAATGTGCGCTAACATCTCTGCCCAGTGGTAGTAGTTTAGTCTTCTGTTCTTCTCTGGAGCAAATAAATGTGTGGAGCAGTATGTCTTAATAGTGACTGCAATGAAACGTTTTTCTTAGCGCAGGAAAGGACACTGAGTCAAGCTTGCACATCTTTCTGTCAAGATGGCCTTGGGTTTTTTGTCGTACTTGCTCTTTTAATCTCTATTAAAAAGTGCAAATGATGCTATCATACATGCTCTGGGTCATACAGTCATCTGTCCAGCTGCAGTGCTGCTCTCGTATTTTATCGCTAGCAACAGCACAAGCACACTATTTCATTTTTGGAGGGTGATAAATTTTATTTCTTTCAAGTATGTTTCTTGATTGCTTCAGGTGAAGTAGCACAGAGCGCTGTAGAAAACCTCTGAATCCCCTCACATCCACACAAGCTAAGCATGATCTGAAACACTTGGGAGCATACCAAGCAACGCAGAAACTGGTGCTCGTGTTTCACTGGGCTTCAGTCTCTTTTCCAGGGTAGAAGTGAGCCCAAACTCCGTTTGGTGCAGAATACACCACATTCAAATGGCTCTGTTGTGAAGAGGACAAGTGATAGCTGTGGGATCCTGGGAACATTTCAGTTTGAGTAATGAGACTTTCTGCTGACACATTTCTCTCTGCAGTCCACTTAGATGATATATCTGTGCTTCCCTAAAGGGTTTGTAAGTTCCACTGCTAGAAATGGCTGAGATGTTTCTTTACATACGTATTTTGCAAATGCATTTGGGAAGTACTTTTGAGAAGTCTTCAGAATTACTGATGCTGAGAAAATACATATAGCAAGAAGTTATGGTTGTTGGCTGTGTTACATGTGTGTTTTATTTTGGGTTTTGTTTTTTTTTTTTACTAAATTACATTAGGCAAAAGACTCTGGGAAGCCTCAGCAGGTTTCCCACGCCTACGTTCAGGTGAGGGTTATTGAAGAGAGCATTCACAAACCCACTGCCATTCCACTGGAGATTTTCATTGTCACCATGGAAGATGATTTTCCTGGGGGAGTCATCGGGAAAATTCATGCCACAGATCAGGATGTATACGATGTGCTCACGTATACGCTAAAGTCAGAGCAGAAAAGTTTGTTCAAGGTCAACAGCCACGATGGGAAGATCATTGCTCTTGGAGGGCTCGATAACGGCAAGTATGTCCTGAATGTCTCCGTCAGCGATGGCCGGTTCCAGGTACCCATCGATGTTGTGGTCCACGTTGAGCAATTGCTACAAGAAATGCTACAGAACACAGTCACCATCCGTTTTGAGAACGTTTCCCCAGAAGACTTTGTGGGCCTTCACATGCATGGGTTCAGGCGTACCTTGCGAAATGCAGTGCTCTCCCAAAAACAAGACAGCCTACACATCATCAGCATTCAGCCGGTGGCAGGCAGCAATCAGCTTGACATGCTGTTTGCAGTTCAGATGCACAACAGTGGTTTCTATAAGCCTGCCTATTTGATTCAGAAGCTCACCAATGCAAGGAGACATTTGGAAAATGTGATTCGTATTTCTGCTATCTTGGAGAAGAATTGCTCTGGACTGGATTGTCAGGAACAACACTGTGAGCAAAGTCTATCTATTGATTCACATTCCCTGATGACCTATAGCACGGCACGAATTAGTTTTGTGTGCCCCCGTTTTTACAGGAATGTGCGCTGCATGTGCAATGGTGAGTACCGCTTCCTCTTCCCCTCCCATCTTTACACGTTATGCGATAGGATCGGCTTTATTCCTCTGATGCAGATTAGAAGGGGCATTTCAATTCAGTCCGTTAAAGCACGACTGTCTGATGTATTGTGGGAATTGATTTCTCAGGCTCGGGAGGAATTGCTCATGTTTACTGATGTAAATAGAAGTTGATGAACTTTGGCCTTTTATGACAAAGACCGCTTTCCTGGAGGCTCCATAATGAGAGCCATCAACCAACATCCAGGGGAGGGGAAGGAAGGGGAGAGGAAGGGAGAGGAGAGGGAGCAGCATGGTGTCCCACCCCCTCGATGCCGCCACTGGAATAAACCTGGAGTGTGACCGTAGCAGAACAGCCTGGTCTGCAGCGACACGCCAGCAGCCTCCAAGGAAAATTACCCCTGACCTAAGCGGTGCGGGTGGAAAGGCCTTTTCCAGTCCTGTTTTTGCAGAGGCATGGAAACCAATGAAGTATTTTATTAAGTAACTGTAAGCAAGCACTATTCCCTACCTTTAATGCCACAGTAGGTGACAGGGTGGGGTTTTGGCTGGGTTTCAGGTGGTTCCACATTTTGGCAGAGATTTTACATGGGCACATATGACAAATAGACTTGAGAGCCAATCTTCCTTATGATTCTGCACTGTGAGTATAAAACCTCAGGCAGTTATAATAATAGTCCTGGTCCTTTTGTTTGCCAGGCTATTTGTTCCTCATTCCACTTCATTTAAGAGTGGAGAAAAAAGCTGCTGTAAAATCAATACATCTAAGTCTCCCTCATCTTAAGAACACATGCACACGTATGCACACACAGAGCAGTACAAGAATTCAGCAGCCATGTGTCTCAGTAACCAACCTTTGTTTCTGCAGCCATCAGCAGGACTTTGTGTCTCACCATCGACTTCAGGGGGGGCGAAAATAGGCATAAATTGCATAAAACTTAACCAGAAATCGTTGTCTCCTGTGGCACGTAAAGAATAATGCAATTGTATTTGTATTATATATGTAAAATAATAATAATGCCATAGAAGTTCAGTTCTGTAAAAATACCAGAATTCTGTATCTGAGATATTTTCATGTACATCCAAGAGCAGACTGGTCAATTTTTAAGTAATAGCATTATAAGTTTCAAACAGATGTATCCATTATAGCAATAGTCAACGTTTTGTTACGCATGAAAGGCTATGAAATAAAGGATTTTCACAGGTTTAAAAGAGACAATGCTGCAATACCCCCCATACGAGTCCAGGAGCCAGTGCGGGAGCACTGTCTGCAAAACACTTTTATATTCTCTAAGTCATAGCTCTGTCTCATTTTTGTACCAAGAAATCACAAATCTTCATCTCCATGGGGATAGTGATAGCCCTCAGTGTCAGAAATTGGTTTTCCGGCAGTCAAAATTTTCACTCTTTATAATTTCATTTCACTACTTATTAAAGTCAGTAATGATGTATTCTTCCCTTCAGATACTAATAGTAAGTGGATCTGCCTCATAATCCCCTAGCTTAACTCCACAAAAAGGACATAGCAACACGGTACAGTTGTGATCCAGCAGCTCTCTCCTTTTTCCTCCCTGACGGCAACGTTGCACCGGAAGCACAACAATTCAGCTGGGGCAGCGATTTCCAAGTTTTTCTGTCATGTACCGGTCAATCCTGAAAATGCATGGTGGGCTGCTGGAAAGGCAGTGTGGTTCAGTTCTGGGGCCAGACTCTTTTCAGTGGTGCTCAGCGACAGGACAAGGGGCAGCGGGCACAAACTGGAACACAGGCAGTTCCACCTGAACGTGAGGGAGAACTTCTTTCCTGTGAGGGTGACAGAGCCCTGGCACAGGCTGCCCAGGGAGGCTGTGGAGTCTCCTTCTCTGGAGAGATTCAAACCCCGCCAGGACGTGTTCCTGTGCACCCTGCTCTGGGGGCACCTGCTTTAGCAGGGGGGTTGGACTGGGTGATCTCCAGAGGGCCCTTCCAACCCCTGCCATGCTGTGATTCTGTGATCCTGCAGACCATCTGTGTTCCCTAGCCTCCGGACCATTTATCATGGCCTCAAAGATTGCTGTATGGGAACAGTTGGAACGGGCAGCTTGTCCTGGTCCAGCTGGAAAGCGGGAAGGGTTCCCACAGCTCCTGTTCGAGCCCCTGTGTGCTGATTTCCCATAGGCGATCCACAAGTCTTGGGATGGGGTTGTACATGTCCAGTCCAGTGATCACCAGATCCTGGTGACCCAGCCTGTAACAAAAGTGTCCAGAGCTGCTAATTCAAGTACGGCTACCAGAGAGGTGAAAGCCTGCATGCCTGTTACTTGCACAGAGATAAGAGATCTTTGTGGGAACTAAAAACAAATCTATGCTTTGCCCTTCTCCACATTAGTTAATGCTTCAGCATCTTCTGCTGTTTTTAATTAAAGCAGCCACAAGAAATGTCTTGGTATTTAGGTAAACACACAGACACACGCTGTGTTTTGTCACATAGGAGGTAACACAAACTTCTGAGGGTATATTAATTAGAGAATGTATCTATAGTTTTGCCTTCATGAAGACTAAAGACTAGGCCCCGTAAAAGAGCTAGAAAAATGCAAATACTTCTTTGATCAGTAGTTCTTGTACATGCACATACATGGAGCAAGCACACAGGAAAAAGCACACAAAATACTAGAATAAATTTATTTTGGCTTGTTTAACAAGACAGCATTAGCAAGATACTATCAGTATAATAAAAGTACTGTACTTGCTTTGTTTCTAGGATAGCTTCATGATCCAGTCCAGTAAGTATTAATAGCTTGAATTATGACAAAGCCATTAAAATATTGCATATGTTTCCAGAGACCTGATTCAATTATGACCCAGAAAGCTTGAATTTGAACTAATTCACTCATTCTTGAAATATGTCTCATACTTGGAGTGTTTTTCCCACTGGCAGATGTCACAGATATGCACAGTTTATGCATGCCAGCTGTGCATAACTTACCTAGATTACCTTTGTGAGCAAACGGAGTTATCAAATATGAAAATGGAGTGAGACTGTAAAGCAGGCAGTGGGTGAACTTCAGAGGTTCAGCAGCTCAGCTCTGGAAGGATAAGTTTGAAGGTTCAGGTGCATCAATCTAAGCCTTTAAAGTCAATAAAATTGAACGAAAGAGTTTTCCAATAACAGGCTGTCTCCTTAGATTTCGGGCTCATCTGCTTGTGTTTGTATGAAAAATATTATAACAATCTGGGCGTTGTTTCAGTGTGGCTGTAGGGGCCATGCGATTGCCAGTCTCCCCATCACATGACATGAGGTATGCAAACATCTGTCAGTGCTTGTGGGAAATAAAGATAGGAGGACCGGAGTAAATATATTCACGTAGAATATTTCTCATGACATATTCTCATTTTTCAGAAGCAAAGATCTATTCTGTATTTTTATTTTTTCGTGATGCAAAGTAATTCTTTTGTGTTGAGACAAAGATGCAGGGAAGAAGCAGGTTTTGTTGGGTCTACTTTGCTATAGAGTTGTTCTGCATTATAATCTTACAAAACTGAGGTTACATTAATATGTTTATGGGATTGGGCTGGATTGAAATAATCTTGACAAATGTGAGTATATATCTACATCTGAGCTGGTCACTCCAGGCCCCATTTGCAGACAGTGGAAAGAATGAGGTATTTTTAATAATGATGTGATACATCTCTCCCTAGATGTCTAAAATCAGTCGGATGAATCATGCCCTAAAGTTAGATGAGATGAATTCCATTTCAAGTGTTTAATATGGTTCTGGCTTAATAGTTTGAAAGAATTTTTCTAATAGACCCAGAATTGCTCAGCAAAAGTGCAGACACACATCCGCGTTACTTAATCAAGGGAATAGCAGTCTTGGACCACTTTCTTGTGAAACCAGGCAATTCAGACTTTATGAAGCCACTTCTAGCATTTTGTGAATTTTCTGACAAAAAGAAATCATAGACTATGATGCATTGTAAGATCTGCTATTAATATGGGACCCAATCTTAAAAGGTGGTCCATGTCCTCTGCTACACAGAATACACATCGCATCTTAAAGAGTCTTTAATGTTTTGCAGGATTGACCGTGAGGAACCCAATTCCTATGTGTACAACACTGGTTTTCCGTTTTTCAGGAAGCACACACATGCTTGGGAACAAAGAACTGCAGATAAATTTGATACATTTGATTTGGCTGTAGTCCTGTTAGCATTGCACTTGTGTAAGGAGAGATGTTTTTCCCCTGAATATCTCCCATTTTAAGGCCCATGCTAAGAATGCACAATCTCATATAAAATGTGGGAGACCTGAAGCGTGAAGTGGGGGCATGACTGTAGAATCGGGGCGAGTGGGAATTGAGATCTACCACTTAAGGGGTCTTAAGGGAAGCTGTGATCAGGGAGTGGATGGAAGAGGCCAAATCTCTTAGTTCTAAAACTGGGAGAGAATCTAATTCACTAGAACATACTGCGTGACGCATAGTTTTCTAGGGGCACTTGTGCTAACTGAAACCCATGGTTGACTTGTGCAGAAACAAGTTTGTGGTATCTGCACTGATATGTATACGGTAATCCTTGCTTACAACAGCTGGTCACCATGCTCCAAATAAAACCCCAAATGGCAGCTCATGAGTTGACTGTCTTCCGCCCTCACTAAGCTAATTATTACACTGTTTTAAAGGTAACCATTCGGAGCTATGCTTTATTTGCTTTCTGAGACTTTGACTTCCAGAAGTCACCTTTCAAGCATTTTTCTGCAACCAAGAGAAACAGACTGGGGGTTTTATATTTATACATATTCATGAGAATGGGCTTAGAGGGAAACACCAAATATCGCAAGGCTCAAGTTAAAATTGTTGAAGCACTCAATTTTCAAAATATGTTTACATTCCTGGAAGTGAACCTTCTTTGGATGGACAGGAATTAAATAGATTTCTCATTTTACAATGGAAGAGTATTTTCTTCCTCAGTATACTCATAGGGATGTTGTAATACTTTTGCCTTCTTTTAAAGAATTAAACTGAAGATGATCTGTCAAAATCAAGTGGGTCTGTTCCACCTTTTCCTGCCATACACTGGTTGACACTAGTTCATGTGTGTCAGTGATCGAGAACAGCGTGTAGAGAACAGCTTTATTAATGCCTGTGTGAGTTCAAAGGAACGCTACGGATTGTCTGGACTTGCCTGCAGAAAAAAAGAGCTCAATTCAAATTCGTATTTCTTGAATATCTTATTGGATGGTAGACTGTTCTTTCGAGTGGAAATGCAACGTTGGAATAATTTTATTTAAACTCAGGCTGTAGGTCTTTGATATGGGCAACATAACCTTGAATGATTTCACAGTTTTGCTCCACATAGTTGTGAAATCAGCCTGAAAATGTGTGTTAGCTAGGGCAATGCAATAATGCAGGTTTGTAGCTTGTGTACTTATAACCATACAGACAGGCATAAAGCATTTATTCTCCTAAGTCTGAATATTTTAAAACTTGTGTGACAACTATGAAGTCCTACAGCAGCAGGATGAGTAAAAAGTTGATTTGCTTGTAGTTTAACGAAAGAACCATTCTCGGCCTGCCAGGATAAGCAGTCCTTTAGTGTATCCCCACAGTTACATTAAATACATTAGATCTTTTCTATGTATTTTTTGAATGTGGAAGGATGACTCTGGAGTACAAATCAGAGTTTGAATCAGCTAAAAACCCTGGCAGAGGTGGGTAACAAAGTAAGCTATTGCTTTATTGCTTCATGTCAAAGATACAGTCATAGGTTAGGAGATGTGAAAACTTGCGGAGCCAAAGGGGCACCAAATCTCGGTGCCCCTTTCTGCCGCACAATGACGAGCTGTGGAGCTTTTGTCCAGATGACTTCTCTGTCAGCTACACAGAGGCTCACTAGAATTACAGCCTCACAAAAGGTTTAAGTGTGTTCAGAGAAGAGATATACTCTGCGTACGGCAGAATTTGTCACATAAGAATGAATTAAAATAGCAAAAGGAACCAAGTAGAAAATATAAGGCAGCCTATAGAATATTGAACCACCTGTTATAATTTCAGAAATAATTCTTACTTGCCATTGAATTCTAAAAAATGAGGGATTTTTTCCTAAAAAAAAAAGCTATAGAAAACATCGTATTCTCTGTTAAATTCAACAGACTTTACATTTAAATAGAATACAGTTCTGCAGTGCCAACCCTATTAAATGACGTTTGTTTCTTGATTCTATAAAACTGAAAGTGTGACTGTATATTGCAGCTGTTATTCCTGTTAATGTTACCTACTAAAGCGATTAATAAAGATTGCCGTGCATCATTTTCTAACAGTGCTACAGGCAGCACTGTAAATCGTTTACTGCATAGACCTCTCAAACAAATGTTTGACAAAGGAGAGGAGGATGTTAAAGATTAAATTGACTGTGCTGTACATCAAGCAAGACATTTACAGTCTTTGCCATATTCATAGTCAGCCCATGTCCACTTTGAAACCTACAGTAGTAATTTTTCTTTTTCCAGAAAATACTTGCAGTGCCAGGTAATTTCAGCTATGCTTCCTGTGAGCCCTTCTTGTCTTGTACTAAAGTGTGAGAGCAATAGCATTCTTTCTTTCATTACTTTCGGAGATATACTCTATGACAGGTTGATTTCTTCCTTTATAAATTGTAAATAAAATACATACGCTCAAAAGATAGAGTAGTTTTGGAATGCGGTAAGAGTGCTCAATAAATGAGAACTGCCAATATTCGAAAAGTGATAGGAAGGTGTTGACTTTTTAGTGTTAAAATCATCACCTGCATGTATTAAGTAAATGAATTTGATAAGCAAAACAAGAGGCGCCTGTCCATTCCCAGAAGCTGACTCTCCCTCCGTTCAAGTTCTGGCTGCAAATCAACAGAAGGAAGGGCAGGAACGCCTTTTTTCATGCCGTTAAAGGCTACTTCCATAGCAGCCACACACAGATGTCCAAAGGTAGAAGCTGACCCTGTGTATGCGAAGTTCCTTATTGCAACCAAGAAAAGGCTAACTGTTGTGGAAGTCATGTGTTCCTGAGAATTCATATATTAAGCAGCAATAGTTGTATCATTTTTTGCATTATTGTAGACAGTATTTGCAAATCTTTTAAGATTATGGTTATCAAAACATTTATTTAGACACTTCTACAAGTTACATCATAGAAGTTTAAGCTGTACACCTTAGAATGGAAGAAGTTCCTGTGACGTTGACAGGCTTTGAAGTAAGCCCTCAACATGCTCATCTTGATAGATGTTAAGAATTTAGGAGATTTTGAAGAACCTTAATGTAGTTGTGTTGCACATGTATTTTAAGCAAACTGAAAACTCAGTATTCATCTGTCCCTTCAGATTAGTTCCCTTATAAAGTTAGTCATAGTTCTGAATTCACCTATTCTTAGGCAAGATTAGATTCCATACTAATAGAAGATTTTTAGGAAAGAGTTGACACTAGCATTCAAAATAATTTTATCCAAATTATGCTCTTCCTCAAATAAAAAGGATATTGATGTTTTGCTGAATTTATAATTACAAATTGCAACTAGTTGTTTAGATTATTAAGCTGCTTCTTTCTTCATTTAGTTAATGGCAAGAAATTCAGTCAACTTGTTTTTTATATTCAAAATTTTTTCACTTTGAGTTCCTAATGTCAAGAGCAAGTAATCCACTCCCCCACCCCCATCTCCCGCTCCCGGGCATATGCGGTTCCAGATGCAATGGGACTTGTGTAGTCAGAACCAGAAGAAAGGCAGATTGGTTTTGGCAGCCTGGGCAAGGTGCACAACAGTATGTGAGATCTCAGAAATGTCAGGAGTAACGTGGGGACGGGGCAAGTTTGCCTATGCCATACGATCAGGCTGGCAGCGTGTCCTGTGCAGGATAAGGACGAAAAGTCCAACTGTCACTCTGTAGCCCAGGAACGGCTTTTTCTTATTTTGTCTCCTAGGAAACTCTGCCTCCTTAAATTTGCTTCTCATGGATGGGCTGGGGCAAAAGGAGTGCGTGGTTTCATGGCATTTGTTTTCTCATGTCTCTAAATCCCCTGCACAGGAGGCTTTGTGAGAAAATGACTGACCTGAGAGTCAGGACACCAATTATAAACCAGTTACTGCTCATAATAGTATTTTTTTATAACACATTGCCATGGGGTTTAGAGCAGCCTTTGAAGAAGAACCGTAACAGTTTTGCTGTGTGCTTGTCCGAAGGATGTCTCTTCTGTGAAAGTTTAATATGTTTTTGTTGGTTTTATTAAGCCATTCTTTGCTTGTACTGAAGTTTGAGATCAATAATTGTCTTTCATTACTCTTGTATTACTGAAGGTCATGCTTTACACTGTGTCTCTGACAGTATTTTAACCTCTTGCAGGAGGACTCTGCCCAGGATCTAATGATCCCTGTCTGGAGAAGCCATGTCCAGGGGACATGCAGTGTGTAGGGTATGAAGCTAACCGGAGACCATTCGTCTGCCAGTGCCCACCAGGAAAGCTTGGTGAATGCTCAGGTGCCTGTCGCAGTGGCAAAGGGGGATATACTTGAACAACAAAGTGCTGCCATTCTCATTTTGTAGGTAGAGGTGCTACTGAAGTAAACAGAAGATGCACTGCTTTACCCTTCTCAGCACTGGCACTCAACACGTTTGTTTATAAGCCCTGTAAAATACTTGCCTTTATAGCTATGGGGCTCTATGAAGACCGTGATCCAGGTTCCGTTGGGAAATTCCCATTGACTTGGTTGAATCCCAGACCAGTAACATAGGTTGCTGGGAAAACAGGACTTTTCCTAGAGACTGTTATGCCAGATGTTTTCCTGCCATGGACAAAGCTCTATAGTTAACTCTTCTGTTTAGTATTTACATTATTGAAATTCCAATCTTTATTAATAAGCAAACACTAAATCATCCCAAAAAGAAAATTTGAGTACATTTGTTAGTTCTCTGCAGCTGTGTTGTTCCCTGGGATGTAAAGAGCCAGGTGGAAAGCCCGTGAAGAGGAGCTTTCTGGTGGCTTCAGTGAATCCAGGGCTGCATGGCAGAGGACATGCGCTATTTACCTGATGAAAACACAGGACATAATGAGCTGTATCACTGTGGTCCTGGGCAGTGGTTGCAGCGAACTCATTGCAAGGGTTTGGCCGGCATCTGCCCACGCCTGACTTTATACCCATAACTCATCTGCCTGGTGTTGCAGGCATAGTAATCTGACTCCCTCTGTTATCAGTGCGGCAACACAGGTGCCTCTGGGTGTCTGTAACCTTAAACATGCCGAATAGTTGGAGAAACCTCTCTTTTTTTATAAATTTGGAGAAATAGAGCTTTCCTCCATCCCTGAAAAATAATTTCTTCAAAAAATACAATATGTTTTCCTAGATGCCAGCGTTTTTTCCCGTCAAAGTTGGGTTTATTTGTTTCTTCCTAGACATTCTCATTAGCTCTATAAATTCTATAATTAAGTTGACAGTTAAGGAATTATTTCATGTATCACTAAAAGAACATGTGTCTCTTCAAAATTGTTATTTCAGGCCACACTTCCCTTAGCTTTGCTGGGAATAGCTACATTAAATACCGGGTTTCCGAAAATAGCAAGAAAGAGGAATTCAAGTTGGCTCTCCGTCTGCGAACCCTGCAAAGCAATGGGATTATAATGTACACTAGAGCGAATCCCTGCATAATTCTGAAGGTAATTAAAATGACTTATTTCTTCCACAGGTTTTTTTCTTGATTATATGTTTTCTATCGGCTCTTGATTTGGCAAATGTTGTTCTCATTTCAACTGTAGATCGAGAAGATGAAGTCTGATCTGTTTCACGCTAACAGGGAAAATTTTGACAATAGCAGTGACAACAATGATGAAAAAAGCAGCTTGTTAGTGGTACTTTACTTGGAAAATGCTCCATTGGGTACTGTTCATTATAAGAACATTATGTGTGTCTGCACGCAGGAGCCAATCTGCACGAGATGTAAGATTTGGCCATTTATGTGACCATACAGTCAAAATGATGCATGCTGAAATAGCTGTTCTTCCCCCATGTCCATGCCTGTGGTTAGAGGATATGCCCTCACTGCTTTTGAGTTAATTCCAGAAACCAATCACTTAGAACATATCTCCTATTGACTGTGAAGATTTCTGCACTCTGTGAAGATTATTTGTTGAGAGAGGCATGGGGGAGCTGGAGATTGATATCCAATCAATACTTAATTGATAAGCTCTCCATCATTTTTGTTCTTTGTTGGGTTTCTGTGGAATGGCAAATATCTGCTGGATGGAAAGGGAATGCTAGGCTCATCCAAGAGCCTACATGTATAGTAATTCTGCTAGAGCCTCTAAGGTACAAAATGAAGACATTGACTTTTGTAACTCAGCCATGTCCTGTAATTCAGCAGTGGAAGAAATGGCACAGAGTCTTTTATGTCTGTATTTGCAATCTTCAGAGTTCTTTTGACTGAATGCTTAGGTAATGTTAAAATGGCTAGATGAGTTATTAAAGGGCAACAAGTAGTTTTATAGCTGTTATACTGAAATATTTCATGAGCGGGAGTACTGTCTGTCATTCACTGGGGACTCTCGGCGTAGTTCAGATTTGTACGAGACAATTCAGCTCTACTTTGAGACATGTAGAAATGCACAGTGTGAACTTTTCAGTATACTTTTTTGTTAAAAAAAAAAACCCAAAACTGCAGGCTTCAAAACTTTCGATGAAGTCTTCACCGTGGTTGCTCTTAGCATATATCAGTAGGGAATGTTTGCAATTTTGTAGTTTGGAAAAATGCTTGGAAAAAGACAAATGGCCCTGGTGAAAGGTGTCCCTTGAAAACAATAGGAGATGATACAGAGTCAGACTGAAATGGAGTTAGAGTGGTGGTAGGAGAATTTATGTTATTAGAGTTTAGTGTATAGAACTGTCATGATTAAGGAGTTCAGCAGGTCAGGTCATAGGCAACTGAGTGAACATGTCCAGTTGAAGAGGGGAGATTTTGTCGCCAAAAGAGGAAAAATTCATGCTGTTACAAAAAAATATGTAAGAGACACCCTCATTGCAGCCACCTGAATTGAGTTTTCAGTTGTGGGGCAGGAATTACGTGTTTTCAGTCACTGCTTCACACAATCACCTAACCATTTTGCTTTGAAAAATAGTGGGAGGAAAAAATAATACTTGAAGGAGCACTGACAGAGCTGCGGCTACTCTGCTCCCAACTCAGAGACCAACCTCCAGGCCATGCTCTTTTTTGCTTCCAAGCTCTAAGAAATAATTTCCATCTCTGAACCCATCCCGTGCAGCACTTAGCAGAGAGCTTCAGACACGGCTGCTGCTTCTTGTGTCTGATGAGAGAGGTCCAGGGTTTGTATGTGGTGTTATGGATGCAAAGGCTCCACTTTCTCCCATGCATTGGGTGGGAAAGGACACAGTGAATTCCATTCCCAGAGCCTCATACTTGGCTTTTAGGTAGAGCAGGATTTGCTGTTGCAGTGGGTTTGTGTTTTTTCCCAGGTCTAGCCCTTGGCTTCTATAAGCATAGGGCTTAAAGAAAAGTAAAGCATTAAATTCAGCATGTTTTTTAAAGAAATGGCATCGCTTAAAAGACCAGGAATTGCTGGAGTTTTGTTTGTGAAGCTCTTTTAGCAGAGGAACATCAGACTAAGGTCTCACGAAAGTGCTCTATGGCAGATGAATGGCATTATGCTCAAGGGATGAAGCCGTAGCAGGTCTCTTCAGGGATGGCAGCTGACTCATGTACTGTACTCTGAGGATCCCTAACTGAGATGCTTTCAAGCAAGTTCCCCTTAGACTTTCTAAGCATTTGTTTTTTCATTTGTAAACCAGAGGTAAGGCGTTTTTACATTTGTTTTTTTTTAACCAGGTATGTATGTTGTGAGATAGGGAAGCGCTCAGGAATGAGGCCGTTAAGTAGATTAATTAGAGCTCTGTAAATGTGAAGTTGTTATCATTTGAGCATTGCTTTCAATTAAATTAAACATGAGGAGAAGCTTTCCAAATAGAGGATAAAGGATGGGATCCTGTGCTCTTCTGAGCACTCTGGCACCACTCCAGCAAAGCACTTAATCACTTGCTTAAATTCCTGTATTTGAAGGCAGTTGGAACTACTCACAGGCCTTAATTTTAAGCATCTACTTAAGTATCTATCTGCTGCTGGATTAGCACCAGAGGGCCCAGCATCAACACTGAGCTCCAAACGAAGGCAGAGGTGGAAGAAACTTAGACCAACAGCACAGTACATGGGAGAACAGGCAGAAACCACCACCGCTGTTGGGGCATATACTGGCACTGATTTTTTTGAAGCAAGTCTCCCCCATTGCAGTGTATTTAAAAATTCATGGTGCAATATGGTTTTCAGTGTTCAAGTGACCAACTTAATTTTGGGAGCTCATACATTTGTGATAACTCCAGGGATGGAAATATTTCATAGTCATAACACAGTGTCTTTCTTGGATGAATAATCAATTCCATAGAGCAAACTGCTTGTCTACTACTTTGCCGAAAGCCTACCAGCTACACTGTGTTGATACAATATAATAAGGGTGTTATTTATTCAGCTGTTTCAAATAAAGCAACTCATCCATCCATTTTGAGAGGTTGGCCATTTTTTTCATTGTGTGCTCTTGCTTTTAAGACAATTGGAGCAAAATGAGATGCCGGTCGATGACCCTTTTTTTTTCCTTTGAAAAGATTATGTGTGCCAAAAATGGTATCACCGTTTTCTTTTTCCTATGTAGCATCTATCTAGGAAAAGTAAGATTTAACACTTGAAAGTATTACAAGGCCACTGCAGAAGAGAATTTCATAATTTATTTCTTTTTTTAAAGAAATATAATGGAGATTCAACTTCTTTTGTGAAATTTAAAGAATTAACAATAGGTAAAGAAAGATTTTCGTATCATGCCAGAAATATAGCTGTTACACAGTAAGAGACAAGCATATATTATTCCATCCAGGCAGTTAATATAAAACTTTGCATGGTTTAGTTAGGCGTATATTATGCATTCTAATGCATTACTGCTGCATGGCTTATGCTGGATAAGACTGAAGCTTGGATATAGTCCCAGTTATGGCTGGAGCTGAAACGAGTAATATTTTAATTAAATATACTGTTTTACACAAACGAACCTGAAATGTAATTCAGCTAACGAAATATTTCCCCAGATAGATTGGTAGGCAGCATGCTATATCCATGGTGTGTGACTGCAGATGGACTGTGTAAGCCTAAGGTGGTCTCAGAAGAACCATTTGATCATTTTATTACCTATGTTGATACACAAATATGGATCTCAGCCAAACATCTTAGCCAGGCTAATATTCTAATATAATTTACAGTACGTGTTTGGCTCCATCTTGCTCATCGAATGAAACTATTGAAAAGTAACAGATTGCATCAGCTTTCAGAGCTTTCTCTGTTCTTTGTACTTCTCTATAGGTGAGGAATTTTGTGTCTGCAAGAGCATACATGCTTCAGTGTGCATTAACCTCAGTGTCCTAATAGCTATGATGAGAAATACTGTAACTAAGCGCAGAAAGCTTTGAGAGGTGGAAGCTTGGTGGGAGTTGTCTGCCCAGCTAGGATGAAGCAGTGTCTCCGCTCTCATTTTGATGCAGAGGGTCTCTGCTAGCGTTGTAGGCTGCATTAGCAAGGGGGTTGCAGAGTTTGCATCTCTCAGCCGTGAGACCGAGTAACTCAAGTTCTTTGCTGTGTTACATCGCATAGATGGAGAATAAAGCAGCGCCACACGTTCAGTCGTGAACTGAAATGTCTGATGTTGCCAGCCCTCAACCAGACCACTTGTCCCACTGAGGCTGTTGTCTCGATAACTGCTGAGCTAGGACAACAACACTGGGCATTCATTGGATTTCCATACTATTTCCATGCTTGAATGTACCTCATTTACTAAGAAGTTGACTTGAAGTTCAGCTTTTGTTGGTACCAAGGTCCAGACTATAATCAAAGAGCCCCTTTTGAGGATTCAACAGTGTCCCTGACATCACAGGCGGCTACAAGGAATCACAGGAACACCAGGGATTAATTGCTGAATCAAAGATCCATGGTTGAATTCTCCATGCTTAGGAGCGGAAACATCGGTTTGCCCTGTTGAGTGAAGGACGCTTCTCCTCCCTGCCTGGCCAGTCTGGCTGCTAAATAGGCAGAACAGGAGCCCTTTGTAGCCCCCGTTCCTCGTGGGCTGTTCCTGCTCTTCCTCCTCCTTCTAGAGGCACGGGACCAGCAGAGGACAAATATTTCCTCCCTGCCCTGCTAAAGGAAGGCCTGTGACCATCTGATTAATGAAAGTATTTTTATGGTCCCATTGCTAGGGGTATCTGGGCATGTCACAGTCTTTAATGTATGTATCCGTAAAGCACTGGTGTGAGGTAGGGAAATGACGTTATCCCTCTTTTACTGATGGAGACCTGAAACTAATGACTTGCTTGAGATCCCAGAGGAAGAGTTGCAGAGTGGGGATTCTCATGCGTATCTATCATATCTCAGGCTAATACTGTAAGCGTCGCACCATCCCTTCCAGCCTTCACTCTAGCCTGAGATGGGGGTTACTAGTGCTTTTTTAATGAAAGGAAGGAAACATAGCCTTTCACACAATATGTATTTACTGTGTATGTCAGATCATCTGCTGGTAAAAAGAAATAAAAGTGGATGAGAAAGATGTATAAAACATATTTTAATGGCAAATCTTTTATACCATTGTTTCCCATATACAAATGATGTAATATTTATCCCAGGTGCTCATATGTGGTGTTGTATTTATAAAGATAATTGGAAAAGCATGTTCGGTGAGTAAGGGTAATAGACATGCAGGCAGTAGGTCCTTCAGGGTATAAGTAGTCTTAGGGGAGGTATATGTATATTATACACAATCAGTAAAAGAGTTTCCATAGGAAAAAGCCTTTTGAATAAGAAGCAAGTTAACTGCTTATCCAATTATGGCAATTTTTCAAAATGTACTGTGTTGGCATGTATTTTTCTGTTTGATTTGTATTCCTGTTGAGCCAGACCACACTTTCTGAGCAGCACCTTCAAGGTTTGTGGACTGTTTTGTTGCACAGTGGGAAAAGAAACTATTAACTCCATCTCTGGAGAGAAGCTCGCTCAGTTTATCAGGGCATCTTGTTTACCAAGATTCCTCCTGAGCAGATGCTATTAAGGCCCAATTTCAATCTACAGAAATAGTTTACAGCTGAGTATTGAGTCCTGTAAGAAAAGATTTTTTAATGAAAAATGATCCAGACATATTTTTCTATACATCCACTAGCCTTTTTTGATTGAGCTGTAGGAGTACCAAGCAACATCCATCCCTCAAGGATGTTGTATTACAATCATAGATCTCACTTATTCTCAGTTTCATTACATCCTGCAGGTCAAGGACTTCAGAATAGCCAGCTGCTCATAGCAGGGGCTAATTCTTGCTCTTCTGGCTCCTTCTACGTGTGTATCCCTCTACACTCCTCATGGCATGCAAAGTAGGTAGCTGGCATTTATAGGGAGCTTGTCACATGCTGAGCATCTCTGTGTCCACCCCACCCAAGCAATTGCAGAGCGGTGGAGTGGTGTGGTTTACATGCTGACTGCCCACTGTGACTTGACTTGAGGTTACAGCCCAGTTCAAATTCAGCTGGTCAAGAGACTGAGGTCTGGAAAGGAGAAGTAAGTCCAGAGATCATCAGAACGCAAGATTTTACCTTTTCTCCAGGTAGTTTTGTGCACCTCCAAGGACAGTAAAATGCTGATAATGACACAACAGCACATGCTGCTCCTGTAGATTAACAGAATCCCTTCAAGCCACATCAGAGAGCCTGGCAGAGAAGAGCTGTGCACCAGTTCAGGCACTTGCCAAGGGATGTCTCTGGCTAACACAGTTTTAAATGACAATTAATGCCAGAAACGGCCAAAAATGGCCAAAGACAGATGGACACAATGCAGCTCCCTCACATTTGCATTGGCCGCGCCAATGTAGCAGGCCACCAAAGCTCTGGGGGGTTCTTGTGTTGACAGCTATGGCAACTCTGCTCTGCTGGGAGAGAGCAGTAGGATTGTGTTACGGATAAACCAGTGAGAGTACAATGCGTCCTGCAGGGGAGGATGAAAAAAGGACACAGCGCTTGAACTTTTCAGGGGATAAATAATGGGGCAGAACTGTCTTGAGATGGGATTTGCAGAAATAAATACTTCCTAGAGCATGACATAAAGGTAAAATAATTGCAAGAGCGTTCAGAGAGCTTGAATCCAATTAATGTGTCACAAGAAATTATTTCCAGCCTTGTCAGCCATTTTAAACTTACCTGCCATCTGTTAAAGAAACTAAAATCGTTGGCTAAACTGCTAATCAGGAAAGCAGGACTTCATACCTATTGCCTCACTCTGCACTTTGCCTGCCCCAGCAGGCTGGCACAGATTTTTCCCTTTATGAGGCCTTCAGATGGGTGAGAGGCAGGAGGGAGAGTGATAAATACTGCCAATTCTTCTAAAGCCATGAACCCAGCGTAAATATCAGCAAAGGAAGAAAAGCAGGAGCCATCTATGAAGTATATGCAGAACAAGTAGTGTAGCATCCTTGGAAAATAACTGGCTTTTGGTCAACTAGAATCTTACTGTTGTACTTAGAGAAACTGAACCTACGACACCTAGGGACAAATCCACACCTCACTAAGATGCTCCAAAAGATCATAGAGGCGCAGGACGTGTGCATGAGCAGAGCATCTAACATCCCCAGCTGAATGCAGCGGCCATTGACTTTTTGCCACAAACCTCTCTCACTCAGAGGTGGCCTCTTGCCCTGGCTGTCCTCTTGGTAGCATCAAGCACCAGAATCAGAATTGCAGCACACGGGTGGATGGCAGGACTTGCTCAGACATAACTGCTTAGCGGCAGAGCCAAGAGCAGAACATAAGTCCTCCAGTCCACGCCCTGTTCAGTGAGACATACCGTTGTCCTAGCCCTCCCCTGTGTTCTGCGTCTATATTTCTGTATTTATTCTGTATTTTCAGTTTGCCAACAGCCACTGGCTTTGGGTAAATTCTAAGTAGGCTGATATTTATCGCCTTATGTTTTTTGCTGATGACAAAGGCACAGATTTTTGCTGTTTTAGTGTCGTGTAGGAGAGCGGCTTTAACACCGTATAGAAAATGTCTAGAAGTCATCTGTGTTTCCAGATTCTCCGTGAGAGCATATTATGAGACGGCCGAGTTGCCTGCAGCACTTTGATTTTTGTTTTCCTCCCGCAGATTGTCGATGGCAAGCTATGGTTCCAGTTGGACTGTGGAACTGGCCCAGGAATCCTGGGAATTTCTGGCAGGGCTGTTAATGATGGAAGCTGGCATTCGGTCTTCCTGGAGCTGAATCGCAATTTCACGAGCTTGTCCCTGGACGACAGCTACGTGGAGCGCCGCAAAGCCCCCCTCTATTTCCAGACTCTCAGCACAGATAGCTCCGTCTACTTCGGCGCCCAAGTCCAAGTGGGTAATGTCCGCAGCCTGACCGACAAGAGAACAACGCAAGTCTTGAGCGGCTTTCAAGGTTGCCTGGATTCGGTTGTCTTAAACAACAACGAACTGCCGCTCCAAAACAAGCGCAGCAGCTTTGCAGAAGTGGTTGGCCTCACTGAATTAAAGCTTGGCTGCGTCCTTTACCCCGATGCCTGCGAGAGGCATCCCTGCCAGAACGGCGGCACCTGTACCAGCGTGCCATCTGGTGGTAAATATTTTTCATTACTTTATGGGTTCCCCCCCGACCCACCACCCCCCCCCATTTTACTCTACAATTTATTGCCAGAGATGGTTTTATGCAGCAACATGCTTGAAAAATCTCATGAACTCTATAAAACTCTGATAGGTATTGCAAATTGTGTAAAAGCTGTTTACTCTATAAATAACGGTGAAATGGTACCCCTTCTCATTGCATTAGTGTTCCAGGAGGAAATTGATTTATTGGCTGTTAGGATAATCCTATTTCTATAGAAACCAATAGAATTACAATTACTGTAATGCTCAGCTGGATTTTTCAGGATCCATTTACAGCATTGAAGGCTGTACACAAAAATGGTGATTTCAAATGTCCATCACCGGTGCAACGGCACTGTTGCGTTTCTCTGTTTCTGAAGCTGCCACAAATAATTAGTGAGCTCTCCAAAACCACCTCGGTCCTTTTGTGAGTGACTAATTTGATAACATGTCTGCATGGAAAATAGCGAGTCCGCCCCATTATAGACCCCCACCACCCCCCCGAAGTGTATTTTACAGCTTCCTCAGAAGCCTGAGTGCGTCAATGTCTAATTAATATTATCCAGACTTTATAGGGCATTGATTTAAACTATGCTCATGTTGGACTTTCCTATCCAGTGGTTATACGGTAGCTTGTGTGATTCGGTGCCAGTGACTCACTACCCAGTAATGTATGCAGAAGTTACCAGACCATAGGAACAGTCAGCATCTTAGCAGGAAGAAAGCAAATGGCATACGTGTAGGGCTTTTCCTTCAGGGCTATCCTGTCCCTGCAGTGTACAGGTTTCCCTTCCAGTTCCCCATATTGTATTAGCAGGCAGCATTGCTCACCTTTTCTGTCAGACTAAAACTTCCTCTGGAAAGGAGGATGGTCAACAGAGAGGTCTTCTGCAAATTCAGAGCTTTCCATCCACTTATTGGCAGTGGTTTTGGTCATGGTTGCCTAGGGAAGTTCCCACTAAACTCTTTTTTTATGAAGCGTTTAACCGCTGTCCATAGCGTTCTGCTTTACTGTGTCCATGGAGTTCCCTGGTATCCATGATCGCTGTTTCTGTTTCTGTTTCTCATCGTTTTAAGCCTTGTTCTCATATTTCCTTTGTGATCACCTTCTCCCCAAGTACATTTTTCTAACCTTTAGGAACTTCCTAAAGTTTAGAACAGTTTCATTTTCAAGGCTGAAATCTGGTGAGATCAAGCAAAACTGACTGCCAGACAGAAGTTTCTCACTTGGATAATCCTGCCCTGATAGAGTAAGCCCTCACCATGTGAATTTTCTGATACTGGGATAGCTTGCCTCTTCTCTGGATCCTTGGCTTTAATTTAGCCACCTCTTCTCCCATGCGAGGGCGCAGGGTGCATCAGGGACGCTGTCAGCTTTGCTGTCGGTGGAAGGAGATGGGAGGACAGCTGGGAGGCGTGAAACGTAGCACTGGCAAACCGGGATGTGATGCGCAGCACGAGGACAAGTGTTGCTGCTTGTGTGTGTTAAGAGTCTTTATTTACGAAGGGAAGGAAAGAAAATGAGAGCTGCACATCAAGGGCAAAAGGAAATCATTCTGAGGCAGAAGGATTCTGCGGCTACTGAGAGAATTGCTAAGGAAGATTATTTAAATCCCTAGGAAATACTGCTGTAATATGTACATGGACATAACATGGCTTTGATTCAGACTCCATACTTAATAAATGAGGTTAACCATTTGCCAAGCTAGCATTCTAGGAAGCATGAGAAAAGCTCCTTCTATTGATTTTATTTGAGCCTATTTACAGTATTGCTCAGCAATCTCGTGATGAGTAAATTGAAACCTTTCTAACAAAATGCTTTACAGTAATTCTTTTTTTTCCCAGTGCCATGTGCATGCCAATTCAAACTAGGGGGGATGCAGTGGGGCAGGGGAGAAACAGGCGGTGCTGAAGATTGGACCTATTTTGTTACTGGAATGGCACGCATCGTTTTCACGTCAACATAATTCGCTGCTGGAAAGCAGTCATGGAACTGATTTAACTTGCCTGCGTTCCTGCCTCGGCGAGGGGGCACGTGCCCTGCAGGATGTTTCGGCTGCCTACCGTTAAAAAATCTGTTTGCTGTTTTTACTGCCTCAGCAGAGTATGTAAATAAAGGATTGTTATAAAGCCATAATTCCAGCACAATGGGCCCTGACTGTGCATCGATGCATCTGCAGCCCAGTCCGCAAGGAGAAGGCATGGGCATTTTTGTTTCCACCAGGCAAAGCGATTCTGTTGTTAAGTGTCCTCCATATGCAAAAAAGCCACGTAATTAAATTCCATAGAGCGGAGAGCCCAACAGCATTGCAAATGCTCCATAGTTGCGGAGCCACAAATTGCAGCGTGCGTTTAAGCCATTGTATTTGCTGACATAGATATGATAGCAGCTGACTTTCATTTGAAATAGAAAAAAAAAGT
Organism: Steatornis caripensis; assembly: GCA_013398225.1. Lineage (NCBI taxonomy): Eukaryota > Metazoa > Chordata > Aves > Caprimulgiformes > Steatornithidae > Steatornis > Steatornis caripensis. Next base: position 187,006 of record VZSC01000249.1, on the reverse strand, counting down.
AATAACTTCGTTTTTTACATTAAGAAAGAAAATGGCAACTTTTTTCTTTTTTGGTGGGTGAAGCATTCAAAAACGTACCATGCAATGGTCCTTTTCCCAATCTGAGGGCATTCAGTAGCTTCAGGATCTCCTGAGTAGTATTTTCTATGATATTATCCTCCTATTAAAGATTCTGGAGTATAATTTCCTTTTTTTATAAACAGAGAGTATTTGGCATAATGATGGGATTTGTTTTAATAAATAAATCCTCTAATTTGAATTTTACAGGACAGATTTCTTACGCTGTTAACATCCTTTTTCTCTCAAGAACGCTACTGTGCTTTACAAGAAAATCAGGAGAGAGAAAAAGGAAGTTCAAATTTATAGCTAACTTTAAAAGAAAACAGTCAAGCGAAGGTTACCCAACGTTATAACATGAAAGAGTTACTGGCTACATGCCAGAAATCAAAGGGGCCGTGCCTAATTTACATATAATTTGCATAAATTGATCATCTAAACCACAAGCCTTTGTAATAGTATTCCTCTTGTGAGATCTTCCTTTCAATACAAATGCCTACTGCCCCATTCGCCATTAATAAAAAGCTGCCTCTGATTACGTTCCACTTCATCCTGCGGTTATGGGAATAGGGTAATATGACGGGCCTGTTTGGGGAATTGCTGAAGAGATGCTTTGTGCGCACTAGGAGTGTGTCCACGCTGCTGCTGTAAGGGTTCATTTGGGTAAATCCACAGCTCCTTCGAAGCGCCCAGCTCACGGACAACGCTGTGCTTGGGCTGCACAGAGCTGGGGACTGATGGCAAAGGTACTGCCCCGAAAGGAGAGTCGGCACAGGGCTGGTTGACCCGTGCCGGCTCCGTCCAACCTCTCTGCATATTGAACAGGAGGACAAAATGGCAATCTTAGCCTGCAGGAGAAAACGTAGATAGCTCAGGTGCTCCAAGACATCACTGAGAGTACAGAGAAACCTCTCTGCTTCCCTAATCTGGTATCTGGACCCGCAGAAAGGGACCATGACACGAACCTCTGCTCGCACTCGTGTGCTTCTACGGGTCTGAATCGAGTCCCGCGGCAGCAGTGTATGCCCAGCATTGTCGATGGTTGAGGAGAGGGTACTGCACATTCAGGGACCCCTCAGGGAGGTCCTGTGCATGTTTAGAAAGGGCTGGGACAGAGGGAAGAGCATTCAACAGATCTGACAGCTCAGGATACTCCTAGCAGAAGGAGACTTCTCATACATACGGCTTTAGGACAGTTTTCTTGGAGACACTGGAAACCACAGCCCTGAAAGGCCGCATTATTCCAGACTTTTCAGTCCCTTTTCAGACCCATAAGTACAGGTCAGTAAAGCTATTTTTAAAGAAAGTTGTTAGCATTTTGAAACCTGACAAACAGCATGACTTTTGGAAACAGCTTGGCTCTTTGGACTGAAATTTCCCAAGAAAATTCAACCAAGTGTTTAACGTGTGGTTAAGCTATAAGCTGCTGAATATGAGGTCTTAAAATGGGAAATGTCACACAACCCTGATAACAGAGTGGCGTTACCAGGTCTGCCAATAGTAAATGTGTGTTTATCTGCATGAATAACAACATGAGCAATCACAGCGAAGGAAGCTTTACTGTAATCAAATCCAAACACTGTGCCAACCACAATCCAAACACTTTTCAACCACAGAGAGAAACCTTGTGCTTGTAAAGCCTGCAATTATAAGTGTAGTTACTTTCTTTTAATTTGATCGGTCCTGTATACGTCTGGCTTTGGTTGAAGTAAACGGCTTATATGAGTAGGCAATTTTATTTGAACACGAAGCGTTTGAGCAGAAATATCTCCTGCGTCAAGGACTGTGGGCAGAGTGTGAGGACAGAAAGTCTTTGCTTACCCCTCTCCTCGGTTTTCCTTTTTTTCTTTTTTCTCTTTTGTTTCTTTTTTCTTTTTTTTAATGCACAGAGGTAAAATGCAAAGGGAGAGAAGAATGCAACCTGGCACTTAGGTGGTGGTTTTAATACATGTTTTAGATGTTTAATACATGTTTTAGAGCGTGTTGGCAACATGCTCTAAACACACAGGTGTTTGAGGATTAAGTAGTTCATAAGAATGACATCAGGGAAAAATAGGTGTGTTGATACCATAGGCATGAACTGACCTGGTCTCACTTGTGTTCTTTGTCTTGCTTTTTCTCACAAACAAGCCCGCATGCTGTAATGTGAGCATACCAAATGCACATCAGTTAATTTTTTAAAAGCTTTTTAGAAATTTTTGAGGTTTTACTCTTTTTTTATAGCTATGCTTTTAGACATCTGGATTTAAATTCCCAGTTTCAAAGCACATGCACACCAAGCCTTTCACAGAAAGCATCAGTTTTACAAAGACTGGGGTTCATTTTCATACCAACGAGTGGCAAGAGGCAATCATCTCTTTGAAGACAGGTAAGTTAAATCTGAATTGACAGGAATATGTATGGATGAAAAACACACCGTTCTTGAAGGTGGCCTGGTATGTCTGTAATCATACCGAAATACAAATGCTGGAGAGATCCTCTTCTGCTTCAGTTCTTCTCATCAGTTGACTTGCCATAAAACACTCTGTGAGCAGGGCCAAGGGCAAGCCTGTTTCTAGACATTGAATTTGTCAGGCCTAGCTGAACAGCAGGGAAAGAAACTACATGGGGAGATCAAATGCAAAAGCCAAAGCACGTAACAGATAAAAGCCAACTCCTCTTGCATGTGATAGATAGAAACAGGAGCATACACATGTTCAAAAAAAGAATTGGCAGCAGTTTGGAGCATCCTCTTTAATAAAGACAAGTAAACCTGAGGATAGACAGACTTTCAGATGCTCAGGCTGGCAATGCTACCAATGGAGACGTTCGCTGCATAACGGCATCCCATCTGCTGATGGCACCGTGCCTGCCTTTTGCCACTGTCTCTGCTTCTTAAGTGCCAAGCAATCATAGGTATAGGCAGGAAGCCTGTGTAGTGTCTTTGCTTCCATGGTGCGCTTCAGTATAAGGTCTGGGCTGAAAAATCCTTTTTCCTCTGGACAGAGACATGCCAACAAGGCAGGACGAGAAGCTGTTGGAGTCAAGGTGCTAAGGTGACGTGCAGCTACATAGAGGGGACTCCAATTAGTGGAAGAGCATGAGAGAAGCCTTATGAAATAACCAGAAAGCCCAGGACTATGTGTAAGCAGGAGAGAGCTATGTCTACATCATGTTTTAGATCACGAATGAGCTTTGATGTGAATCTTCTGATCATCCCGTCTGTGCTTCGGTTCCCGCTGCAGAGAGATGAGGTCTCAGAGGGCAGGACCAGGCTTCCCTCTGGACTATGCTGAGCTGGAAGATGTGCACCGGGAGTGCAGCTAACGTGATCCTAAAGCCCTGAAACGTGTGCACTGAGTGTGCTGGGTCCTTGCAGCAACTGTTTTGCTCCACAGACCCACTGCCATTGCTCTGCAGGGCTTGCTAATGTAGATATAGCCTAAAAGGGCTATATTGTTGCTCACAGTTTGTTGTTGCTCTTCGATCGGCTGTTGGTACAGGTTATGTTGTGGCACATGTTGAGGGTGTTGTGGTCCCACCTCAGGAGCATTGCAGATGTGTTTATCAGAGCTTTCTATCTTTTTCCACTGGTTCCCTCTCAAGAAATACAGCGGTGACATCCCAAAATTTGCTGCCTTGGAGAATGCAGATCAACATTTTCCAGGATCAGTGTGCAAAATGAAATATTCATATCTCTTGGAGGGAACCCAGATGGACTGTATGATCTTAAATGTCGGTGAATTTCCAAGACTTCCAGTGCCTTCGTTGTGAACTGGAGCAAGCCCTAGATCGCTTGAAAGGATTTTTTTTGTCCCCTGCTGAGAGGACTGGGCACGGAGCCTTCTCTTCAGCTCTGTTGTCCTCGGACATGGGAAGTTTGCTTAATATTCATGTGCTAAATGAATGGGAGGAAATGCATGATACATTACCTGGATATTAAATTAAAAATGTAATAAAAACTCTTTGTTAGACCTAGGACGCACTCCTGACCAAAAGGGTTTTCTTTACAATTGCGCTTTGTCCATGGCCATGTGGCTACAATGTGCAGTAGCGGGCAAAATTACAGCCTTTGCTGAGAGGTTTGGAGAAACATAAAAGGTCTGGCAAGCCTGCTGGCCGAGTCAATGTATGCTGTGTACTGAGCCATCAGATCAGCTCTTCGCTTCCTTACTCCATGAGTTTCGACATATGCTTTGCTGTGTTGGAGACCTCCCGGGTGAATGCTCTGCAGCTCCGAGCACGTGTGTCACGGGAAAGTGCTGTTTCTTTTGCCAGTGGCTCAGAGTTGCCAGGTGTATGGCAGTGCTTCCAACGAGAGGAAAAGTCAGTCATGAATATTGTATTTTAATACCATCTTGTTTTACTGACTTTTTTATTTCTAACTTTGATCTCTAGACTTAGAATGTACTGAATACTATACTGAGTACTTCAGTCTTCTAATATCTGGCTGTGTTTCACCATCATTAAATCAAATTCAGTCCAAAATGTAGGCTTTCAGAAGCACACTTTTCATTTTGGTCTTGTCCATGCATTGCCCAGTAGAGCTCTGACCCATCTGAAGCACTCAGTTTCATCTCCTCTTAGTACAAGATGTTAACTGAAGTTAGTGTACCTTTAATATAAACAGTAGGCAACAATAATAATAAATAAATCCATGTTCCTTTTATACTTAGAGGCAAAAGGATCATTTTTTTTACCAAATCAGTATTTCTTAAGTTTTTCTGCAGTAAGTGAATGTAACAGAATGTGTTACAGACTGAGAACCCAGAATGCAATCAGCTGAAACAAACAGATGTGAAAAGAGATTCAAAGGCTTTGTCTTACGAATGACTGGCAACGAGTAACTTAGGTACCGAAAGTTGGTTTTTAAAGTCATTCTAAAGTTACGTAGGTTTAAAATATCGGTTAGCAAATAAGACATACCCATTCTGCTTTACATAGGGCAACAATTCCTTTGTTTATGAATAAAATGTTTTATATTTCAATGGAACATTTTCATTTCACTTAAACTCATTGAGACCATAAGAATATATAAAACATTACTGCAAATTTTTGAACTATAGATGTCACTGTTCAGTCGTAAAATTAAGCACTGAAACAGCCTTATTTATCCATGCTGGGATTTCTACCTACAGTCTTTCTAGATCAGCTACTTTGCCAACTAACAATAAATCTTTCATAAGGATGGCATCAAAAACCAATGCCTGGTGCAGTCACAGTTTTGTATTTCTTCAGTCCCAGATCTCTGTAGGTCCAGAAAGTTGTTGAGACTGTCGGGGTGAGATATGTATAAAACACAAAAAAAATCTCGAAATTCCAGAAAAATTCTAGAAATCCCCGAAGTCGAATGAATCATTTCTCTTCTTAACTTTGCAGCCTTGAAAACAGCAGTGCTTCTATCTCCATTCTTGTAGCAGGACAAGGAAACAGCATGATATTTGAGCATGTATTTAATTTATCTTCCGTTAAATAGGATTGGACTCTTGAATGAATACGCCAGCAAGTCTAGTTCCAAGTTTGTTCTCTAAAGCCTGGCATCGTGAAAGAATTCAATTACAGTAACTGAACAAAGCAAATTGAACGGGATAGGGCACGAAAGATATGAGTCTTAATGCAGAATTGCTTTTGCCTCCTGACTCCACTGGGCTTTTCCATATTGTTTCTGTGAAATTCTTGTCCTTGTAACTGTGCTGGAAATTCCTGCCTTGTTTCCTAGCACAGTGGCTTTTACAATAAGTACTCTTTTTTTTTTCCAGATGTATAGATACAGAAAGTTTTAAAAAATGTGTTTATTTTTTAATAAATAANATTCTTGTCCTTGTAACTGTGCTGGAAGTTCCTGCCTTGTTTCCTAGCACAGTGGCTTTTACAATAAGTACTCTTTTTTTTTTTCCAGATGTATAGATACAGAAAGTTTTAAAAAATGTGTTTATTTTTTAATAAATAAATAAATAAATAATATGTTTATTATACCCCACTACTGAGGGGTGATATTTCAGCTACATCAGCTTGATCTCCAGTAATTTTGACAATGAATTTGGTTGCATTCAACCGTCTCAGCTCTAATGCCAGCAGTATTAATGGCGGGAAGGTTCCTTGTTCCAGTTGCTTTTTATGCTATATTCAGTAAATACATGAACGCCATAGCTGTAGCTTGAACCTTGCCTGCACATCTGTTTGGATTGTGTAAAAAAATCAAACAAAGGTTTTTTTTGATTGTTAAAAAATCAACCAAAGTTTTTTACAGATGTCCATGAAAATTTTACTAGTTCAACAGCTCTAATCTAGGAGTCTTTCGATCCCAGGGACTGTCTTAGCTATCTCATGGCTTTCACAACCTACATGTTCGTTGCTCTTTTTGAGTGAAAAAGCACTCGGATTTCAGTATCCAGTTCACAACATAAAGAGACGCACTGCCTCACTGGATTTCTTTGTGACCTTTCTTTGTGATAGTTTTTATTAATGGCACTGTGCCGTGTGAAATCACAAGGAGAGGGAAAAAAAAAAAAAAGATTTGTCAGTTGATACTTGTCAGAGTGAATGGATGGGTTTAAGAACTTTTTTTACTCTGATGTTGCTCCTCTGTTGGCAAGAAATGTGGAAGTAGGACTTTGATCCTCTTCGGGGTCCCCCTCCACTTGAGTGCAGTTGTGTATGATATGTTGCAGCCAGTGATTAATCAGTGTTTTAATAGCATACACTGATTAGGGCTGCTGTTGCCCAGGTCGGCTGGTAGTATGAAGTTTATAGTTCATGCGCTTTATGGAAATGGTAATTATCACTATCAAGTGTTTTATTACTGTCACATCCCTACTGTGTCATCCTTGTAAAAGGCAGATGTGGGAAAGCTCTCGGCTCATGTATTTGTTCTTCAGTGAAGCCTCAAATGGAGTGCGTGCTACCTCTATCAGCAATATGGTCTGTATTTTCAGAAATATTGGGAGGTACATCCTTGGTCTAGAATACTTCTTGTGACCAGAATTGTGTGTGGATGACATTTATTCTTATCTGAATCGTGACAGTCAGGATGGTCTGGGCTGCAGCTTTTCCTTTGGGCCCTGGTTGTAGACATGAGCTCCAATTGTCCAGACATCCCAGATAAACAAACTCTCAACTGGCATTAGTGTGGACCACACAGGTATACCAGAATGAGTATAAACATCCCCTTTCCCTCGCAGAACAATATATTTTTTGAAGTAGCCAGATGGATCCCCTTGCTTCTAGACAGATTCAGTGGCAGGCTTCTGATTTATTTCTCTGTGTCCCTCACCTCCCAGGCTACCAGTGCAATTGCCTCTCCCAGTTTACAGGAAGGAATTGTGAGTCGGAGATCACAGCTTGCTTCCCAAATCCCTGCCGGAATGGAGGCTCGTGCGATCCCATTGGCAACGCGTTCATCTGCAACTGCAAAAATGGCCTGACGGGAGTAACGTAAGTGACCCTCTCCAGGTGGGCAATGGGAGCTTTTCAGTTCAGTGATGGTGGGCTTCTTCATCAGGCATTTTGTACCCAAAAAGCTATGATTCATTCCCCTATCAAAAAATAACCCGAAAACTAGTGCTTGTTTCAAGTCTAAACTAATGACAGCTGAAAACTCCATGAGACTTGCATGTTGAGAAGTGCTTTATTTCAGGGATATTTCAGGCATATTTCTGTTAGCTCCAGACAGTTTTTACTGAGATACACACGCTTAAGTGTTAAAGGCTTTTTCAGTAATCCCATAAAGCCTGTGGAAGCTGCTATGTGTTTTTTTTTTAAATGAATCAATTATTTAGTCACCTTAGCCGTAACATAAAAGCCTAATTTATTGCATTCATTTTTTAAAATCCTAGCCTCGATCATATACTTGATGTAGAAATAGAAAATCCTATGCCTTGCCCGTCAGCATGCTTTTTTCTCATCTAGTTTCTCTATTGTTTGTTCTTTTTGTTCTGTGGATTTTTTTCTCACCTCTTCTTCTTTCCAATTCTCCTCTCTCTTTAAGGTTCCTGTTCTCTTTTCCCCCTGCTTCTCTAGTATTTTCTCATCTTATCTTCTGCCCTAAATAATTTTACACAGTCCGCATATCCTTCTCTTCCCTTTAATAAGTACTCTGATTTTTTTTACTATGTTTTTTCTCGACTATTTTCTCCTTGAATCCTCTTAATATTTTGTATTGAGTCCTGTGGGATGGTCCAAAAACAGTATAAAAAAGACTGACATTCTCTATTACATTCAGTGAGCCTCATTAGGATCAAGGAACCTCTTCCTATCAGATGCTTTAAACTCTTACTTCCTTCTTGATGTTTCCATTTTATTGTCTTAAAAGCCATGGAATAGCTGTAGAAAAATTAAATACAATTAAATGATATGATAATAGTAAGATCATTTGCCAAGCACCATCAAGGTGTTAACTGTAACGGTAGCACTTTGACAAGGTAAGTCATCATGTACAAGCTGGGCTGTTTGCTAGGTGGTCTCCAAACTCCAAACTCTCATTTTGTTCTTTTAAGGTGTGAAGAAGATATCAATGAGTGCGAAAGAGAAGAATGTGAGAACGGTGGCTCCTGCGTCAACATATTTGGTTCATTTCTGTGTAACTGCACCCCCGGCTATGTGGGGCAATACTGTGGTCTTCGCCCCGTGGTGGTTCCCAATATACAAGCTGGGCATTCGTACGTCGGCAAGGAGGAGCTGATAGGAATAGCTGTGGTCCTGTTTGTCATATTTGCGTTGATTGTCCTCTTTATCATTTTTCGCAAGAAAGTTTTTAGGAAGAACTATTCCCGCAACAACATCACACTTGTTCAGGATCCAGCTACTGCCGCCCTGCTTAACAAGAGCAATGGCATCCAGTTCAAGAACATCAGGAACAGTGGAGACAGCAGAAATATCTACCAAGAGGTTGGGCCTCCGCAGGTCCCAGTGAGGCCAATGGCCTATACTCCATGCTTCCAGAGTGACTCGAGAAATAACCTGGACAAGATAGTGGATGGGCTTGGCGTGGAGCACCAGGAGATGACAACATTTCATCCCGAATCCCCTCGAATACTGACAGCCAGGCGGGGGGTGGTGGTGTGCAGCGTAGCTCCAAACTTGCCCGCTGTGTCTCCTTGTCGTTCCGACTGTGACTCTATCAGGAAGAGCACATGGGATGCTGGGACAGAAAGTAAGTACCGCTGCTTGCTGCTCTTGCACTTCCCTGCCGTAGGTGAGGGTTGCCATCAGGGTGCAGCAGATACAGTGGCACAGGTACTCTTAATCCTCCAACGTCATACACCTACTATTGTTACATTTCTCCAAGAAGTGATTTTGTTTAGTTTTGAAAGCATATAATTAATAGTAGGCATACAAGACTTCTGCTTCTATGCGTTAACTGTGACTAAACACATTTATTTCATTTATTCAGAGAGCCCATGTGATTAAGTGCTTTAAGCGTTAGTTCAAGTGATACAATGCAATCATTTTTCTATTGGAACAAAATAACTTGGGGCAGAATTCTCAAATACAGACTGTGCTAGGTTTGGGCAGTTTGTCTCCCAAGGGAATTAAAAACTTTTAAACCTCCTGCAAGAAGCAATCTTGTTTTGCAACGGAGACAAATGAACTAATATTCTCTACTTCCAGTGTCTATGAAATGAAGCAGAAAATCATGCACTACTTATAGGATCACCTTTTCAGTCCACTGCTTTCCCATCCACATTCAGTATCAGAGTGATCACAAAATTTCTGATGCCCACAATTACCCTGTTGGTGCTCTGATGGTTTCTCACCTGCTAACACAGTGCCACCTCCATTCCTGAAGAGGTTGCTGAAGATACCGCAAGCTTCATATTTTCTGTCATAGCAGGAAACGTCAGTTTTCTGGGACAGAGTTACGGCCCTATTTTGTCTATCCTTGCAAGTCAAAACATGTCATATGGACTGGGAGATTTGCCTTAGCATACGGGAGTTTTTAATGATGTTTTCTCTTTTAGTAGTTTTTCCTAATGCATCTTCAACCCGATTGCAACACGGCTTTAACCAAAACTGTCAAATACTGGTCAAGAAACATTCACGGTTCCATAGTTTTAGGCAGTAGGAACTGACGAATAGAGAGAGGAATCTGGCACTGCCTGATGCCTGTGCCCCCACCTGCACATTTTCATGGAAGGCGGCACATTGGCTAAGGTTTTCTAGTGAAACAGGAATTAATTTTCATCTCTTTGGGCTACGTTTCACAGTTGTGTTGTGGTTGACCTTTTTAACCATTAAATATAGTTTTGCTGATTGAAAGCATCAGCATACCAGCCCCTATACGTGCTCTGTTCTGTATTCTCCTGGGTGTTTCTGCCACAGATGCTTCTGGTATCTGTATAAATTTCTGCACAGCATGAGGCCACGCCATGGAGATGGACCTCAGCTGTCAAGGAGTGGGAAGCAGTCCAGCTTCGTTACTGCAGCACTCGCTCCATCTACTATATAACCTGCTTCTTCTCAGCAGGAGCAAATCAGCCGTTACTATATGGAGGTGCCTCATGCTGGGTAGAAATACCTACAGCAAGCAGGTGGAGAGCTGTACTTACGTGTTTGCAGCGCCTGGGCTTGTTCATTGCTAATTAGCTCGGGCATCTACCTCAGTGTTTACTATGGAGTATAACTTTTTGTATTCCTTATTATCACTCACAAAATGTGTAGTCGAATGTGTTTATTCATGTGTGTTTAATTATATGAGAATTTATACCATAGGCTGCAGTTACATTTCTAAACTGTAGAAGAGTTGTCAAAACTGAATGTCCCTGATGAGAAGCAATGTATACTGAAGCGTAATCTGTATGTCAGTGGTGGAGCCATTAAAATCTGATCCAAGGGCCACTGATATGAATAAAAAGATGCACAATAACTTTATTGAGCATCGAACGAGCCTTTAATGAGGCTCTCAAATTAGGAAATTAACAGTAAAGATGAATAACTGTAATCTCTTGTATAAGATGTTTATACCACATTTTAAAAGTAATTTTCTTTGCTGCTGAGACTGCATGGCATCTAAAAAGGCAGTACTCGTTACAGATGTTTCTTCCTTGATTACAGTGGTGTCAGCTGCTTGAAAGACTCTTTGGGCTTTAAAGATTTCAAAAGTCTGGGTATCTTCATCAATTGCCTTCTTGACTAATAGGTCATTTCCACTGTCTGAAGGAAATAATTTTATTCTGACAAAAATAATAGAATGCTACTTGTTGGCCATGATTTAAATGTCTCTGTGGTGTAGACAGACAGATGTGCATACCTGGAGAGTACCATTTTGCTTTGTTTTTGCTGTCAATGAAGGTAAAGGGGTTGATGACGCTGAAGAAGTGACCTGTTTTGCAGGAAGTAATAAAGGCAGCAACTCCGAAGTACAGTCTCTCAGCTCCTTCCAGTCTGATTCTGGTGATGATAATGGTAAGAAATATTTTTATCTTTATCGTGCCGAGGACAAAGCTATTTAACTCTCTAGTGTTATTAAAAACATTTAGGTGACATCTAGAAACCCTTTAATGATGCTAGAAGCCAGAAAGTCCTGGATTTAAATCCTCACTTTGTGTCCATTTTTTAAATTATATGAACATAATTAAAATATTGATGCTTGGAGCTGTTGTATCAGTACCAAGCTTTATAGTGAATTAGAGATGTGATACAGCAGAGTCATGTTGCCAAGATATAAGTTGCAAGTGAAACAGTAGTATTTCTATCATTTTCCCTCTTGGAAGAAGATGACTTTCAAGTTTCATCAGTCAAATAAAGGGAATTTCTGTGCCATTTGCCAGGTCTCAGTCATGGTCCCAACAAAACTCTACTGGTGCTCAGCAACGAGTGATGAGCCAGTCCCAGGTGACTTGGCTTCTCCCTGGCAATCACAGCTCAGCAAACAATAGAGCACCATTAAATCCTTGCTGTGTGCCTGTTTGTTGCCCACTCTCCTACATCCTTATCTCAGTGGGAGACATGGGCAGACCTGTACACAGCCTGAAAGAGGCCTACAAAGTCAGAGCAAACCTTTGTTCCTAGGGCCCGTGTATGCTGAGCGGTGGGTCTCAGAAAAGGCAAGATGTTTCTGCCAGGGAGGGATGATGGATGTCAGGGAAGCCTCATTCAGATGATACACAGAAAAAGATGAGCACAAAGAAATTGCACTTCGTTTCCTCAGCTGCCAGTTAATGAACTGTCTGGAGACTCAGTTCCTCAGTCATGTCATGCAGCTCTTCCCTAGGTACTCCTAAATGTTGGCAAAAGCACTTAAAGAGAAGTGCACTTGTGGTTCTCCTTGGTTCAGCTGTGGCTGAAGCATCTGAGTATTTCTGTTAAGCTTCTCAGTGCTTTTCTGGCCCTGCACCCCAAAAAAAACCCTTTAGTGTTTTTTAGAATAATTATTAGAGTTTTTATTATTTTAGTAATATAGGTTTATATTATAATTACCTTTAGAGTAATTATTCATATGGTCATTTATTGTACATGGTTACTTTTCATATCTCCCAAATTCTAATTAGGCTTTTCAAGCATCTGGTGCTGTCCCCATTTAAATCAGTGACACGATACCCACTGAGGCTGGATTGGAGCTTCTGTGCCCGCTCATTTTTTGTGAAAGCTGCATTTAAAATATGGCCTCTACAGATAACAATTCTAGTTCAGGGTCCAAACAAATCCGTATCTTAAGAGAGAATGAGAGAAGAAACTTAAATCATCCGAGTCATTTTGCAGAGGTCCATGCAAGACCTGTTTTTTGCAGCAACAGGGAAAGTTTGCAGTGAAAGAGCCTGAAATGTAAATACAGGGATAAGTAAGCATATGTACATAAAGGCTAACGAATAACCGTCTTGAAGCCACAAATGCTTCCACTTACTGTTATTTTAATTCTTTGTGCTTCACACCCCTGCAAAGATTAAAAGGTTGCCAGTGAAACGGCAGCAAATGCAATTCAGCTCTTTCGGAAGACAAGACAGGCTGCTCCTTCTGAGCACTCCTTCCTCCAAACCTCCAAAGCTGCTGCGGGGTGCTCACATGGCTAGCGATGGAGACAGGCTTGTGTCACGCTGCTGTACAAATGGCTGTGCGGACACCGTCTTGTGAAGCTGCATAATTGCTTGCAGCTGGGGAAACCTGTTTTGCACCGCAGAAGCACTTGAGCATCCTGCGGGACGTGTGAACAGTCCTACGCTGTTCGGTTTGTATCAGGTGCAGGCAGCCTCTGCTCACCCTCTCCACGGTGCATGGAGCTTTCTCTTGCTGGGTCAAACAGGGGTTGTCTCACTGTGCAGATTCTTTTTGGGTGTGATTTTTGAGCCTGCTTTTATTTTTTCCACCTTATTTGTACTGCATTTAAATCGCTCAGTTCCCCTAGTCTTGCTGAGGGTAGTTAGAGGCATTTTTGTGATCAAACCAAAAAATTTTTGTTAGCCACAAATTATAAAAAAAAGTTTCCCACTCTTAGCAATAATGTTTTGAGACCTCACTTGGAAGGCAAGTTACAGTTTCCATGGTAAGCTATTTTGAATGGGGACATGTGGCAAAAATGGATTTTTAGGTTATCGTTTCACTGCAGAACAATGGCTGATAGTGCTGGGAAGGAAGTCCAAGGAACTGCTGTTGATGACACCAATTTTTACCCCACGAGCAATGCTGGATTTGAGTATTCCCTTGTGCTTAGCTGCCAGGGGTAGAAGTTTCCCTCCCTTCCATAAACATGCTCTGCTCAACTCCCAGCAGAGCCTACCCTTAGTTTCAATGAAGACTGTGCTGGCACTGATTTTTGACCTGCTTTTCACTCTCAGTTGTCTCCACTTACTGTTTACAGATGCCCTCCACCTCTTCTCCCAGCCACACAGCCACTAATTACATGGAGTCACTTACTTTTCCATAAAATGTCCATTATGCATCAGCCAATGCACATCTCCCTTGTACAATTACCAGTGCTGTTGATGGCATAAACATGCACAACGTAGACATAGAACGTGGTGTCTTTGGTGTATCAGGGCTCTTTTTGCCACACCTTCGCAAGGACTGGGAAAATTGATCCCATGCCCAAAATTTAACAAAGACATTAAAATATTCAATATATATTTGAATGGCACTGTTACTGTTGACTTGTTTCATGTGACCTCTAAGTCTGTTGGCTGTGTGAAACAAAAGAGTATGTCTTGCCCAACACTTCTGGTCCCCTTCTTAGCCTGCTCCAAAGCAATCGGTTTTCTCGTAAGTAAAGGCAAAGGACAAGGGATGGATCCAGTACCCATTGAACCAGAGTTTTCCCTCTGGTTTTGGTGGGGTTTATTTCAGGTGTTCAAAGGCGGGGGTGTTAGTTTGTCCAAAATGCAGATCATCTAGAGGACCACACATTGTAGGCCTGTTTGACTCCATGTTAAACAATTGCACGTATATATCAATTTTTTCAAGAGAAAAATATGTTTTGGGAAAACACCTGCAGAGAACACACAAAGCATTTGTGAAAATATTCTGTCGAATGCAGACCAAAATTTGAACCAAACCTGCTTGGATGTGTCCTCCTAACTATAGCAGTCCTGCTTAACATCCCAGAGGTATTACATGGCACAGCACAAACAATAAATAAGTAAANGGGTTTATTTCAGGTGTTCAAAGGCGGGGGTGTTAGTTTGTCCAAAATGCAGATCATCTAGAGGACCACACATTGTAGGCCTGTTTGACTCCATGTTAAACAATTGCACGTATATATCAATTTTTTCAAGAGAAAAATATGTTTTGGGAAAACACCTGCAGAGAACACACAAAGCATTTGTGAAAATATTCTGTCAAATGCAGACCAAAATTTGAACCAAACCTGCTTGGATGTGTCCTCCTAACTATAGCAGTCCTGCTTAACATCCCAGAGGTATTACATGGCACAGCACAAACAATAAAAAAGTAAAATATTCCCCTTAAGAAATAGATTGAGCTTAGCACCGTTTCAGACAGTGTGGTGGTCTAAAAGATAATGATCCCTTGGCACACATGGCACCATCTCTGGAGACCTTTAAGCAAGAATGAATTAGGAATTAGTGTCAGGTGGACAAGATAGTGCTTTGGTTAATTGAATCAGCTGGCCAGTCTGCTTGAATTTATAAGGTGATACACATCATCCCATATGCCTTTCTCGAAATGCTGGTTTGGAATTTATCACCACTCTGAAAATGTATGGGATTATCTGAAATGAAATGTCCTGCAACCCACTGCATAAATCATGCATTGGTCAGCAGCCTTTTTTTTCCCCAATGTCAACTCTGTCTGTTGGAGAGAATTTATTGTGGTAACATATGATGTGTGTTTTAAATACTAACCTGAAGCTGTCCTTCCCCTCCCTTTATTTTCTGCTTTCCCTCCCCTGCAAGCTTCCATAGTGACTGTCATACAGCTTGTCAACAATGTAGTTGACACTATAGAAAATGAAGGTATTTATTTTTTTTTCTTTCTTGTTATGCAACAATGCTTCTCCTGTTTTCATTGTGAAACATTCCAGCAGAACCTCACTAATCTACACTGACCAGCAAACCTGTGGTGGGGATGGGGATTTTGCAGATCAGCATGTTCACCAGTGAACACGAAAACACCAAAGGGATGCACCACAAAATATCTGTGGGTAATTGGAGGTGGTAGAAAAGGTTCAAGGCCCTCATCCTCTCCAAGTCAATGTTTTTGCTTGTTTATTCCCATTGCCTTCAGAGAGAATAGCATTAGATTGATAATGGAGCCAAATCATTGAGATTATCCTAGATGCAGAGCTGGGAAATAGAAGATTACATAAGTGAAGTATCCCAAGCTGCAGTAAATCTGGGCTATGCACTCCAACGGGACCATGTGGAAAAGTGGTGGTAGGCAGGTGACTGATTTCTCCCGAGTAACAGAGTGTCAAATAGATGCGTAGACGCAACTCCATGTATGCCCTTTCCCCTGGGGTTGATGTGCCCATTGAATAGAGCATGGCAGTTGGGTCCAAGGACCCAATACTCTGCTCTGCCACTGACCTCCTGGGTAATCTTAGGCACACCATGTTACAAGTGAACTGGTTTCCCTACCTGTAAAACAGGAATATCACTATTATCCTCTTCCGTAAAGCACTGAGGAAATGTGATGTATCAGAGATAAACATTATTATTTATTTATACAACATCTATCTTGTCCTTGGGAAAATGTCAACTCAGCATCAACTCAAGTTATTCACAAGTCCAAAATTTCATCTGTCTTTAGCAAATTTAAACCAGGTTTTCCAGACCTCAGGTAATCCAATCTGAATAAGATTATAAAGTACATTACTTTTGTGAAACGACTGATTTTTTTCTTGAGCCAGCATCATAGTAGTTTTGAGAAGCACTTTTACTCCTAACTGGTGATGGCACGTGAGTGTTTGTCTATAGTGTATTTACTGATGTCCCAAAGTGTAAAAGTGCCGTTCTTCTGGCTCTCAGGTAAAATGAATTAGCCAAGGTTAACTCAAAAAGGAAGTCCCACTCAAAAAATAAGAAAATAAGGCTGAAAAGAAAGCACGGGCACTGTAAATGGCCTTGTCTTCCTAAAGGAAAGCTTAAGCAAACACATTGGTTCCCCATCATGCTTTACAGGTCAGAAAAAGCCAGTCTGACAGCAGTTTTAAGCAGCTGTCACTGAAGATGCTTTGCTTACTTCCCAGTTCTTTATATGAGACTTATGAACCTTGCATGCTCTGCAGCGGAGCTGGTGAACGTGGCAAATCGTTCCAGAGCTCCTGGTGCATGGCGAGCAGAATCGCTGCCGCAGAGCTGTGGGAGGACAACGCTCCTTCCCCAGGGAGCTGCCAGGAGTTGTGCAAGTCAGCAAATTAGTGAGGTTCTCCTGGATCCTGAAACCACACAGCTAGGAGGGACCTGATGCATCTCGGGTGCAATGTCATTACGCTGACCGAAAGACAGCAAAATCCAGTTTACGAAAAAGGTGTGAAGAAGGAGAAGAGTGGTTAGGGCCGGTTCAGACAGTGCTGCTAAACCTGCAGTAGCCCAACCCTCCTCACCGCAGGCTAATGTAGAATGGGTAGAAAGCTACTGTCTGACTAATGAGCTAACGAAGAAATCGCCATCACCACATACGCAATGTGATGATAAGCAAGGGCAAGAGTGGTGGTGTTAGATGGAGGCCTGGAGAGTAGTATTCTCTGCCCTTGTCTGTGGCTGAGGCCCAGAGATTAAGTACTGCAATGCCATAAAGATCTGTTTATCTGGCCTCCTCCTCCAGCAGTGCAGTCCAGAGACCTTGCCCAGTGACTGCTTGCATGAAGCCCAATAACATGTAGCTGAACAAGAGCATCTCATCTAGAGAATGCTGCAGCTTATTCCCTGCTCTCGTCTCACATAAAACCTCGTTCCTTGCTTTCTCCTTCACCCCTGCACCCTCTCCATACTGGAATGCCTCGCTCCTCACCGGCTAGCATGGCAGTGCAGGTGGGAGGTGGGTATGGGGTTGCGGGGCATTGTAGCTGATGGCCCCATTAAATGGCTTTGTATTCTATTCTATTCAGGTTCTTATACCGTGCCCATCACCATGGTATCTGAGCCCAGGTGGGCCCAGATTTGTTTGAACCGTCCCTGAGAATGGTAGATTCTTATTTTTCTGTTTCAAAGTGAACAAGTGAGAGAGAAATGTACTTTGCAATTATAAACCATAGAGATGGTGGAGAGCCCTTTTTGTACTAAGAATTCCAGCTCTAATGTAATTCCATATCTGTTCAGTGAGGGTAAAAAATTAAGATATGATAGAAAAGGAATATAATACACATGACATAATAATTTCTTTATGTATATCTACGTTTGACTGGGCAAACTTATCTTGTATGCTAAAATAAAGATCATTTAAATATCCTATTAAAACGACACCGAGGCAGCTGTACTTTAGAAATATGCATGCAGTGTTTTGTATTTTCATGTGTAATACTATGCTGGTAACAAGCTCCAAGTTACCAGTTTTTACTTTTCGCTTTGTATCTGACAGTGTCTGTTATGGATCAAGGACAGAACTTCAACAGAGGTGATTTTTACGGGCCACTTTCTGCCTGGTGGACTGGGCTGGGGTGGGCAGTACACCGAC
The DNA here is from genome assembly GCA_013398225.1 of Steatornis caripensis. NCBI lineage: Eukaryota > Metazoa > Chordata > Aves > Caprimulgiformes > Steatornithidae > Steatornis > Steatornis caripensis. The sequence continues at coordinate 168,907 of VZSC01000249.1, read as the reverse complement.
TTGATCTGTTTTTTTCTTGGACTGTTTCATGTGTCCTCTTTGGTTTGAATTCTTTTGGATTCAAATGCTGCATGAGAATGGCCAGCCGCTTTCTTTTATTTCAGGATCCAGTTTTCAGTCGATCAGATTATTTGCTTGCACACTGTCTTTCTTAAAATGAAGTCGCTGGAGGTAGAAGGGGAGACTAGATGTGATACCATAAGCATGCTGACTTCATTTATAGATTTTTTTCAAATAACTGCAAAAAGCATTAATTCAGAGGTTTTTGTCATTTTGATTTCTTGGCCTCATAGTTTCTAATACAACCCAGTAGTATCCTAAAAAGTGAAATGCCTGAGAGTGCCTGTGTTTTGTTTCTTTGCTTGTTTGCGTTAGCATCATAATACAATTTATTCTCCTCCCCTACCCCTCCGGTCGGAGCATGGCTGACCTGCGTCGATGCCCTGTGGCGCATGCTGTGATTTGAACGTGCCGTGAGGACTAAGAGGCGAGTGCATGCAGGACGCTTTGTTCTCGTTAGCAGCCCCATCCTAATGGAACGCTGTGGTTCTTTCTCCTGCTGCAGCGTATCATTGGGATACCTCTGACTGGATGCCAAGTGCTCGCTTATCTGACATTGAGGAAGTGCCCAACTTTGAGACGGCAGATGGAGGCTCGGCTCATCACGGCAGTACCAGGGAGCTGGAAACAGATTACTACCTTGGTGGCTACGACATTGACAGCGACTACCCTCCCCCTCACGAAGAGGAGTTTTTAAGCCAGGACCAGTTACCACCTCCTCTTCCAGAGGACTATCCGGACCAATATGAAACCCTCCCACCCTCGCAGTCGATCTCAATGGCAAGTACACTCAGCCCCGACTGCAGACGACGGCCGCACTTCCACCCTAGCCAATACCTCCCTCCTCACCAGTTCCCCAATGAGACGGACACTGCAGGGTCTCAGACTGGGAACGAATTTAGTACTTTTGCTGTTGGCCCAAGCCAGAACACAGAAAACGTTAGTGCAGGTAAGATGCCCTTATCCTTGCACAACTCTCTAGATGCCTCCTCCTCTGATGTCTCAGCAAGCTGCGGCTTTGATGACTCCGAAGTAGCCATGAGTGACTATGAAAGTGTGGAGGAACTCAACCTAGAAAATGTTCACATTCCATTTGTGGAGACCCAGCATCAGACGCAAGTGTAAAGGAAGCTCCCTTCTTCTTCTTCTTCCTCCTCTTCTTCTTTTTTTGTTTTTTTTTTGTCATTTCGTCCAATTAATAGAATAAATATTGAGAAGAAATTTTGCTGAAGGTGTATCTATATATATTGGGCAAGGCAAAAATGCAGTATAATCCATTATTTACTTGTTCGGAAATGATACTGTATGTGCAGACACAAAGAGACCAGACCAATTGTGTTAAGTACTATACATCGCAGAATACTTACAGACAATCTGGAGAGTATGTACCTTCTATTTATTACCAAGAGTAAAACTCAGCTTTTGAGTCAGGGGGAAACGATAATTGCTAAATAATTTCTTTCTCTCCCCCAAAGTTTGATTATTATTTTTTTGGTATTGTATTATTAAAAGTGTTACAGTGTTATGATCTCCCCACAGTATCAAGGAACTGGTATGGATCACTCCAAGATGCGCTGTTGCATGAAATTTTATGTCAGTGGAAAAGTGAAAGCAATTGATCTCTGAGGCTGCTGTGTACAACACGTCAGATGGCTAAAAAAACAGCATTTACGAATTGACCCATCAAAGACAAGCGACCAGTTATTTGTCCATAAATATTTGCTATACTTTTGTTTGTTACATAGCATTTCATTCTATTTTGCGTGCCTGTAGAGCAACATATATACAGCATATATTTACTCCAAATTGGCCTACTTTGGTTGCCATTTCTTAAAACCAGGTGCGTGTGCATAATTTCACCAATGAGAACTACTAGAAATGTCAAGAGTATGCCTCAGTAGTGGCCCAGTTTTGCCCCAGCTGCGTATGCACAGCCTCCCTTGACTTCTGTATGCAACATGAACACGTGTCTGAAAACATCGGGAAACCTAACAATCTACAAAGCACTGCTGATTTTTTTGAAATTCTTTGCTTGGGCAATTGCCTCTTTAACAGCAACCATCGTGCTACAATTATTGCAGGAAAATTAGTTGCAATTAAGTTGCACATAACGCTGCTGCAACCTCACATCGTTAGCTTAATGTCATTTGGCAGATGTCCATCCTTAGAGTTTACGGGATGAGTTCTCAGCTGCTGTAAATTGACTCAGTGAAGCCACATGGATGGGCTGTGGCCAAAGGTCTGGCGCTAGATTTTCCGCTGGATGTGTGATTTCATAGGATTTGAGGACTTCCAAAGGTTGTTTGCAGACTTCAGAATATTGTTGTGGGATGAGGAAAACCACGGCATCCATATGCTTTTATGCTTCCCTCAGCCCGATTGGAGTAAACGGCCTTTCACACTGATTCGGCCTGAGCAGCTAAGTGCAGTATGGAAATACGGGATTTTCACTCGATTTGTTAAAGCAGATTATACACACTCGTTGCTTGGTGCTATGAAAATGTTCTTACCACTGCATTTTACAGCATCTGTATACCTTATACAGTGAACGTGAGTCTGCAGTCTGCATTACTGCTGTGGTTTCATCCATTCCTTCCATGTCATAATTCAATCATTCTGAAAAGCTGTTGAATACATAAATCATTGTTTTAGATGAACAGATTCATTAACAGGTTTCCTCTGCTGCTTTCCATGTCCTGTCTCTTGGTCAAACATCTTAATTGAATAGTTTCAGCAGTTGTATTCCAGGGTATGTTTCACCAAAATTAAATTGTGGGCCATTTCTTGACATACAGGAAGTGTTTATACAGAAATTGCCCCCAACACAAAGAAATTATTAATAGAATGTAATTAAAATAATTGCAGCTTGTAACACTTTTAATAAAACAGGATTTCTAAAATTCTTGGTGTAGGTATGATGTGTTGCTGCTTCCCTCATATAGCTGTGAAAGATTGGTGTAGATATTTTCTTTGGGATCACGCAGCAATTCTTCACTAGAAAACAGCTCGTTATACAGGTACAGGAATAAATTGAGTGAACTTCTAGAAAGACCACATACTGCACATACCAGTATTGTCAAGTACTTGTCTGCAAATAGTTCCTGCCCGTTTAATTTATGAATGTCACTTGGTCTTCTCAAAGTAACATGCTTCTGTAACAGTGATACATTCTGAATGTGCTCATGGTACGTTTCAACCCCTTTCCCCTGCTATTATCCCCGTGTTTTCACGAAGACAAAAAAATACGGAAATTTGTATCGCGATTGCAAGGAACTGAGGGATTTGCCAATAAGCCATGAAATGGTTTGGCAAGCCTAGAGGCACACATAGTGGATGGCTTGCATTGTTCATGAAGTCCCTGTTGCAGGGAAGCAGATGCAATGTCTCCTCAAGAGTAGGAACATCTCAGTTGGAAAAATAAAGCTGCAAATTTAGCTGCACTTTTAAAGGTGGTGCAACTTTCTGAGAATGTAATACTGTCTTAGCATCAGGCTGCAGTTTACATGGTTAACATACAACTCTTGCTCAGTTTTGGGGTGAGACATTTTTATGCATTATGCAATTACTTCTGTTTGAGCCCCCAGCTAGTTATGAAGTGTACTTGTCATCTGTGTTCTGTAGTGAAAATTGTCGAGTAAGCCTGAGACATCGATATCAAAACTTCACTGGGACATATCAAAAGTGTCACAAGGGAAGACACCATGGGAGCCTAGCAATTGCCATACAAAAAAAAAAAAAAAATCAATGTTTCTTACCAAGCGTGTTGCCTCGGTAATATCTTGTTGGTAGTGAGTTTTACTAGTAAAATATGCATAAATACAATGTATAGTACTTTTTCTGTTTTGATGTTGTTGCCATTTCATTTCACTGAACGCCTACTTATTAAAGTGCTGTTGGGAAGGTGCCAAGGATGACCCGTTCAGCCTTCTCTGTCCCACTCATGATTTCTATACCTCAGTACCTCCTCCCCTCCAAATCAAGTAGGACTAATCCGTCTTCGAACAGATGCCCCTCTATGAATATTGGTACTTCTTTGGTCTTTCTGGTTTTGTTCTGGCTCTTTTTGATAATAATAAGACCCGAATGCAGATCTCAAGGTGAAACAACTCTTAGGGAGTCAGATTTTCATATTAACACCTCTTTTGTTAATCCAAACCATTTTATTTTATTTTTCATTACTGCTCTACACGGACAAGCCCGTATCTTCTAACCTGGAAGATAACAACACATTCATAACCTAATGTAAGAATTAGTGTTCATATTATTCCATGCAATACATAATTCTTTTTCTGCCATATGACAATTTTTATTTTGCTGCTGCTGTCATTGCCAGGTCCCTGGTTCTGTTAGAGCTTCCCCTCACATCTCTGCTTATCCTGTGTATCTGTATTTCAGTTCATATTCCTGTAGATGGCTCCACTACACGGTATTTTCTGTTGGAATCATCTGTAGGTGAGGTTTCATAGACTTAATAAAGTAATTTTTAGTATCAGTGGATTATAACTCTTAGGATCAAGACAGTCTTTAGTTTCTCTAAAGAAGCAACAAAAGAAGCAAGCAACTTGTTAAAATGCAAATCCACGCTTTTATCAAAAACCACTGACTTTGCCAAGGGTGTATGAGTCAGAGTAGAAGGATGCTTGTTCTCTGCGTTTTGATCAGGTTGAGAATGTCATGCACATTGACAGCCTTTTTGATAACTCTGGCAGTGGGAAGAGCCTCAAAGTGACTGACAATGTATGCTGCCAATACCACATTAAGTGGCCTTGTACTAAAGGAAAAATTAGGTTTATGTACCTTTCTTAAATATGTTAATTATTTTGACTTTATATTATATATATCCTATTAAAAAAAAAAAAAGCACTCACACACGTACACAAAACCATAGATACTGGATGTGATTGCTGTCCTGAGCCAGTACCTTATAGCAGGGCAAAGGGCCACAGGTGACACCAAGGAGCCCTGGCATCCCTTCCCTCCCATGAGGCCAAATGGACAGTCCCACTGGAAGACCACTGTAAAGTTGCCGTCTTAGAGGACCATCCTGTGGGACACAGCATATGAAGGCAACGAGGAAGATGTTGCAATGCAGAGATGCATTACAGTGCTGTGATTTCCAGCCAGTCAAGCTGTTTTCCTAAAGCTTGGTGACATCTTTGATCCTGAAATTACCCCGCGCGTTTCCTTAGNTCCTGTGGGACACAGCATATGAAGGCAACGAGGAAGATGTTGCAATGCAGAGATGCATTACAGTGCTGTGATTTCCAGGCAGTCAAGCTGTTTTCCTAAAGCTTGGTGACATCTTTGATCCTGAAATTACCCCGCGGGTTTCCTTAGCCTATAGTTGCAGTACAAGGCTGGAAAGAGTCAAAGGCTTCTCACTGCCACTGTTTTCCTGAAGTCAGAAAGTTGTGAGCTCCACCTCTCAGGCAGGCTCTCTGCCTCTGCACCTCCCACAGACAAGTTAAATTTTGGTCCTCAGAATTTTTTTCTCCCCTTTTCTAAATTCCCTGATGTAGTCTGAAGTAGTGCTAGCCTTGATGTATCGGTACCCTCTCCAGTCAGAAACTCAGACCGGGTGCAGCACAGTAGAGGAAATGCATGCCACTGAAATGCTGATTACTGGAGAGGCAGCAGCCTGTTGCCTCTGTGAGCCAGAGGGGTGGTAAACTTTGAGAATTTGACATAAAAATTGTTGCTCTTGGCTCAGTACAAATTGCATTGTAAAGAGAAATGTGGGCTGGACAGGACAAATGGTTAAGAACACAGCTTTATTCATCGAGCTACTGCTTAAGAAAGATGAATGGGTGGTACGGTGTATCCTTATAGTCGATAATAATGGCAGCCGTGAGAGAGAGCGTTGAAGGTGCCCCGGACCAGTTCTGCTAAGCTTCATTTGAAAAGGTAGCATCCTTAATAATGAAGAAAAACAGCAGTTTAAAACCAGTGGTGAAAGTACAACTGTGCTTTGTTGGTATTTTTTGGAGCTATTCACTGAGTAATAATAGACATTTCACAGGTATCCAACACGGACCTACATCTTCAGGTTCGTTCTCTGATGGTTTACCATCATTTACCATGCAGTAAAACTGTACATCTTGCCTGTTTGCATCTCTGTTCCTCTCAGTACACCAAACTGTGGTTTGAGCCTTAGAAATTTGGACTGTTGCCCATTATCCATGGCTTTTAACCTGTGTTTCATAAACTTGACATTTAACATCTCCATTATGAGAAGGGCCATTCAGTTAGCAAATTAGTTGCGTCATTCAATGGATGGGTGGACGGGGAGGAAATGAAATTAAATTCATTTCTTTATGTAATAATGAAAAGCAATAATTGCAAGTATGTCGTATTACACAAAGGCCATAAGTAATCTTTAGCAGTGTTAAGCGTGCACTTGAACTGTATTACGGAAAGAGATTGGAGCCCTGAGAACTGTCGCATTCTTCTGTCATAGGAATACCTGAATCGCTATTATTTAACAATGCAACGAGCCCATGCTGCCACTTTTCAGGAGGTGACAAAGGCGTTTAGGAGTGAAAGCAGTTCTCTTTAAAGCACTGTATCGGAAAAGATTGTCTTGTAAATTTTACCTGTTGCAAGCAGGCTGGTTTGTAAAAGATGTATGTTTTGGTGTTTAAAAAGAAGTTTATAAAATAATGTATATAATGGTTTCAAATTACCAGGCTTTTGTAGATATTTGATGCCAATCAGGTCGCTTTAATTTTGTTTGTTTGTTTGTTTGTTTGATATAATTCTTAAGAGTCATCAAGGTTGGTTTAAACTTTTAAGGTAACAGCAAAAAAAACAAAAAACAAAGTTTTAGATTTGAAAACTTCTTAATCATTTCAAAACGTACTGTAACTTTCCTTTGGGTTCAGCTCTTTTTGTTTAACTTTTTTCTGGTTTTAAGATGGTTTTTATTGACTTTTTTAAAATGAACGTGTTTTGCACAAAAAACTAGAGGTATGATTTTTACGCCATTTCAAGTAGATATTAAGAGATGTTGTTTCTCCAATGACAACAAATTCAACCTTATGCAAAAGGGAAGGTTTATCACTTTGAGTGGGTATAGTCCTTCATCTGAAAACTAATTGTTCCTTCATAATTGCTGTTGGCAGTATTGTCTTGTGTTCTTTTGCTATAAAAACAAAACAACAAAAAAAAAAGTGTACAGGTTTGTAACTGCCAAAATTTGCTAAAGTTGATGGTTAAAACAAGTTTTCCAAGTAAACAAAAAGAAAAGTCCAGTTGTGTTGACTATTTCTTGATGTTTCTCCTGCTTTCAAAGGAGGGAGATGCATCAGTTCTGCAAGGAATGTAGCGTTTCATTGCCTCTCTCTGTACAGGATTGCAGAAGATGCAATTACACGGCAATTCCTCTGTAGGGCCCCTTACTCACACTGCAGAGCTCTCTTGCCAAGAGTTTCTTAGCTGGTGTGTGTATGCTAAAGTAGTTGCCTAATTAAATCCAGATCCTCAAATGATGCTAAAGGTATCATCACATCACGTAGCCATCTAGACAGTGAGCTCCATTGACTGAGACAATTTCAGAGGACAGTCCATCTGTCTTGTGTTAGCTGCTTAGCAGAGGTATGAGGGACGGGTGCGTAAAGCAGCAAACCGCTCCGCACTGCAGCAGGACAGATTTGCCTCCTGCCATGAGCATTTCTATCCTCCACAATCTTGGAACTGGCAGCTGGGACAAATTCAGGTTAGAAGTCTGGGGCGTGTAAGCACTGCACCAGAAAAGAGCAGCCATTGCACTAGGCACGATACTCAGTTTGCTCAGGGGGCTGCATTCAGGAATACTCCATTTACTTCTCCTTCAAGACATCTGTTCAACTCCACAGCCCAAGCTGCCCCAGCTGGGCTGGGCTGAAGCACAGCTGGCCCAGGTGCAATGTAGAAAGAAGGAGAGAAATTCCTTCCAGGGTTCTTTGATCGCCCTGCCATGACGCGGTCAGGAGCACGTCTTGCACTGACGGGAAGGAGGGATGCTACCTGCAGCATGATACCCCGTTACAACATGTAAGACTCGAAGTAGTGTTTGAACCAAGCCCACCAGCCAGGACACAAATACTCTTTCTCAGCATTCTTGAGACAGAAGTTTAAGCTATGGAAAGGCAAAATATCAAGTCAACATTAGAGGTCTCTCTTCCTCCAAGAATTCCTAAGTTTCTCCCTAGAATGGATGAGTCTCCTATTTAAGCCAGTTTCCTACTTATTTTTCTATTTCTATATTCCCTGCTTGTAAAGGAGGTCTTCTTTTTCACCTTTCCCAACAGACTTTGACACAATCTCAGGGAAATATTCATGGCAGCATAAGTAGCACAACAGTTCAGTAAAGCTCACTGGTATAGTAAGATGGATCAGAGCAGTATGTGAGGAAGTAAGATTAGTTTGGAGAACATTCAAGACTGAATGATTTAAAAGTTCTTGCTTCTGTTGAATGTCCAGAGCTATAGATGGGAAATGGCATCGATATTTCTTTTAGGATGGAAACAGTGAGAATCGAGACAGCAAACAGGTCAAAATGCACGTGTCCTGTCACAATGGAAACACGATCACTGGTTGTCCCCTTAACTTGGACCAAAAATAAGCTATTTCTTTCTTCCATGTATTGGAGTAACAGCTTGCGTAAACTTGCAGCACATCCAGTCCAGCATGGTGGAAACGGCCTCCCCTCATTAACACTGCAGTGCAGCCAGTGATTAAAAACTCACGCAGCAGCACAAGCCATTCTGGTCAAAAACTAAGGAGGTAACATCTAATGAGAAAAAATGAAAAAGAGGGAGGAAAAAAGCACAGCTCTAGTGATTTCACTGGACCTAGAGTTTTTTTCACACAAAAGCTTGTTCTTTATTTCCACAGAAATGCAAAACAACGTAGAAATCAAGAGTTAGGTCTGTGGCATTTTCAGCCCTTCAGAAACAGTCGAGGGGCTGATGCAGTGTTCTAGGGGTCAGTCGGCTGGACGTGAAGAGGAGAGAGTCCTTCCTACCTCTGAACTTACTGAGCATCTCAATTTTCAGATCAAAGACATTTCCCTGCTAGTAACACCCTTCCTGCTTACACTTTTCGTCCTGCCTGCTCCCAAATCTCATCGTGCAATCGGGGAAAAAAATCAGTACAATGACTGTGACTTTCCCTGAAGCTCAGAGAGAGCAATTTAGAAATCCCCTACCTCTTCTCAGGCAGCAGTCATATGCTGCGAAGAAGAATACCTTTTCCAAAAGATGTGTCAGCCTGCTGGAGGAAGGGCTCCTGGCTGCAGAGAGAAACATGCACGGTTTTGTAGGAGAGAAGGCAAGGAAAATGTATCGGAAGTTGAATGCAGAGATCTGCCTCTCTTAGTTTAAATATTTCAGAAGTATGTTCTCCCCAGCAGTACCAAGAGTCTTTCTATACATACATTTAGCTCATATACCCATTTAAACTTGCTTTTCTAGGCTTCCAGAGACTGCTTAAATTTCTTCCAGCACATGCCCCTGGTTCTGGAGTGGAGGAGATGACATCTAGTGTAGAGCTCCTTACAGTACCCAATGAGCCAGACACATGGAGATGTGGTGACCAGCTCCAGCAGGGAGAACACTACAGAGTCCCTAGGGCCACCGCCATGTTGCTTACAGGTGGCATATGGTCAGGGACAACCAAATGCAAGCCAGTTAAGGGAGTCTTAATTCACAGGCATGTGTATTGCAAGTCCTCTTCCAGTTTGATATGACTTTTAGCTTCCAGCATCTTTGGAATAACTTTCTACAACACACTAAACCTGAGCTCCCACTAGAGCCAATGGACAGCCACTGGCAGCTCCTGCAGGAGATGTTCTCCAGTACAAGCTAGAAGTAAACCCACCAAGCTCTGTGGACACAGCTACGCTGAAGCTATGTCCTACTGAAGAAAGAACGTACAAAGAACCAGCTGCACAGAAGCTAATTCCAGCTGTCCCACTTGGCTAGTTCTTGGCTTGCTCAGACATGTAATGAATCGCTCTCAAGGGAAAAAATGCTGCTGTAAACTGGCCAAGGAGCAAAAGCAGCTGCCTGCCACAACCTGCTGAGCAGTTACTTAGGAGTATTTGCAAGGCCATTTATATAGAGAATAAAAAAGAGAAACTGTGAAGACAACCTTTTTTTTTCAGGTCACTTTAATGGATTTATTTTATTTAAAATAACATAGAAAATTAAATGCATTAATTACCGTTAACACAATGTTAGAAGGTGATCATATCTTTAAAAAAACAACATGTGAGGATTAAAGTAGCACAAGTAATTCAGTCTTAATACACATAAAAAGTTATGTGCTGATTTTGTTAAGTCCATTAGGTCACTCCTGTTGCCTTCAGTAACTTCATGGGGTCTCCCTGAGAATGGGATGTTTGTAACCCAGCAGTTGCGGCATTACCACTGCCTAAACAGAAGCAGGAAGGTTTTGTCCTGGAAACTGCTTGTTAATGAAACTTAAATATGCTACTTCACGTTAGACATGAATTGACCATTTGTAAGGAGACCAAGTTTCTGCCATTCACCATCTCACTTTTAGAACAAAGTAGGGTTAACAGTTTTTGTGCATTGTTTTGGTCAAAGACTGATACTCGGAGTACTGAGGCTGCTGTGTGCAGGGCTTCCAGTGCAAAACTGTGTGCCTTGTGTTTCCTTCCCAGGAAAGACTGAAATGCAGTCATGGGGCAGGAATCCTGTCATCTATCCTCAGATACCTGCAGTGGTGGTGCCTCCATCTGAGCCACTCATCCTTGGCATCAGTTATCTCGGATGTGAAGTCATGTAACCTATTGTTACTTTCTACTTTTGAATGACAGCAGCTGAGAAGAGTTTATTTGTCTTCAGTGACCATTAAGGATTCTAGATTATAATCTCAGCCATGAAGTTCTATTTGGATACTACGGATTCCACCTCCAGTGCATTATTTGCTATCGGGAATTGTTTCATGTAGTTGTTTTAAGTATATTTACTTATACAAGAGAGATTAGCAAACTAGAGAAAGGTCAGAAGGAAGCCATTAAGAGGGGCTGGAATATATGACATACGGGGAAAATTTAAGGGACCTAACTTACTTTGTTCTGTGTTTCTATCTATTTCTGTGCTTTCTGTTCTAAGAAATAAAATATATTTTCTATTCTACTGAAATTTCTCCATTGCCATGTATAAATATTATTTGCCTTTCATTAATCACTGTAAACATAAATCTTTTTTAGTAGGTCTAGGTCCTCAGGAAAAATTACCTTGTATTATCTGTGCCTACTATTCAGTTTTAATAGTACTAATTAATGCAAAACTCAAACCCATGTCACTCTATGAAAAAAAAGTTATTCCTAAAGCAAGAAGGCAATGCTCTGATGAAGGCCTGTTTTCCATTTCCAAGTTTTGCTAATAGATGCTGTTGTATTGTCTGATGTTGAATGCACCGGGATATAGCCTAATGCAACCAGCAATACTCAAGCTGTACACCAGTGCACCTGACCAGAAACCCATGTTTTCCTCCCTCCCTCTGTTAAAAACCTGGAAGGGTTTAGGAATGTTGCTTTCTCTAGTGGCCTACAGATGTGAACCAAGTAATATGGGCTCCTGGACAGACATTCACTACATAAATCTCATGTTTCCAGAGCAGGAAAAGAGCTGGATTTCCTACACCTGTGAGTAAAGAGTCTACACAAACTTAACTATTGTAACTGCAAGAAGTAGAATGCTTATGTACTCACGGAGCTGATGCTACCATTCAAAGAAGAAGCAGTGGATATCCTGGATCGAGAGGTCCTAAGTCAGCATATTAGGTCCTAAGCTGTGAAGACTATAGGTCAAAGAACAGAAAGCCTAGAGGTAGCCAAGAAAGCATACCTCTTTAACAGGAAAAGCTACTGTCCATGCCCTTATCATTTCCATAATCATTTCCTATTAGCTAAAATGGGCGACTGCTGGCATGACAAGAGGATGTGAGCTTACCTTCCCCTTCCAGAGATGCAGGATTTCTTCAGAACACAAGCAGAGCCAGAGCCAGACATGCCAGAGGGACAGCAGTGCTGCAAGATCGCAGGAAAAATACACTGCTGTAACACTGCTAAGTGCCGGGCTTTGTGTATGCTATACAGCCCTCTCATTTTGGAAAATGTCATCATTTTTTCCTAGATCAGAGCTAAGGCTAGTTTAATTCCTTTGATTATTACTATTTAGTGATAAATTGGAGCCATTTAATGAAAAAGTTTCTTGTGACTAGTAGGAAACTGAAATAAGTTCAGGAGAACATAATCATTCACTTTTGAAAGTACCTGAAGGCCTGGTCAGCTGGAGCGTTGTACAGTGCAGTTTGGTCACCCTCTGCAAAGAAAGGTTCACCACTGCACTGCAGCCTCTGGCCCCCCGTCAGCTTATTCTCTTGGGCTGCATGTAGCGAGGGGGGCAGTGCCCCCCAGATGAGAGTCTGCAGAACAGAGAGACTTGCATTGCTTCAGTTGGTGATGCTAAAGAGACTGTTGTGTTCAACACAGTCTCTGCTTAGGGAATTTTTCTTAATTCATTGCTAGTTAACACAAAGTTTTCATTATTGATTCAGGTAGCAAGGAAAAATAAAAAGAGAGAAAAACATAATCGATTAAACAGAAACCTAGGGAAACATCTTTTTCACAAGCTGCAGTCCCTCATGGTTGTCCGTGCCCTAGTGTGGGTGGTCCATGGCCAAGGTCCCTCAGGGGTGTCCATTAGCCAGCATGGGTCACCTACAGCTACAGTCCCCTCAGAGGTACCTTCTCTGGTGTGGAGCACGTCTTTCCAAGAGCATCTCCATCCACATCCGCTGATAACAACCCCTTCCACATGTTTCCTCATGTGTCTCTTCCCATGTGTCTTAATCCTTGCAGCTGACGCTTTTTCTTAGATAATGTTTGAGCATAAGATTTTGGCACCTGAGTAGTTTGCATCATCTTCAGAGCTGAATGGAACCAGCTGCTACCAGCACAGGACAGCCCCTGACCTCTTTCCACACAGATCACCCCTGGACCTCCATGCCACTGAAACCCTGTAATTTCATTGCCTACTCTCTTGCTCCCCTCCATGCAGACACTGCCTTGGCTGCAGTGCCAGTACTTGGCAGCTCCTCTTTCTCCTTCCCCTGAGATCCTGGTATTTTCTTCTTTTTACCATGGTAAGAAAGCTTCTCATTATCTTCTGCAAGAATTGGCATATATTGTCTTAATGGCCTGGTTAAGAGACAGGCCAAGCTAGCACTGAGCCACTTACCACATCTTGCTATGACTTTTACTACCCTAAAGAGTGCCGCTGTGCTGCCTCTGAGCAAAGTTTCTGAGACCTCACTGCTCTAGCAAGTAACCTGGCACCTCTAGTATCAACACCTCTTTCCTTCAGGCTGAGTTTAGCAAAACTCTGCCTGAGCTGCTGTGGTTGCTCTCATTAGGTTGTGCTGGGCTCTGATAACCCCGAAACTGTCCCTTTTCTGCCTGGTAAATGCTTAAAGCAAATTGGTTTTTTGTTGTCCCCTCTGCTACCGCTGTAAGTATCTTTTCCTTGAAAGCTACAACCTGCCTAGCTTTATTCCAACCCAAAGGATGCTAAATCAAACTACTATTAGCCTTCCTGTTGAGAAGAAATTAGAATGAAACTGGAGAATACATAGTTCTTTATAGACTATAGACCTGTGCAGTGTTACTGAGCCCAATTATCATTGCACGATACCCTTGGACTATTTTGCACTTAAGAGTTGGATGTTTCAGCCTCTGTCTAGAGTAATTGACTATTGGCTAGATCACCACTAACTATAATCAAAGTTTGGACACCGGGCTGTCCCACAGACACCTACATTTAAATAAGATTGTGGTGGGATTCAGTTACTTACATATAGCGCTCTAGTGTCATTTCAGATGACAGTTATCCTATCTAGTCTCTTGACAGGAACATCTAGAAATCACTCAGAGCTTGGATTGATTGTCCATCACCGGATATCTTTAGATCGCTCTGATCTTAAATCTGTCTGTTCTTAAAGCAGTCTCCATCTGTCTCTCTAAAAGATAAGCTGTGGTTTGGGTAAAAGTTACATAACTGACAGATCACCCAGGAAAGTTGTTTGGTCTAAGGCAAACAGAAAGCCAGTCAATGTGGTCAAAACTTATCTCTTCTATTATTAAAAAAAAAAAAAAAAATCACACAGAGAGGAAATGAAAAGTCTGTGAGATACAAAATTCCTGTTTCTGCTGAGCAGACCCTGTCTGGAGAAACCCCCTAGACTGTGTCTGCCTTGTGAACACCACCACAGGACTCCTGTCCTGCTTGGCCACGGTGTGCAGCTGGACACGAGGGCTGTGACAGTGCTGAACTTTGCTAGTAACAGTTGAGGGAGAGGAGGTCGATTTATGAGAATTTGTCACTTGTAATACTTCTTTCTTATTTCGCCACCTGCTTTTTTTCTGTCTTAAATTGTATTTTTACTCCAGGGACATTTCATTATATTAACTGTTACATTGAAAGCATAAGAGTTCAACTATATTACCCTGAAACACTTTCTGATGGAATTTAGTACTTGCAAAGAAATTGCTCATCATGCACTCTGTAGGAAGAAATAAATTCTCCTCCAAATAGCCAAGGAAGGTGTTTTTTCTTTTTCTTTTTTTTTTCTTCTTTCTTGTTTGTTCTGGTTTCTTGAGCCTGGGATGTTTTTGACATTAGATCACTGCTTTGAAGTGGTTTCTTCACAGGAGACTCATTTTAGGGGGCAATGGAGTTTAACATGTAGAGGAGAATTACTCATTACTTACAGGAACTAAGCAAAAGAGAAAAGCTTCAAATTGTCAAAAGCACTCACTAGAAGTTCTGACTCCAAATGTTTTGGATAACAAAAAAGGCTCTAGCATGTTCCTATACACAGACAGATGAGGAAGGATAATAGCTGCACTCTTGGCATCACAGAAGACAACGTGTAGGGGCTTTCATCTAGGTCCTCAAATTAGAATATGTGCTGCAGTGATACGACAATGACATCTTGAGATTTGTTATAGGGAAAACTGTTGCGTCAGGTGTTCTTGCTGCATCTCACAGAACTATTGTGCCAACTGCTGTGTAAGCGCTCACAAAGCTATTGCCACAGTCTAATGGGCCTCAACAGCCACTACTGAGTTTTGCATAGGGCTGAGTTGAGTTAGGTCCATATGTTTCACTGAATTTCAGGATTATGGCGTCTTGAAAAACTCAGTGTCAATATGGGATTTCAGGATTTGGAAGAAGATGAGCTACCCATTTAACATTTATGTGTTGATAAACACTTGAAGCCTTGCAGATAAACAATGCAGTTAGCTGTCCTGGTTCCATGATGGTCTTGAAAACTTAACAAAATTCAAGCTGTGTATTTTAACTTATGGCTATATAATTCACTATAAGCAAGTCAGAGTGCCTTAAGAACTTGCCATACCTCAACTGACCTTTTAACTGTCTTCCAACACATTGTCAACATCCCTTTCCAGTGGTGAAGTAATGCACGATAATTTAAAACTCTTATAAAAGTATATTCGAGTACCTAGTATGTGGTACCTAGTATGTAACAGCAATAGATGCCCAGAGCCTGGTGAAGGATCACAGGCCAGCAGGAGAGCAACTGAAGTAGAGCACAAAGGAATTCCAGCCACTGTCAGCTTCACTGGGGGCTCAACTTAAACACCTCTATGCAAATGCACATAGCATGGGGAACAAACAAGAGGAATTAGAGGTGTGTGTATGTGTGTTTGGTCTGTGTGGCACAGCACTGGTAGCAGGGGAAGGGACTGCACAGGTGGGTGGCCCCTGTCAGAAGCTGCTCGATGCTCCCTCAGCTCCAAGGTGGCCCCACCATGGGCTGAAGCCGGGCCATTTAGAAACAACGAATGGGCCTCTGCCATAACGGATTTAAGGAGGGGACAAAGGAGCAGTCATGGAGACCTGCAGTAGAGGGTGCAGGGGGAGGTGAGAGAAACACCTGTGCAGGTACCATCAGGAGTCAGTGAGGAAGGAGG